>JAHLJT010008756.1:139941798-140084823 GCA_031308135.1 Acheta domesticus
TTGCGCGGCCTCCGCCAAAACAAGGGCACAAACTAGCGCCCCCCCCCCGAGGGGCCCCGCGCTCCGCTAATGTATGCACGCGCGCGCTGCCAGGCCGCCGTTTTCCATCACAATTAGCGAGCGCAGCGGCCGCGGTGGCGGTGGCGGCGGTGGCGGAGGCAGCCGTTGTCGCGCGAGCGCGAGGCGGCGTGCAGTTCTCGAAATGGTAGCGTGACGGAGGTCACGTCTCCCAGGGGTTCTGTTTCCTGCTTCCGGGTGCGACTACTGCTTTGGTCATCAGGCTCGTGACCCGTTGGAATGTCCGACGCTGACCTTCAACAACGACGGTTTGTGGGGTTTTTCACCTCCAGGTATTTCTATCGTGCTAGCGCTCCAGTCGAGAACGCTCTAAGCTCCCGATATGTGTGGTGGTGTAGTGCATGTAATTGGAATGGTGCTGTCTAACGAAAGAAGAAGGGGAGGGAAAGGATGAGGAAGAGAAGATCGCGCGGTCGTGACCCTGTTTGTTGCGACACCACCTCGGCATTCACTTGCTATGCGAGGAACTAAGGAAAATTATTGATCTGAGCAGTGAGGCGTTAGAATTTCCCTCGAGAAAGTGGCTGAATTCGAACAAGTCTGTGGCGAAAATTGTCGGGATTCGAACCGAAGGACTTCCGTTTTCAGATGCCGCAGCGGCAGCTGCGAATTTCGTTGACACAGCTTCAGTCGTTCTTGGCTTCCTTTCGTCAGGCGGAAGTTTTTGTACTTCTGACAACGCGTGCTGTATTTGATGAGATCGTTCAGGTATGATTTACGACCTTTTGTTCCTTGGACAAGGTTTCCAGCTACACGCCAAGCACCGCAGTATTCGCCCGAAACATTCCAATTATGGACATTTTTGACTCTGTCACTGTGGCAGAAAATGCAATCACTATTTCATTTCTTGAATGTTTCATAATTATCGTAAATATTCATGCCTTCATTGTTGTAAATTTATAAAAAAATAATCGCGCAAACTAATATCATATTTTGTATGCCAGAAATAATAATACCAGTGGAAATATTTTCATTGTAATTGCTGTTCACAAGCAAAGTGGTTTAATGAATGTGTGTGGTTCAAACAGAAGAAGAAGACGATGCTGCAAACTATATTTCAGCGAAACCAGACGAAGAGGAGGGGGAGCAATGTGATCTTCATATGTCACCGAGGTTTCATCATCCGAAGAAGTTGTGAAGTGAAGAGGTAAGTAGAGCCGTTCGTGTTGAAGCGCAACTGTGGTCAGCGGTGGCTGAACTGAACGGAAGGGTCAATTGCACCGCGATGATGCGCGAGACGTGGGCTACGCCAATCAGCCAATCACAAGCGCCTCGAGGGAGAAGCAAGTCTCTCTCTCAAGTTGCTTGTTGATTCTTTAGTTTTGAAATGCGAAAGTTTATGTTTGTCGTTGAACTTATTAAAGTATCCTTCACGGTTAAGTTAAAATTATTAGAGAGCTTTTGCAAGTCGTGAATTTGAAAGACGTAACACGACAATTCTGGTTGAGAATTGCACTGCGCATAGCGCCGGCCCATCCAATGATGGGGATTCGATTGACAGGCCCCGTCGTTCTCCCTGGTTTGGCGTCTACGACAAATGTGTTCAGAACTTACACTTCACGTGGTTTTCGCCGCCACCACGAATTTAACATTAACGCACAATGAGCATGGGAAGTAATGAAAAATGCAGTATCCATAATACCTCCATTATATGGCAGGAACTTATGATTAATTTTTTCTCAAGTTAATTCAAATACGTCAGGAATAAAACTAATGGAGTTGTTTACGATTTTAGGTAATGTATACATTGAGGCTACATTGTTACGAAAAATTAATTATTTATCCGGGCGTTTCAATTGCCAGTACAGTATTTCTCATTCCTAATATGAACTATGTAAATACATTATACTAAAATCGCCAGGGTTACATTCTAAGACTATCCAGAAGCTAGAGATTTCTTTGGAGATGAAGATATGTATAACATATTCGAATGATACAATCAGATTTCATGTATTAACGTTTTACTCTTTTTTCTGTAATGCTTGTAACAGTAAAATTAGACTCAAGAGGTGAAAAATGTTCAATAAAAGCTTTTAGATCTCTTGGAGGTATTCAGTTCCAATTAGTTCCTAGTTTTAACAAAAGTTTTCGATTGTACGACTTGCAGAAACTCACTTTTCCTGAAGATACGTTTTTTCCTATCGACGGTCATGTTTACGTATTTCAACAATGGTTTTCCCATCTTACAAGAACTTTCTATTATATAAAGTAACAAAGTACGTCTTGGATAAAAATGAACCGCGACCAAGCAACCTCATCCGAAACGGACAAACTCTTTTCTCAAGAGCCAGATAAAAAGTACTATAATTGTGTTTCTAAATTTTCTGACATTAGAGAGTTGTTCATTTCCATTAGTGACAGAACTAATATATTTTTATTGGTATTTGTATGGTATATTTTTTTGTTACTGATACCCAATGGATCTTGTATGATTCATTTTCTAATTTTAATTAATTATAAGAATAAGAAAAAATCACATTTTCGTGGAATTATTTTGTGTATAAAATTCAAATCCATGTAAAAAAAGTAATTGCCAGTTCATCATCTATACGTCTCAGCTGAAATCAATAATACAATAACCAGTGGTTTCTCCCAAGGGAGAGATCCGCACAAAAGCCGCTCATGCATTTCCCCAAAAACAGACTTTCTAATTTCTGTAGTAACATGTATCATTTAGAATGAGAATTTAATAATGTAAATAATTGTTAAATCAACATACAAAATTAATTTAAAATTTATCATAAATGCAGCAAATTCGGAATGATGTTTATCTTTTCATTTGGAAAGAAATTAAAATTATTAAAATAATTGCTGGTGACGTAGGTACCTTCTAATAATAATAATAATAATAATAATAATAATAATAATAATAATAATAATAATAAAAAGAAAGGTGTTGTCTGGTATGAAATATATATTATATAAATATTTGATACCAGACAACACCTTTTTTATTTATTTATTTAAGAAATTAGAAAGCATGAAGTTCAACATATAGCCCTCACTGTAGCAAAATCCTGATGGCGCTACTCCATTTTTCGGCATTCTTTCTCAACCAAACCCCCTTTCACCACCACTCGTAAGCGACCCACCCCCTCCATGTAAAAACAAAACACTTTCAGTCGCCTGGCTTTTAGAACAATAAAATAGAGTTTGTCTGAAAGAAAAGTATCGCGAGTGTAGTATATCCGGGGAGGAAAGGTCGCAACTTCCAAAATAAGCTCTCTTCGTTAATTTTAAAGAAAATTTTGTCTAATAAAACTATCAGGATGTTCCTGAATGGCTGAGCCGCAATGAGCACTCAAAAGTTGGTTTGAAAAGATAATTTCTGGGCAAAACTTTTCTTTGCAGAAGCGTATTTAAACACCCCAGAAAACATGTAAATTGGTTTATTATTACAAAAGAAATTAATGTATTTCTTCTGAAAGGAAAAATTAACCAAAAAATAAAATGCTTTCTAATAATTGTGTGCTTTTTTATTTGTATGTTTGCAATGCAAATTTTTGCGTAGAAAGCATTTTTTCAAACCAACTTTGTTGAGTGCGTAATGCAGCTCAGCCATGCACAACATCGAAGTAGTTTGTTAGACAGAATAGCCTTAAAATAGCCTGAAGAGCTTATTTTCGATGTTTCCTCTGTTACTCAAAAGCTAAAGCTGGAAGTTGGAGCACCATTCCTTGAGGTGGCTGGGTGGGTTGGGTGGCCTAGCATTGTCGCTTGGCTACATGTAGCGATGGCCGCATCTCTCGGACAGACGGCGGCGGCGTTTCGCCACCGGGGCGATCGCCCGGCGGCGTGGCGTGGCGGGGCGTGGCGGGGCGAGGGCGAGTTGGCGCACTCGACCGCCCGTGACGAGCGTGCTTCCCCGGAGGGCGGTGGGCGGCAGAGGCGGCAGAGGGCCGGCGAGGCGGCGACCTGATGCCTTATCGGAAAAGTGACGCCTCGCGGGCGGAGCCCAGGCCTCGTCGCACAGTGGGGCAGGCGACGAGGGCGCGCCCTTCGGTCTTCTTTTGTTTCCTTCAAAAAATATTTACTCCATCCTCGTTCGACAAAAATTTGCCTTTCATTTTTGATATTCCATATTCAACATAAATATGCCTCTGGAAGTATTGGAAATTAGTTATTTACGAGTCAAGTAACATAAAATATTACAATTTGAGATTCGAGAGCTATCTACTTTTTATTACGAAACTGATCAGTTGTTAAAAGCGGACATTGAATTACCAGCACTTGTGTGTTCTAATAACTCTTACTATGAAACAAATGAACTTCGAGAAGTTTGACTTTAGATGACCATAGTAGATAATGCAAATACATTTTTGAATACATTAAGAAACAATGCATTAAGACTTCGAAGTATAAAATACGCGACAATTAGAAACTAAAGATATCCAGGACGGTAATTCAGTTAAATTTTGTACTTGAAAACAGGGAAACAATAGTTATATATTAATTGAACAAGAATACCATAGAAAATACTACTGAAAGCATTATGGAGGACGTATGTCTTTTGAATACCTAGATTTCATAAGTGAAACTAATTAAGAATTTATCAATATTGTAGAAATGTCTAATTGTTTAAGATGTAAGTGAAGGCTAAAACTAGTAGAAAGTTAATATTCATGTTTTTAGAGATTATACGTTATGATCATTATTTCAAATTTGCTCATTTTATATTAGCAAAAGTGCTTTTAAATTGTGATTAAATAATTTGTTTACAATTACTTATAATTTGCGAAGGACGTCTGAGAGGCAACGAGCTGAACGGTAATGCAATAAACCAGGTGAATTCAGGTGAATTTATTCCTCTTACGATTGTTGGATAACTATTTGTGTAATTAAAGGTTGGCGAAATTTGTTTTTAAGATATTAGGGTCCACTTATATTTGCTTGTTCTACCAAGTGGTCATGTATAAGCTTGGAAGCAACAACTTGTATGTCTTCAGGATTATCCTCTAGAATATAATTTACACCAATGTCTGAGTTAACGTGATAAACTACTCATTAATTTGTAATTTGTGCATATTTGTGATGTTTCATTCGTATGTTCATACATTACAATGAATACGTAATGAACTGTACAAATCCAAAGTTCGTGGCATATCACATACCAGATAATTCGGTTTGTGTATGATTAATAGGAGAGGCGGAATGCAAAAATGTTACATATATAACTAAACTTCTTCATAAACGATTAACAGTTAAAATTTTGAATTGCAAACCATGATATGTTTCACTAAATGTCATTTAAAAAATATCAAATGTTTAATTTATGTAGAATGATATGTTTTACAACATAGTTATTAAAATTATTAGTCTAATAAACAAAATAATTATTTCGATACAACGAATATATTGTTTGTTTATTTCCGGCCATGTACCTTTCCAGTACTTTTCGTATTATGTCTTGGTATAAGAAAAATCATACAAACAAAAAATCTATTTCTCTGAATAAATGTACTCGCACGAGTACACCGCCGTTACCACCACTCATTTGTTCTCACGGAGAGCTATTAACTCTTTAACGGACGCGAGCCGTTTAGTGGCTTTTCTTTCCTGCGAGTTGCGTTAAATCTGTGTAATAGTACAGTATGCCGAAAAATTCTAATGAATTCTCTCCGTATACTGATTGTAGTCGTGGGCTTTCAACTCCAAACACGGAGTTGTAATGCGATTAAATGCTGCACAGCGCTGGACCGGTAGGGAAGTTGAAATATGTCGGAGAATGTTTCAACGTAAGCAGCAGCTGCCAAATTGTATTCCTCGGGTTGACTGCGTCGTGGGAACACGAGCCACTGTGTCGTGCCCCGCTCGCCGCCGGGGCAGTCGGTGGCTGATGGGACAAACGGTCGGCGGTATTGGCGATTCGATCAAAATAGCCAGAAAGTACACGCTCGCGCGGTGTAATATTAGGAGGGGGACTGAACGTCAAATAAAATTATAGCTATTGTGTGTGACAGAAAGTGTACGCGGAGGTATGCATCATAGACCGCACTCCGCGCGGTAAAAGCCACTTCCGAAAGCACAGTCAACATGACGCGGTAAAAGGCAATTCGTGTGCATTAGATAAATGGTAGTAGCCTTCCAGAATATGCATCAAAGCAATGTTGGGAATACTCAGATTTTTAGACATAAATTGGATTAAAATTGCTCGTGTTTTCAAGGGGAATGTGTGACTTGGGTAGCGTTTTCCAGTCATTTTGAAATCCATTCGAAATGAAAATGCAATTTTTCTGTCACGTTTTCAAAACTACTGGTGCTTCAGAGTGGTGGTGCTGCAAATCGTTCTCGCACTAGTTAGTTTTCTAATCTATATTCGTATATATCACATTATTATCAACTATTTATATTACGGGCATTTGTTATACGTTATCGCTTTGGTGAATAGGCAAACAATTATTGCTTCAAATAATATCTTATGAAGTTCCCCCAAAAATTGAAAGATTTGAGTAAAAATGACCTCCAAAATGCGCATTTTCAAAAACGCTTAAATTAAATTTTCTTAAAAACATCTTTTAATAAAAATGTGTAAGGCCAGATTTTACCCTTCTAAAATACCCCTTGAAGTTACATATAAAATCTACTATTGGAGATCCGAAAACTTGAGAAAACGTGAGAAAAAAATTATTTTAGGCAGCTGAGAAGACGGTGGGGCAAAAAATGAAAATATAGCCTGACTGAATATTAAGAACACAAGAACGATTGTGCCATTTTGTTGCACTACTAGTTTTTTAATTGTTCCGATTTCATTGAAATTTGTGAGAATTACTCTTACCTTGAAATACTATGCATGACATATTTAAGATTTAATTTCCAAAATCAGATTTTATTGAGGAGAAAACGTCTGTCTTTGTTGCAGGAGAGCGTTCGAAACATTGATAGCGCTTGTAATTTCGAAAAATCAGAGACGCTAACTGGACTTGCACCATTTTTAGAGCGTCCTTTGCTGTATTCCAGAAAAAATTGAGTCTTCTGGGAAATATTATTTGTTTTCGAAAATCCTATTTAGAATTAGGTTTCAAGTTTGTGTTGTTCACCAAAGAAAAAAGTTTTGAAAAAATCAACACTGTTTCCGTTATCAGAGCCCCCTACACCATCACTGAAATTAAAATCTTGACATGGATTATCTGCAGGATAACTATATCGATACGTGAAATAAAATGCTGCTTAGAAACTATAAGATACTTACACTCATACACGAACTATTAATTCAAATTTACGTATAATTAAATATTTGCACTTTTGGACTTATACCACAGATGAGGTAATAAAAATTGCATATCTTATTAAAAAATTAAATAGAAAAATTTGAAAGCTATTTTTGAGAAAAATTGAAAATGTTCCTTGAGACGTCATGAGAACGAGCCTCAAAAATTAAACTGCCCGTTTCAAATTCCAAGGGGCCCCCACATCAACAAGAGTGATCCGGGAATTTCAGTTTTGATAAAAATTCTGGTTACGGTTTGGGCGTTAGCGCTGTTTCACTGACATTCACACAGATATATACGGAGTTTCGGACAGTCGGACGGATAGACGTTTAGTTGTAAACAATTTTTTTCGGTACCAAAGATGCAAAAAACGAATGTAATTAACTTTACATATAAGAAAGAATTATCTTCTTCCTTACCAGGGAAACTACAATACAATTTTTTCTTTTGCCTACAATACAAATTTTTCTTCCGAAAAATCGCCGTTTGTCGATGAAGCATTGAGTAATCTTATGAGTATCTATACTACGTATATATTTAGTAATAAAGTAGTTACAGTAAATGCCATATATCATATTTGTCATAAAACAAAAAAATATTGTTAAGTATAGATTACTCTACAATTATTTTATCATTCAACACCATACTGACAACAGCTGAAAAAATAATATTGGAGAATGAGTTTTTAAAAATGAAATTCTATGATAAAGGTATGAAGGTTTGAAACGCTTTTCGTGATATCATTCCCCTAGTTATCACTTTAATATGTAATTGTTAATATATATTTTCATGTTTGGCTCCGATGTCATGGATCTTTCTGCTTTCAGCTCCATATCCGTTATTCTTTGGAAGTTAGTAGTAAAGCAAGTTATATTTTTTTAATAAGCAGACGATCACAATACACAAGAACCAAAATAATGTACGATCATATTCAATAGTGAATGTACATTGTATTTTGTCGCGAAGGCAAAGAATGTTCATTTTATTAGGACCAATTCTGAGTCTATTTTTCACTTTTATCGTCAATATTCATTGTCGTGGAAATTTCAGCTCCCTCTTAACTCCGAGATCCACATTTGTGGAATGATGCAAGGAAAGGGAAATGGACTTCTAGGGCGGTGAAAATGTCAGTGGCGAAGAAAGTGGTATTTCAAATATAGGTAATGGCCAAATTGGTGTAGTCCATAGATTTATAAAAGGGAATGACGAATTGTTGTCAGTTCCTATTTACATCATGAATGAATTTTAAAGTCGGTGTTTACGCAGAAGACAATACGACATGCAGACGCCCCTTCACTTTATTCAAAAATTATATTTTCTAGAAATTATTTAATTGCAGATTCGGCTATTAGTGAATTTATATAATAGTGAGTTAGCTCAGGTCTTTTACTAACAGTCCTGCAGGGGTCATCTTTCGCAGAACTAATGTTACATGAAAAAATACAAAAATTAAATTTACAATAAAACAATTTTTAAGCAATTGTTGTTGTCATCAATATTTAACAATGTGACCGTGAACTAAGTCTATCTTTACTTATGAAATTACTGTTCGTAAGGAGAAGACCAAAGAACGGCCTTGAAAAGTCGGAGATATGAAATTAACGAAGAATTATTTTAAGAAACGTGACAACCTTTTATAGATATTTTAGTATAACATATAGTTTGATATATTTGGTGAGAAAACTGAATGTGAAGTACGGGGGAAAACATTATCTGCGTACGTTTTCTTGAATTTCCGAATCCCTTTCCAACATTTCAACTATAATACGATAGTTGAAAGATGACTAAAAGTTAAAAAATATAATAAAAGTTTAAAAAGCGAGAGATTCGCAACATTTGAAGAAGTAGACATTTTCGTTTTCGAGTTAAAAAAAAACATTTGCAACGGTAACGTGCGTAAGTACGTCAACATAATCGTTTGAATCGCTGTATTTTAGCATAACATAGAGCGTAAGAGTGTGTGAGCAGCGCGTGACTGTCAATAATAAAAGTTGGATCCGAGCTGCCGTCTCGCTCGCAGGAAGCGGCGCATCGGGGCGTGTTCGCGTGCGGGGCGTGCTCGTGCAGGGCGAGGGAGGGCGCGGGCGATCGCTGTTGATCCCCGGCCATTGGCTCCCGCCCCCTCCGCGCCCGGCCGCGCCGGGGGACGCGCGTTGCCCGGGCAACCGCATCCGGTGATGGCGCCCGCCCGCGCCCGCGCAGCCATCTAAAGCTAGCAGCGCCCAGAAACCAATCTCAACCAAACTATATCCAAAATTTTAGGCTAATTTTAGGCTAATTAAATGCTCTATTCCCGAATTTTAGGCTCCTCTGGATTTCCGAAAATCGTGGGCGCTGCTAGCTTTAGTCTAAAGCTAGCAGCGCCCACCCAGAATCTATCTCAAAATCAATTGTAAAATCTGAAACCCATCCCAAAATTTAAGAATAATTTTAGGCTCTTGGAAAAAAATCATCCCCGCCTTCAAATTCTAAAAATCAGGGCTGTACAAAGCGAAACAATTAACATTGGTTCTTACGGGTGAAATAACACCAAAATCAAAAAACCTTAGGAAAAATCTGAAACCCCTCCCAAAAGTTAAGAATAATTTTAGGCTCTTGGAAAAAAATCAACCCCGCCTTCAAATTCCAAAATTCAGGGCTGTACAAAGCGAAACAATTAACATTGGTTCTTACGGGTGAAATAACACCAAAATCAAAAAACCTTAGGAAAAATCTGAAACCCATCCCAAAAGTTAAGAATAATTTTAGGCTCTTGGAAAAAAATCAACCCCGCCTTCAAATTCCAAAATTCAGGGCTGTACAAAGCGAAACAATTAACATTGGTTCTTACGGGTGAAATAACACCAAAATCAAAAACCTTAGGAAAAATCTGAAACCCCTCCCAAAAGTTAAGAATAATTTTAGGCTCTTGGAAAAAAATCAACCCCGCCTTCAAATTCTAAAAATCAGGGCTGTACAAAGCGAAACAATTAACATTGGTTCTTACGGGTGAAATAACACCAAAATCAAAAAACCTTAGGAAAAATCTGAAACCCCTCCCAAAAGTTAAGAATAATTTTAGGCTCTTGGAAAAAAATCAACCCCGCCTTCAAATTCCAAAATTCAGGGCTGTACAAAGCGAAACAATTAACATTGGTTCTTACGGGTGAAATAACACCAAAATCAAAAAACCTTAGGAAAAATCTGAAACCCATCCCAAAAGTTAAGAATAATTTTAGGCTCTTGGAAAAAAATCAACCCCGCCTTCAAATTCCAAAATTCAGGGCTGTACAAAGCGAAACAATTAACATTGGTTCTTACGGGTGAAATAACACCAAAATCAAAAAACCTTAGGAAAAATCTGAAACCCCTCCCAAAAGTTAAGAATAATTTTAGGCTCTTGGAAACAAATCAACGCCGCCTTCAAATTCTAAAAATCAGGGCTGTACAAAGCGAAACAATTAACATTGGTTCTTAAGGGTGAAATAACACCAAAATCAAAAAACCTTAGGAAAAATCTGAAACCCCTCCCATAAGTTAAGAATAATTTTAGGCTCTTGGAAAAAATCAACCCCGCCTTCAAATTCCAAAATTCAGGGCTGTACAAAGCGAAACAATTAACATTGGTTCTTACGGGTGAAATAACACCAAAATCAAAAAACCTTAGGAAAAATCTGAAACCCCTCCCAAAAGTTAAGAATAATTTTAGGCTCTTGGAAAAAAATCAACCCCGCCTTCAAATTCTAAAATCAGGGCTGTACAAAGCGAAACAATTAACATTGGTTCTTACGGGTGAAATAACACCAAAATCAAAAAACCTTAGGAAAAATCTGAAACCCCTCCCAAAAGTTAAGAATAATTTTAGGCTCTTGGAAAAAAATCAACCCCGCCTTACAAATTCCAAAATTCAGGGCTGTACAAAGCGAAACAATTAACATTGGTTCTTACGGGTGAAATAACACCAAAATCAAAAAACCTTAGGAAAAATCTGAAACCCATCCCAAAAGTTAAGAATAATTTTAGGCTCTTGGAAAAAAATCAACCCCGCCTTCAAATTCCTAAAATCAGGGCTGTACAAAGCGAAACAATTAACATTGGTTCTTACGGGTGAAATAACACCAAATCAAAAAACCTTAGGAAAAATCTGAAACCCCTCCCAAAAGTTAAGAATAATTTTAGGCTCTTGGAAAAAAATCAACCCCGCCTTCAAATTCCAAAATTCAGGGCTGTACAAAGCGAAACAATTAACATTGGTTCTTACGGGTGAAATAACACCAAAATCAAAAAACCTTAGGAAAAATCTGAAACCCCTCCCAAAAGTTAAGAATAATTTTAGGCTCTTGGAAAAAAATCAACCCCGCCTTCAAATTCCAAAATTCAGGGCTGTACAAAGCGAAACAATTAACATTGGTTCTTACGGGTGAAATAACACCAAAATCAAAAAACCTTAGGAAAAATCTGAAACCCCTCCCAAAAGTTAAGAATAATTTTAGGCTCTTTGGAAAAAAATCAACCCCGCCTTCAAATTCTAAAATTCAGGGCTGTACAAAGCGAAACAATTAACATTGGTTCTTACGGGTGAAATAACACCAAAATCAAAAAACCTTAGGAAAAATCTGAAACCCCTCCCAAAAGTTAAGAATAATTTTAGGCTCTTGGAAAAAAATCAACCCCGCCTTCAAATTCCTAAAATCAGGGCTGTACAAAGCGAAATAATTAACATTGGTTCTTACGGGTGAAATAACACCAAAATCAAAAAACCTTAGGAAAAATCTGAAACCCATCCCAAAAGTTAAGAATAATTTTAGGCTCTTGGAAAAAAATCAACCCCGCCTTCAAATTCTAAAAATCAGGGCTGTACAAAGCGAAACAATTAACATTGGTTCTTACGGGTGAAATAACACCAAAATCAAAAAACCTTAGGAAAAATCTGAAACCCCTCCCAAAAGTTAAGAATAATTTTAGGCTCTTGGAAAAAAATCAACCCCGCCTTCAAATTCCAAAATTCAGGGCTGTACAAAGCGAAACAATTAACATTGGTTCTTACGGGTGAAATAACACCAAAATCAAAAAACCTTAGGAAAAATCTGAAACCCCTCCCAAAAGTTAAGAATAATTTTAGGCTCTTGGAGAAAAATCAACCCCGCCTTCAAATTCTAAAAATCAGGGCTGTACAAAGCGAAACAATTAACATTGGTTCTTACGGGTGAAATAACACCAAATCAAAAAACCTTAGGAAAAATCTGAAACCCCTCCCAAAAGTTAAGAATAATTTTAGGCTCTTGGAAAAAAATCAACCCCGCCTACAAATTCCAAAATTCAGGGCTGTACAAAGCGAAACAATTAACATTGGTTCTTACGTGCGAATAAACACAACTCACTATGAAAGAACTCACTATGAAGAAAAAAATACATTTGAAGGAAAAATCTCCATCTGCAATTTTGTAGCTGGAGGAAGACGTTGAATAAAATTCAAAATTTTGCAATTTTCGAAACTTTGAGTTTAACGTGAACATCGTACCTATGTCACCATAATATGTGCATTTTACTCTGTTCTTACAAGAAATTTAAAGAAAAATTTGGAGCAGTTTTTGAGAAAAGTTTAAAAACGTCCGGGGATCTTCATGTAAAGTACCCCAAAATTGTATAGAATCTTTTTCCAAATCTCAAAGCTTTCACTCAAACCAGATCGTGCGGGGAATATCCATTTTGGAAGAAATCGTACTTACGGTTTAGGTGCTAGCAGTGTTGACGGACGGACGGGGACGGACGGATGGACGTTTTCCTTTCAGTTGGTTTTTGGGAATCAAGGACCAACAAAAAACGGGTTCTGGCTACACCACGTGTTAAGGGATTTTTTTTTCTTAATTTAGTAACTGGATTCATCCAGTTTTTCGTCATCACGACCAGACAACTAATTTTTTGCTGGCGAAAATTCGCCATTTTCCCCGCAGCATTATATAACTTTCCCTATACTACGTATATTACTCTGTATTTAAGTAGAGTTTATTGTCGACAGAACAATTTTTATACATGGTGGTAGTTTCCTTATTGCTTTTATGTTCGAAATTCTCTTATCCTGAAATGACCTGACACTAAGCACAGGTGTTACTGTCACGTCCTTGTTGTGCACTGATTACTATTTACACTATTTACATTTTAACTGCTCCATCACTGCACCATCTTCTTTGACAGGGTGTAGGGGCATCGAGGGGCTCCTGGTGGTGGCGCGGGAGTTTTTAGGTGCGGATTGGCCTACGCCAGACGATGCCCGCGGCCGAGGCGGCCCCCGCCGGGCACAGTTTTGTTTATTTACACACACGGCGGTATTCGGCAGGGACCAGGTCTGGACGGTGTGCTTGTAATAGCAGGCGCCACTACGTCGGTAAAGCTAGCACCCCCACTTTCTCAAAACTCAAAAATGCTTGCGCCATAATTTTGGGCTAATTTCAGCCCCCTTCTAAAAATTTTGGGCTACCTCCCAACACCTTGAAATTACGATTTCAAATTTTGGCCGGTAAAGCTAGCACCCCCACTTACTTAAAATTCAAATTTTTTTGCACGGTCAAAACAAGTGAATTTTGGGCTTCTGGGAGCCACTTTTCAAAATTTCGAAACACACCTCTAAATACGAAAACAAAAAATCAAAACTACTCCTAATTCTCAAATTTCAAAATTTCTCCCACCATAAGTTCGGGATATTTTTGGGCTCTTCAGTGACACCAGAAACATTATTTTGGTACCCTACAATCTCCGAAATTAAGGTTAAAAATTGTGGGTTGTTAATTGAACACCCACCCGTACTGAAAATTCGAAAATATTTGTGTGGTCGTAAACGTGCGAAATTTTTGTTCCTTTTCAAAATTTCGAAACTCACCCCTACGTACGATAACAAATATTTAAAACCATCCCAATAGCAACTCAACTCAAAAAATCTTGGGCCATAATTTTGGGTTCTTTAGTGTCATCAAAAAACACCCCGAAATCAACTTAGCAAAAACGAGGATGGAGAAGCTAGAATCTCACTATCTCAAAACTAGGAAATCCGGAGAAACTTCACATATATTCTGGGAGAATTATACCGTACACGTGTATTTCCAACATTAAAAAAGAAAAAAATGTATTTGTTGAGAGTTTTACCATTTATTCGGACAGGATCAATATCAAGCCTTGAAATAATTACTTTAATTCATTCCTATGTAAATATCCAATACGGACTTATTAAATATTTCATACAAGAAAAATTCTCTCCAAAAGCAGCGACGAATTAAAAGATAAATAGTTATTTAACTATACATCTACAATTCTAAAATCACAATCAATAATAGAGAAATCCAAAAATGGGAAAAGAATAATGCCTAGTATAAAAGGCAAACTACATTTTTTCTCAATCTTTCATTCGTCCAAAAAAAAAAAAGAAAACAAACTTAACTAACAAATGTAAATATGGAATTTACTAACAATTGAACACATACCAACAAATAAGATGCGATCTTGAAATAATTTGGGCATTGCCATGTTTTTCATGAAAAAGAAAAGCAAAGTAAAAAAAACTGTCCGAAATACTTACCGATCTCAAATATTTGTTGGGTTTTTTTTCAAAACTAAACTACAGGTATAGCCGTTTTCAGGCTCAAATGGTCCCAGAGAAAGTGGATCATACCAACTTCATGAATATCACCCGTTATACTAACGGCATTGTCTTAGGGACTTTTCGTTACACTTTAAGTTTAGTACAGGTCCATTTCAGAGGAGTCAACCGTCAACGAAACTCCCCATGTGTTGGCACATACACGCTGAAAGAGACTTTGTTTAACTGGGGTTGGCATCTTTTCATTTGTTTTATTTTCTACCAACATGTTCAAAACTACACTCTTGCACGCGTAGAAGCATATATACAATTTTTAAATTGAATTTGTCGTTTTGATTTGATATTCTCATCGCATTATTTGTTTTTGAATTTTTAAACGAGACAGTGGAAACAATGCTCGTAAGTGTGTAAAAAAAACGCATGCAAATCGTGTTAAAGTTAAACAATGAATATTAAATAGTGCAGCAAGATACAATGTTATTGCTCTATATGAGAATTTCAAAGCGAATTAGAACGAGAATGGATTATGAAAACGAATTCCGAACGTACATGTGAAGTGGCATATTTATTTCAGGTAAGATGTTTATGAAACATAACAAACAAATCTTAAATTTTTGTACTATGGAATAGATTATTTGTGCATTACCACATGCAGGTATTTTGTATATTTTTGGTTATATCTATAAATTGGGAATTGTAGCACACACGGTGATTGAACATATTTTAATCCATGGTGTTCGGTCTAATAATAAAGTCATATGTGAAAAAATTAACATTACAAATGTATGTGAATCTCTAAAATGCAGTTCATATCGACTTCACAACATTCTTTCAGTATTGTGAAGTCAGTACTCAATCAGATCACTTAGATGGTTGTGAAGAAAGCAATTGCAAGATTCATCTATAAAAAAACTCATAATGGTAACATTCAACATATGAGTGTATATTTTTGTACTTTGTATTGGGTGTAGTTTGCAAAGAAGAAATAATAGGAAACACTCTTTACAGGGAAAGTTCTTTCAGAAAAAGAAATTTGGGAGAATGTCAGAGGCAATTATGATACATTCTTTTTCCAAGGATCTTAAACTTCTTTGTTCAGAATTCTTAAAAGAATTTTGTTCGAAGTAAGTATATTGTTTATAGAGGAAAAGATTATGTAAATTATCCAGGAGAATTATTTTTGTCAGCCTTATTAGTAGTAATAATAATATCAATAGTAAAAATAATAACAATGATATCTGTTAAAGAGAATTGCTTCAAACAATGTATGACAAGGTACTTTGCTCTAGCAATTCATATTCAATAAATCATATGCAGATTTACATTGCTTTGAACATACAATTACTGATTACATACTTTGATACTTTCACACTCCCATGGAAATATATTTAGTATTTTAAATGTGGGACAGTACTTACTATGTAAACCTATATTATATTATACATTAAACTATGCAATACTTTTGTATAGTATTAATGTAATTATATAACTATTATATTTATTAACATTTTTTGATATTTTACAGTCATGGCTGACCCAAAGAAAGGAGTGTATGTAGTACACAATGAGACCAAAAATTTATGAAGCCAGGCCAGAAAGCCCATGAGCAGATCTGTAATGTAGATATCATAAGTAAAATAAGACCAATACTGCTAACGTTCTGTGCAAAATGTGAACATTTTAAAAATATTTATTTTCAGGATACATGGTAAATGCTGTATATTATTATTCTTGCATTTTAATTTTCATCTTTTGATATTCACCTTCATATATTCTATTAAAATGATTTAAGCAGTTATCACATAATTTTTTTTCAAGTGTTAAAAGTAATTAACAACAGGGTATAGTTGATAAATTCAGTGAACTGAAGGGCAGACTGTTTCAAGGCATACTCCCTAATGCAGTTTCAACTGAAAATATGTGATCTCAGTCAAAGTGATTCTTCAATAAGAATGTCCTTAGAAAATCTTGCTACAGAATGGAAAAGGCCAGAAATCTTTGGAAGCAGGCTTTTAAACAGGTATCTTAATTACATCTAAATTCATTGACACATTTAACACAAGAAAAATGAGGTTCAATATCTTAAATTTAATAGTGTTATGAATACATTATTTAATTTTTTAAGGTGTCAACTTTGGACAAATTGGAAAAATGCAGTGGAGTATTTTGAGAAAATTATGGTTGTGTATAGAGAGAAGGATGGGGTATATTGTGAAAACAAATTGTACATCTGATCAGGGGCAGTGTAGATGAAGATTTTACAAAAAACTTTACTGTAAAAACACTTGTTTGCAACTACTGTGAAATAAATTTACTTGGTAAAAAAATAAATAGTGTTTTAACTCTTCTTCCTTAGTTTTCACTGTTGAATGTTGAGATAAAATATATTATTGTAATAATGAAATGGAGACAAATAAAATTTAATAAATACTCTGATTTCAATTTTTTAAAATTTCCTTCCATTAATTCTATATTATATCAATCATTAACAATCTTTGTAAGAATGTAATTTATTCCTCTAAAGCTTTCTAATTATATTTGCATTTTAAAATGAAGTAAAACATTAAACTTCTCATATTTCAACATTATGAGTTTCAGAAGAAAAATATCAAAATAATTGATCCAAATAATAATTATTTCAATGTTTCAAAACATTCAGTTGATTAAAATTAACATTATAATGAGAGAAGTTCCTGATGGCAGATTTCTCGAATTGCGAATGTTTGAATGTAGCGCCGAAGTCTAGCTTCATGTACATTTTCAATGTTGGCAGGGCCGAATGGCCGCCATATTGAAAAATCTAGGGACCAAAGCAAGCTGAAATCCCGTATATTTCGCTTCAATCAATTCAATGTTCTACAAATAACATGCACATTATGGCAAAAAATCGCGACACGCATATCATTTTGAGGTAGATGCATTCTTTTTGAAAAGAATTGAATATTAATCAAAACACCCTATTTTCCTGCAAAATTCAATATTTGTGTTGTTATAAAACCTAAACTACAAGGATTTCGTTCCGGGCAATTTAATGTCATATACAACACATAATAGGGAATACGGCTGTACTCTACTAATTTTGGACTACTCACTTTGTTTAAAAAGATTGGAAAATTAGTGTAAAAACTATTATATAAATTTTGATCATATTTTGGTTTATCACTAAATAAACTCCAAAATACTGTACTAATTCAGAAGAGGAATTTATTTAGAATTGCTCATACATTGGCCATCAATATATCAACTTCAAATAATTTTGGACTAGATTCGTTCTTATTAAAAATGAAAGGAATATTAATCAAAACAGTCCCAACTCTTTTCCGATATTCAATATTTGTGTTACCTTAACTACAGGTATTTCGCGTTTGATAATGTCATTTTCAAATACATGATAAGGATTACGGCTGTACTCAGAAAAAATTTTAGGCTCCTCTCTTTGTTTACCAAAAAATGGAAAATTCTCGTGAAAACTACAATATACTTCTTGATCACTTTCTCATTCCTCACAAAATAAACTCCAAAATACTTTACTAATTCAAAAAGAGACTTTATTTACATTTGCACATACAATTTGAATACACCGGTGTGGGCGAACTCCGCAGAAAGGCCTCATTACAAAGCCAGGTAGTCAAAAAGAAATGGTCGAACTGCGCAGAAGTAGGGGATTAGCGCCCATCAGGGAAAATCCGCAGAAAGCTCGCTGGTAAAAAGCCAGGTAGTAAAGGGGAAATGGTCAAACTGCCTAGAAATAAGAGATATCAGGGAAACTTTCGATGTATGCACAGCGAAACAGGAAAGCAATACTATTTCATATTTCTGTATAAAAGGACCATAGGATCTTTCCGTAGGATCCTCTTCAGCGTATTGCTCACCGTTTATCTTGGTATCTTGCTGTCGCCGTTGTGATTGTGAGAAATTTCACTTCGGAAAAGAGATCGCTTAAAAAGATTTTTGCTTTGCAAGATTTGGATACGTATCGCCACCGCACTCCGTTAATCGTCGCCGTATCTCTATAAAATGTATAGTTATCTTGCACGAAAAGTCTTGCCGCGCTGCCTGTAAATGAATTCCATTTCCTTCTATTCTTCTGGATGCTCACAGGAAGAGAACGAAAGACTGAGTGCCGGTCCTGCTTGCGGTGTCCGAACCATTTACCTGGTAAGGGGATTATTTTCTGCGCAGTTCGGACTTCGAAAAGTGAAAGGATGTGGCGGAGTCCGCACCGTTTACCTGAGGAAGAGGATTATTTTCTGCGGAGTTAGACCATGCCCGAATACACATATAATTTGCTAATCTCAAATAATTTCGGGCCAGAAACGTTCTTATTGAAAAATAAAGGAATAATAATCAATAGAATAACTTTGGTTTTTGCTATCCAATATTTGCGATCTTATAAAACCTGAACTACAAGGATTTCGTTCCTGGTAATAAAGTTCCATATACAACACATGATAGAGAATACGGCTATACTCATGAATCATTTTGAACTTCGCGGTTTCTTCTCCAAGAAAAGAAAAATTCGCGTGAGAACTACAATATACATTTCATCACGTTTCCACTTCTGAAAAAGTAAACCCCAAAATTCTGTACCAATTCAAATAAAGAATTTATTAACAATTGCACATAAATTAGCTAATAATATTCAAATCTCAAATAATTTTGGGCTATATTAGTTCGTATTAAAAAAGGGATATTAGTCAAAACCAGTCCATATTTTTTTTCGATATTCGACATTTCCGTTCTTATAAAACCGGAAGTACTAGGATATGGCTCATGGCATTGGCGTGTGACATACAATACATATTAAGGAATACGATTATACCCACAAATAATTTTGGGCTTCTCTTTCTTTTCCAAAAAGTGGAAAATTCTCGTGAGAAATACAGTATAACTTTTAAATAATTTTTCATTCCTCACAAAATTAATTCTGAAATACTTTAATAATTCAAATGAGGAACTGATTCACAATTGTTCATGCATTACCTATCAAGATGCCAATCTCAAATAATTTTGGGCTAGCACCGTTCTTCATTGGAAAAATTTGGAATATTCATCAAAACACACCCAATTTTTTTCGATATTCAACATTTGCGTTCTTATAACACCTGAATTACAACGATTTGGCTCCTGGAAATTGAAGGCCATATACAACACATGATACGGAATACAGATATACTAACAAATGATTCTGGCTTCTCTCTTTCTTTTCCAAAAAAATGGAAAAATTCTCGTGAGAACTAGAATATACCTTTTTACTAATTTTTCATTCCTCACAAAAAATTGCTGAAATACTTTACTAATTCAAATGAGAAATTTCTTAGCAATTGCCCATTTATTACCTATTAATATGCTAACATCAAATAATTTTGGGCTAGCACCGTTCTGACTGAAAAAAATAGAACATTAATCAAAACACACCCACTTTTTTCGATATTCAATATTTGAGTTCTTATAACACCTGAACTACAACGACTTAGTTTCCGAAAATTGAACGTCATATTCAACACAATATAGAGAATAGTATTATACCCACAAATAATTTTGGGCTTCTCTCTTTCCTTTCCAAAAAATGGGAAATTCTCGTGAGAACTACAACATGCCTTTCGATTAATTTTTCATTTCTCACAAAATAATCTCTGAACTACTTTACTAATTCAAATGGGGAATTTATTAGCAATTGCTCATACATTACATATCAATATGCCAATCTCAAATAATTTTGGGCTAGCACCGTTCTGACTGAAAAAAATAGAATATTAATCGAAACACACCCACTTTTTTTCGATATTCAATATTTGAGTTCTTATAACACCTGAACTACAACGACTTAGCTTCTGAAAATTGAACTTCATATTCCACACATTATAGAGAATTCTATCAAAACCCACAAATAATTTTGGCCTTCTCTCTTCCCTATCCAAAAAATGGAAAATTCCCGTTAGGAATACAACATACCCTATTCACCAGTAAGAACCAATGTTAATTGTTTCCCTTTGTACAGCCCTGATTTTTGGAATTTTAAGGCGGGGATGATTCTTTTCAAAGAGCCTAAAATTATTCTTAACTTTTGGGAGGGGTTTCAGATTTTTCCTAAGGTTTTTTGATTTTGGTGTTATTTCACCCGTAAGAACCAATGTTAGATGTTTCGCTTGTACAGCCCTGATTTTTAGAATTTGAAGGCGGCGTTGATTTTTTTCCAAGAGCCTAAAATTATTCTTAACTTTTGGGAGGGGTTTCAGATTTTTCCTAAGGTTTTTTGATTTTGGTGTTATTTCACCCGTAAGAACCAATGTTAATGGTTTCGCTTTGTACAGCCCTGATTTTTAGAATTTGAAGGCGGGGTTGATTTTTTTCCAAGAGCCTAAAATTATTCTTAACTTTTGGGAGGGGTTTCAGATTTTTCCTAAGGTTTTTTGATTTTGGTGTTATTTCACCCGTAAGAACCAATGTTAATTGTTTCGCTTTGTACAGCCCTGAATTTTGGAATTTGAAGGCGGGGTTGATTTTTTTCCAAGAGCCTAAAATTATTCTTAACTTTTGGGAGGGGTTTCAGATTTTTCCTAAGGTTTTTGATTTTGATGTTTATTCGCCCATAAGAACCAATGTTAATTGTTTCGCTTTGTACAGCCCTGATTTTTAGATTTTGAAGGCGGGGTTGATTTTTTTCCAAGAGCCTAAAATTATTCTTAACTTTTGGGAGGGGTTTCAGATTTTTCCTAAGGTTTTTTGATTTTGGTGTTATTTCACCCGTAAGAACCAATGTTAATTGTTTCGCTTTGTACAGCCCTGAATTTTGGAATATGAAGGCTGGGATGATTTTTTTCCAAGAGCCTAAAATTATTCTTAACTTTAGGGAGGGGTTTCAGATTTTTCCTAACGTTTTTTGATTTTGGTGTTATTTCACCCGTAAGAACCAATGTTAATTGTTTCGCTTTGTACAGCCCTGATTTTTAGAATTTGAAGGCGGGGATGATTTTTTTCCAAGAGCCTAAAATTATTCTTAACTTTTGGGAGGGGTTTCAGATTTTTCCTAAGGTTTTTTGATTTTGGTGTTATTTCACCCGTAAGAACCAATGTTAATTGTTTCGCTTTGTACAGCCCTGAATTTTGGAATTTGAAGGCGGGGTTGATTTTTTTCCAAGAGCCTAAATTATTCTTAACTTTTGGGAGGGTTTTCAGATTTTTCCTAAGGATTTTTGATTTTGATGTTTATTCGCCCATAAGAACCAATGTTAATTGTTTCGCTTTGTACAGCCCTGAATTTTGGAATTTGAAGGCGGGGATAATTTTTTTCCAAGAGCCTAAAATTATTCTTAAATTTTGGGATGGGTTTCAGATTTTACAATTGATTTTGAGATAGATTCTGGTTGGGCGCTGCTAGCTTTAGACTAAAGCTAGCAGCGCCCACGATATTCGGAAATCCAGAGGAGCCTAAAATTCGGGAATAGAGCATTTAATTAGCCTAAAATTAGCCTAAAATTTTGGATATAGTTTGGTTGAGATTGGTTTCTGGGCGCTGCTAGCTTTAGATGGCTCGCCCGCGCCCTGCCCCACGCGCCCGATCGCTCCCCGGATGGCGCGACCGCCTCCCCTCGCCCTCCTCACATGACACGGCCTCCTTCATCTGCCTTCGCGGACCCAAGCGCACTTTATTGCTCTCTCCTTGGCGAGGTAACAAGTTCCTATTTCACCCTTCAGCATTTTTACTTTCTCCCTGCCGAGGACAACGTTACGTAAGGTTGCGCGAAAAAATGGCAAATGTTCGGTAGAAAAACTCTTATTATAGAGCCCTGGCATCAAAAACGTGGATAAATCCAGTTGCAAAATTTAGAAAAAAATATTCTCACGCGTCGTGTAGCGAGAATCCATGTTTGGCGGGATCTTGATACCAAAAAGTGGATGACGGCAAAACGTGTGTCCGTCTCTAACCGACGCTAGCCGCTAAGCCATTCAGCCGATTTTCTCCAAAACTGATATTCCGCAATCGATCTAGCTGATGTCGCGGTCCCTTGAATTTGAAATCGATACTTTCATTTTGGGGGGTTCTTTACCTCAAGCCCCTGGGACATTTTCCAAAAAAAGGCTCCATCATTTTTCATTGTTTTTGTTAGGTAGTGTGAAGGACGTTTAAGAGAGTGGTGCAGGTCTCATGTTCATTGAAAACCCTGACTTTTCAAAAATTGCAAACATTTTTCGGAATCTTCCTGCTACTAAAATATTTAAGATAGAGATTTCTTCCCTCAAAGAAATCCGTTTCCGAAATAGGTTCGTTTACAATTTTTATAGGTTTTGAAATAGGTTCGTTTACAATTTTTCGAAAATTTGAGTACTTTTCGCGTAATTTTGCGTGAAATTACAGGGGAGAAAGTACGTGCTGTTTTAGCACGACTAGCTTATTATTGGAATATTTCTTAACCCTAACTAATGTTTCGTCTTTCAATCCTTGTCGGATGTTTACAACCGTCGCCACGCGTGATCGCTTTGTGGGGGCTCCAGCGTTCTGCCAGACTTGCCTCTAAACACGTTGCAACCCCTTCATTGTATCTGTCAATGTAGAGAACAGTTGCGCATTCGGATCAGCGTAGCGAACGTTGAGACAGTTTCTAAAGAAACAGAACGAAGCTATAAAATGGAGTGTGTCTTGTGGGGGCAGCCGAGGCCAAGATTTTCTCGCGCCGGTAATGAACCCGTCGCCACTGCTACCTGCTTCATTGCTCGCACAACGAAGACCACAGCGGCGGAGAGTTATTTCTAATCCGCACGAGTCAGGCTGGCAAGCACTGCTTGGATGTATGAGCATCCCCTTCGGCTAGACCCCTAGCAGGCTCTGCAGAAACGCAAAGACGCACGTTGTTTTTATGGTCATTGCCATACACCGCCGGCAACCTTCCACCACCCCACCATCTTTGAACACATCTCAGGCTCCCTTCCGCCTCGACCCGTCCGCCAGCAGTTCTTCCCGTCTCGCCATCCCTCCACGCCCCTCTCCCCACACCTCGCTCAATTGGCCAGCGAACAACTCACAGATTCTTGCAGGAGTTGAGGTTGCAACCCAACATTCCGACCCGGTCGTTCTACACTCGCACCCCTCAAATGCTCCTTGTCACGATTAAATACCGTCACACTCCGTATTTACATTGTAGCCTATTCATCCGGTACGAGAATCTCACTTCTTCGCCTGGACTCTCACGCTTTTCTTCATGGAATATTTCTTCAACATTCTGCCTTAGAGTGAATGAGTCTCTGTTTAGTGCTTTCGGGTGCGTCTACAACTTTGGTCATCGGTCCGGTTAGTGTAGTACATGTTATAACAGGGAGGTGGCAACATTCCTTCTCTGTTGGGGCATACGAATTGGGACCAAAGTACACGTTTTCCGCTCAGTCTCGTCTTCATTGAATGAGCGTAGGACTTTACGCCACGTATTCATTTCCGCATCTCTCCTCAACGGAGCTCGATACTGCCGACTGTTGTCCCGACGTGTGTGATCATGTGGTGCATGTACGTGTAAGGGGAGAGGAAGGGATAAGGATGGAGGAAATGCGACGCGCGGTTCATCGCTCGTTTGTTAAGGCACCGCCTGACTCCTGCCTTGATCCTTCTGTGTGTGCTTGCGTCACGTTCGCAAGACCCCGGGGGACCAACCCGCATCCGTGCTCTTCCCCGCCCCGCCCCTCCCCTCCCTTTCCACTTTTCCCTTCCTTGCCCTCCCTTCCCACCTCTTCCTATTCTTTTCCCTTGCATTCCCCTCTCTTCTCATTCCTTTCCCCGCCTTCCCTCCCTCCTCATCCACTCCCCTCCCTTAGCGGAGCACGCAGTGCGAGGTCCCCGCCCCTTCCTCGCCACTCGTTCCGCTAAGCGCGCCCACGTCACCATCCCCACTCGCCGTTCGCCTCCCGCACTCCCTTCACCCGCGCGCTCTTCCCCAACGCCCCTAGCCAGACCTGCGTTAACGCACGGGCCCAAAGGCCCGAATGTTCAAGGGCATCTTCTTCTCCTTCTTCCTAAAAATTCGTTCTTAAAAGTTCAATATTAAATACTAATGTTTTCAAAAAAATCGAAAAAAATCTATAAAAATATTGTGTAATTAAACTATACGCAATTGTCATAACGGAGTGATGTGTGGCGCATCATGGGATAAAATTTGTACTATGGAATGTTGCTGGTTGATGCGAGAATGTTACTCAGTGATAAGTTTAGTTTTTCAAACAAAATTTGTCTTTAAATTGGGGGAGATTGGCGAAAGACAGAATAGGAGCACCCCATATTACCGTAGACCCAAAGGCCCCCAAAGCTGTTAAAACCTGGAAGGGGAAAATTCCGCACGCGGACGTGTAGTTCGGCGCTGCATCTCACGTTCCAACGGGAACACCGCCCCGTCCCGGTTGCATCGTCCACTTCACTCACAGAGCTAATGACGTGCTCAGTGAAAAAAGGTAGAGCCCGACGTGAAGTTGCAGACGCGTCCGGAAACCCGAAATCCGCACTCGCTGTCACTGCAGTCTTCCTCCTCCTCGCGCGCCCTCCCGCTCCGTCCTCCGCTCCTCGCCTGCTCCTCCTCGCATTCCGCCCTCTCCTCTCCCGCCCTCTCCCTCTTGTCTGCGGCTGATGTCTTTTCAATTCCCCGGGCGGCGGCGCGGGCGAGGGCGCCGTCTCGGTGGCGCTCCGCTCGGCGTCCCCGCGCCCGAGCACTCGTAGGGATTGCCCCCACCCCTCCCCTCCCCCTCCCCCTCCACGGGTCTCCGCGCGCCGTGTAGTACACATGCCAGATCCCTGCAGCTCCCCGGCCGCTCCGTCCCAAACACGCCCACCAAGCCTGCGACCGCGCTCGCGCTCCTTCGTGCAAGTCGAAATCGGGTGAAGAGTTGCTTTACGTACACCATTTCCTTGCTTTGATCTACTTTTAACAATCTGCCGGAATTAAAAAGACCCATTTCTTTTTTTTAAGGTAGCATAGATCCGATTTTCACGGTTAACTCTGAATTTTCGAAAATTGCAAAAATTGAATTTTCTTCGACCCTACAACTAAAACATTAAAGATCGAGATGTTTCATTCAAGTAAAGTGAGTTCTTTCATTACGGCCATGTACATTCTTTTGAAAATTTTAGTACTTTTCGCGCAATATTGTGTCCAATCTGTTCAATTAAAAAAAAATACAAAAACCAGATTTTCTCAAAAACGGCTCCAAAATGTGCGTTTTGTTTTACTTTCGGGTATTAATAATTAGAGTATAGTTCCACATGAGACAATCACATTCAAGATTTCCACTGGAAATGTATGTAAGGACATAGTTTATTATTTAACTCGTAACATCACAATTTGGGGCGAAATTAATACGTGGCGTTAAGTCCTATGCTCATTTAACAAAAAGTAAGCGAAGGACTGAACATTGTAAAACGCGTGCTAAAGGAAATTGCAAAGAGGAAATCTGGTGTTTCCAGTTACCAGAGCCTTCTATAACTCAAGATAAATCTTGGGAAAACAATTTTCCTTACAACTGACAATTTTGATTGTGAATATGGATATTACAACGTTCTAATAAAGAGAAAGTAAAGAGTAATATGATGTTTTCATAATGGTTATATTACTAGTCCATGATGGTAACATTTCGAGAAACTGCTTATTTTCTTCAATACTTTTCATTCCATAAACACACTTACTTCTTAATATTTCATTTCATGTGCGTGAAAATAAAACATGATACGCAAATAAATTTCGCATTCTACAAGACAACGTCAATTGATAAAACAAACAAAACAATTCAAGGAAAATACGGCACTCTATCCAGAAGACTACAGCCCGTTGCACTCGCTGCGCTATATATTTCCCCATCATAAGCGAGAAATAACGCGAAATTCTCTTCTTGTTTGCACAGTACATTCTACTAGCCCTTCCAGTGTTTGCGCTCAGCTCACGCATTTGTGATGTTTTTGATGTTTACGGTTTCCCGTCTGGCAGCGCACTTTCCTAGTGATGATCTTTTTGTGTGCGTTCTGTCGACCGTAACTTTTGAAAAATTGATTCAAATCTTTCATATGTTTATTCTGGCATGCGTCGACGGAAGGGCATAATCGTGTTTTATTCTCGCCATCACAAAAATGAAACAGACGCAATTGTAACGCGTCCCAATCTTTTTTCCTTTTATGTTAAACGTATACATGAACAATTTTAAAGTGGGTAGTCGGATAACGTGGGAAGACCTAAACCTCACAATAATAACATTTTTATTGCCGGCATTTGTTAACCATTTATTAATTAATGGCTGAACGAAATCACTATTTTGACTGTTCAATATTAGATTCCTAAATGATTTTCAGAAGGAATTTGTGACGGAATTTCAGTAGGTTGAATAATTTGCTCTACCTCTATTTTCAACTCAGGTACTTAAATTCATTCCTACTTCCATCGTAAACCAATTCGGTTTACATGAGTAGCTAGCCAGAACCTTCGTTAATCTTTACCTAGGCCTCAGATTGTATCCTTGTCACAAAGTGAAAAATTTATTTTTACTGTGGTATTAATCTAGACAGAAATGATTACACGACTATAAATATTATCAAAGAGAAGAAATTATTATTACTATCTCACATCTCTACGAGTGTAATGTCCAAAGTTGATTCATCGTTTCAGTCCTCGAGGCAAACACCACGAACAACCTCAGCTACGCTCCCACAGAAGCCTATCATTTGTAGCACACGAAATGCGTATCACATCATCACAACCAGCACATAAGCAAATGAAAATAAGAAAGACATAACATTGCAATACTTGTAAACAATTTGTATTGAATATGTAAAGTTTATAAATTTATATTTGAGATATAATCCGTGAGATCGGATTGCGTAATTTGGACAAGATTTTTCAAGAATTTCTGCATCTTTATAAAATAAAAATGCAATTCGTCACATCTTCTTGAAATTCTCATTATTTTGACACAATTGCTAAGACTGGTTAGGTGTGAAAACCGTAAAATGTACACTAATAATGTTTGTGATATATTCAAAAATAAAGTACAAAGAAAAGCAGTAATTTACTCTTTAATAAGACAACGAGAAACTTTATCTTTGAAAAAAAATCTTTCTCTAGTTGAAAAAATATCTTTATTGTCGTATGTAATATTTAATTTATTCCACTTTTTAATTAAACACAAAATAAAGTTACGTTACGACAGGAGCCCGTACATCACTACCACAAGCGCTTGGGGGAGAAGATTAAAAACTTTCTTCTCTCCTAGGTGATCAAGAGATACATTAGTAGGATATTATTGGCCACTGAGATGCATATTATTTAGTCATTGTTTACTTGACACAATTTCTCACTTCTCAACTTGCAAAATTTTAGGTTTTCTCAGTCCGCTTAGACATCTCGGCCCCAAATCACATTCTACAACTTTCATCCAGCTTCTGGGTGGCCTATTACGCTTCATTCTTGTTGGTGGTGGTCACAACCACACTTTCTTCGTCCACCTTACGTGATGCAGTCGTTGTAGATACCCATATCAACTCAATCGCTTGGCTTCAACCGTGTCCAAGATGGATCCTTCCTCGTCCATCCTTTGGCAGATGTCTTCATTTCGTGTATGATCTATTTTTGACACACGGCAGCAGCTCGAAAAGTCTTTTTCAAGAGACATCAGCGGGGCTCTCTCTCTCTCAATTCCTACGTTTCTGCTCCGCAGTACAATGCTCCCTACTATTGTTTTAAAAATAACGCGTTTAGTCTTTCTTTGTGATTTTTGTACTGCAAAGCAGAGAGTTTAAATACGGCATTACACTTTTCCCTTGTCCGTATCTTATTAGAGATATTTTCAGCACTTGTATAATTTGATTAAAGAGTTACTCCAAGGTATCTGACCAAGTTGCATTGTTTGATCTTGTAATTTACTATGTCTAAATTCCCAAATCCTTTATCAGCTCCCTACCACACTTTTCCGTCTTTTGGACGTTAACGGTAAGAGCGCAGTTTTTAACCTGATGAAAATGAAATAAAGGTATCCGCTGTGATGCGAGTGCGTTTCTGGCTCGCCTCCTCGGGCGCCAAACACATGTGCGTGCGGGAGCGGCGGAGCGCTGGGCGGCGGCCGCCGCCTCGTTACCGCGTTTCCGACGGCGGCTGCGTGGCGGTGGCGGGGCGGGGCGGGGCGGGGCGGCGCGGGGCACGAGCGTTAATGAAAGGTCCGGCAGCGGGAAATTGCGCGCTGTTACGGGGGCCGCGCCGCCGCCCGCGCAACACAAGGCGGCGGGGGGCGGGGGCGGGGGCGGGGGGGTCGGGGAGGGCGGGGGCCTGTCATTAGGGCGCGGCGCCGGATCAACCTTTCATGCGGAGCTCAGGTGGCGCGTGGCCCAAAGGGACAAAGCGGCCGGCAGCGCCTGGCAGGCAGGCGCGCGCTGGAAGAGGAGGCCGAGCGGAGGCGGAGGCGGAGGGGAGGGAGGGGAAGGGCCGGAGGACGCGGGGGGCGGGGGTGGAGGCAGGGACGGGTGGCGCGCAATGAAAGAAGAGGCCGGGCGGGGTGGGGCGGACGAGGAAGAGGAGGGGTGGGGCGGGATGAGACTCATCCGCAGCCTGGTCGGGGACGGAAATGGCGGTGCGTGGTGCGGGGAACGGATGCGTGTCCAAATAGGTGCGGGTGGTGGCGGCTTGCGATGGAACGAAGCGAGAGAGCAAAGCACGTGATGAGGCGGGGAGGGGTTGGAAAGAGTAGGCGCAGGGAGGAGGAGACAGCTACGCAGGGTGGAGCTGACGGTCTGGCGGAGAGCAGGAAGGAATTGCATGAAGCACGGTGAAACGCGTGTCTTGCAGGCTCTTAGCAGGCGCTTCGAGTTCCTGTAGCAAAGACGACGGAATAACGGAATAAGAGAGAGGGGAAGCAGACGGAGGGGAAGCAGACGGAGGGGAAGCAGACGGAGGGGAAGCAGATGGAGAGGGAAGCAGACGGAGAGGGAAAGAGAGGGAGAGGGAAAGAGAGGGAGAGGGAAAGAGAGGGAGAGGGAAAGAGAGGGAGAGGGAAAGAGAGGGAGAGGGAAAGAGAGGGAGGACGGATGGAGGGAGGGAGGGAGAGAGGGAGGAAGGGAATGAGAGAGGGAGGGAGAGAGAGGGGGAGGGAAAGAGAGGGAAACGAGGGGAGAGGGAGGACGAGGGGAGAGGGAGACGAGGGGAGAGGGAGGGAAAGAGAGGGAGACAGAAAGAGAGGGAGGAAGAAGGACAGAGCTGATGAATACCCGATGGGGCGTGGAGCGGGAAAACGTGAAGGCACGGATGGACGAAGTAGGCCACAGGACGCGGAGTGGGTATGGCGCGCGGGTGGCGGTGGCGGTGGCGGTGGGGAGTAATGAGAGAGCGCGATGACGAGGGCGTTGCGTGCGTGGCGCTGCCTTTGAAAGCCTTTTGCCGGTCACTCCGCCCTCGCTCTCGCCCTCGCTCTCGCCCTCGCCCTCGCCCTCGCGTCACACCACGCTCACCTCAGCCAGCGACACCTCCTCCCTCTGCTTTTATCTATCTCCCCTCTATGCAGTGCGACCAAACAGAAGAATGCTACGATGAAGAAATATTTTTTAATACTGCTTACAAAACGTTCGCTATCTTTATGAATTATCACCTCTCTCTCTCTTGTGTAGTAGAAATCCTCTCACGAATCTATCTAAATCGCTAAGTGTTGTCATAAATGTGTAATTGCTTTCTCCGCCAGTTGTTGCTCAGTTGTCTTCATTCCTACTGCGCGTGGAAAGAAAACACATTTTATTTTATTGTAAAGATCTGCGTGACGAATTGTCGAAGAACGAGGCGAGGTCAAGAAATACGGCGAATGGATATTTAGAGCAGCAACTGCTAACGCCACGTCCATTTGATCTACTACATCCTATAGTCTGATCCGTTCAGACGGGCAGGGTCAAATTTCGACATGTTCCGACAAGTCAGGAAGCTCCCAGAGCCGTTAGGATGAGGTCGAGTCTGCCGCACCCCATGGATAACGAAAAATGAGTTTCACTGAGTTTTCTTTCTAATTGCCAAAAAGTTCCGTTTGTTTCATATCGTTTGTTTCAAAAAGTGTAAATCGATAATGTGTTAACTCTGAAGACTGTTTACAACTGGTATGTGCGTTTTAAATGCGGAAATGAATCCCTTGAAGACGAGCGGCTGTCGGAACGTCCTAAAAGATAAACGAAAATGTTGAAAAAGTGTCAAACTTCGCTCAAGCAGACAAATAGTACCTTGAGAGCTTACCAAGGAACTTAATATTATGTAACGGGCCATGCAAACCATTTTAACCGATAATCTGCAAGTTAGATGACCAGAAACATGAGCCAATGGCTTCCTTCTTCAACATTGCAACGTGCTGTGCCACCCATCGCTTTTGTCTCGCGAGATTTTGGCTGGAAAACGCGTTCCTGCCTTTCCACATCCGCCCTACCAGATTTAGCACCATGCGGCTTGAGGCTCAAAATAAAAAGCGTGCTGAACGGGACACGTTTTGGCACCATTATCGACACTGAGAGGGCCCCATGCAGCTGCTGAAAGCCTTTGCGAAAGAAGCCTTCGAGAAATGCTTCCAACCATGGCTTCAACGAAGGCACAAGTGCTTCGGTAACCAAGAGAGTTCTTTGAGGGAGAGTATTTCAAAGTCTAAGTAAGCTTATTACTTTGTGATAAAATTATTCACCTTATTTTTGATCCTGCCTACATTTTTGCCTCCTGCTCAAGACGGTCGTTCTGCCCGTCTGCCTTGTATGTTTGCCTTTCCCTGTGCCAAACCACTTGCCTACTTTCCTGTCTGTCTGCCCGCCTGCCTGCCAACATGACTGACTTTCTGCTTGCTTGCCTGACTGCCTGTCTTTCCATCTGCCTGCCTGTCTGCCCGCCCGACCGCCAGTACCCCCACCCCCAACCACCCATCCACTCACCCACCCGCTTGTTTGCCTGTCTGCTTACGTGTTTGCCTCCTTCTCTGCTTTCCTCTCTCCTTCCTGCTGGCCTTCCTTCTAACCCGACTGCCGTTCTGCTTGCCTGCCTTCCTGCTTTCCTCTCTGCCATTCTGCCGGTCTACCTTGCCTTGTCGCCCCTCCCTCTAATCTGCCCGCCTACCTGTCTGCCTTACCTTGCCTGCCTGCCCCACCCTCTGCCTACCTGCTCTCCTCCCTTCCTTCCTGCCTGCCTGCCCCATCCTCTGCCAACCTGCTCTCCTTCCTTCGTGCCTGCCTGCGTTCCCTTATTCCGCCCGCCTGCCTGCCTGCCTTGTCTGCCTGCGTCCCCTTAGTCTGCCTGCCTGCCTGCTCCACCCCCTGCCTTCCTGCCTGCCTGCCTGCCTTCCTGCCTGCCCGGCCGCCCTGGGCCGTCGTGGTGCCGCCGCCGGCGGGGGTCGTTCGTCTTGTGTATTGATTGCGGCGTATCGCGGTGCGGGATCTGGTGTTCGGCGGCGCGGCCGCGGTCTCAGAGGCCGCCCACTCCGCCCCGCCCCCAGCTCCGCCCCCGTCCGTATTTTATTAAAGCGACCTCCCCCGCCCCCCCCTCCCCCCTCCCCGCCCCCTGGCCTCGCTCGCTGCGCGGACGCCGCTCCGGCGGGGCGACCCCTTTGACCGGGAAAGCCACTCTCTTACGGCGGCGGGCAAAATGGGGCAAAATTGACGTTTTCCAAATTTTTGCTACGTCTGTGTAAGGCAGCCCTTCTTTGAAAGAACGCAGCGACAAATCGCGACTTTGTGCATTATTCAAATCAAAGAGATAATCGTCCGTGTTCCGGAGTGGGGGCAAGACTATCAAAGCCGACATACGTCGCGCGGAAGGATCGTGGTTCGAAAACTGGAGCAGGGAGAAATTCGTAAAGAAAGGGACACATGTTAGTAATTTTTTAATTTAACAAAAATGAAAACAAATTACCTGCAGTGGTGCTTGAGACTTTTTCCGGTAATGTCAGAAATATTATAAGTACATTCAACAAATTGCTTTGTTTTGGAATATGTTAGCATTAAAATTTATTCTTATTAATATTATTAATAATATTATTATTTTATGTTTGTGCCAGCGTTTGCAGTAAAGGGTTAGGACATTTATTCTGTAAAGGAGAAATATAATTATTATATTATTTGTTTTCGTTATTTTTAGTAATTATATTTGGCAAACTTTACCACCGGAAATACTTATATGTGCTCCTAATGTAGCATAATAAATATTACACAGTACTCGTGTGTTCCGCCTCCAAAAACTGTTACGGTTTAGAAATATAACAGATCTTGGATAAATTTATTCTCAAGATAGCGAGTGAAAATAATTTCATAAGATCAAAACAATATTACGACTCGAACCTAAAGTATGAAGTCGTTAATACCACCTCACTCCACCTGCCCAAAGTGCCTCACCTATCCAGCAATTCGGTCACATCAAGCAATTAGTCCCCCCGATTACTGTGTTTAGCCCTCAGCGTCGCGTGTTCCAAGATTCTGGGCGCGCCAACTACTTTGCTCATTAGTTCCGGAACTCATTAGTTCCGTACTGTTTGTTATAGGCGGTGATCCTCTCGCGATGGAATGTGAAACACGGCGCATACCTACAGGTCGGCTGGCCGGGAACGCACCCAGTTATCTCCCACCAGCGGAGCACCGATTCAGACGGGGCAAGCTGCTAAGCTCCTGACCGGTCTCCCGGCATGTGCGGTAATGTAGTGCATGCTAGTGTAAGGGTTGAGAATAGGACAAGGAAGAGGAAGGAAAGATCGGGCGCGATCCGTGGCCCGTGTCTTAGGGTACAGCTTCCGGCATTCGCCTGGCATTGAACGGAGAAAGCCGCACAACAAAATTTGCCAACCACAACAGGCGCCTAGAGTAGGAGGCAGTGTTCGCGTGTACGCAGCGAGCGAGGCGCGCGTGTAGAATCCGGCCCGGAGGGACCAGAGTGCGCGCGGCGCGGCGCGGCGGGGCCTACCTGCGCCGGTCGATGGGCGTGCGTGCCCGGGCGGGGCGGGGGCGGGGCGCGGCGGCGGCGCCGCGGGCGATCCGTCTCGCGGGGCCGTGAGAAATCGAAGCGAGGGAAACGCCGCGCGCCGCGCGCGCTCCCCGGCGGCCGCCCGCCCATTCGGTTTTTGGAGATAAATTGTTGATCATTTTAGAAGCGCCGCTTAAAATATTGTGCCGCGGGGAGCGCCATATTTCACGCGGGGGGCGGGGCGGGGCGGGCACCACGCCGCGATGCCGAGCGAACCTTCCGCCGCCGCCTTATTGCGGGAGTCCGTTACGCTAGCATGACAAAACGGGGCGGGCGCTCGTGATGGAGTAGACGACTGAGTCACTAGTTCGTATTTCCGGGAGTGGCGACTACTTTGGCCATTCGTTTCATGACTGTAGTGTACTATTTCTCGGCAGGTACGTGTGGTCCGACACTGGAATGTGAGATCCCGCAGCGACCCGCACGTCGCGTTGCGCGTCCCGCAGAGTAACGCAGCCGGGATAAGCTCTAAGCGGCCCACATGTGCGATAGTGCAATAAAGAGTAAGTAAGAAACTGTGTATGAAAGTGGATAAGTTCGAAAAAAGGAAATCCGCGTGCGGTCCGTGGCCCATTTGTTAAGGTATAGCTCCGGCCCTCGCCTAGTTCTGATCACAAATATCACGAAAAATAACCAGAGCCGCCGGCTGAATTTCACCTAGCCGTGTAGCTAGTGTCGAAAGTGCACTAAGTCGGATCTCGATGCCTAGGACCTACCGGTCAGAAAAGCTGTGGCGGTAGCTGTTGTTTAGGGGCAATGCCTGTTGAGTATTCGAGATGGACGCCAGCTTCCAAAAATCCAGAAGTGTCGTTTCATTTGCTGTTTGCTCATCTTTTGCCCCCCCCCACAAATTTGATACTTATTGGGTCGTGATAGAATGTTGCCGTGATCGGTGATAAACTACCAAACTGTGATAATGATAGCTCAATTTCCTCCACCAATGCCGTGCAATTCTGTGCAATTCTAGTTGATTTCATCAATGCACTTTTCACGCGATAACATAATTCCCTACGCTGAAAATTGAAAACAATGCCCAAGATTTAAGTAACAATTACGTAAATATGCACATTTACAATTATTATAAAATTCGTATCTTTGAAATTAACTACAGCTGAAGTAAAAGGGAGATTGCGAAAACCTTTAAGCACAAATATCTTTACAAATTTAACCTCGATATACGAAGCTTGTGAAATCCATATTGCTCTGTGGCTTTTTGTTCTCACTGCACTGCGCAAAGGGTTGGAGAGATGCCAGTAAAGCATGGATTTTTCATGGGCTGAGCATTATGGGGAACTATCATGAACATCTCCTGCTCATGTTCGTTGTGGGATTTTATTCGTAGAATTTTCGAGTCATGACTACCATTGACAAGTTAATGTAACCTTGTTATTATCAATATCAATTTCATTAATGCATATTATTAAGTAAATTGCAAATATCCATTATGTAAAATAGATATGAAGAGAAATTATATGATAAGATCATTGTAATAAATTGCATTTGGGATTTATGAGGTCACATTAAATTCATTTTAATGGATCGCTATGCAGCACGGCTGCTAGCGTATTTATTTGGTATTTCAGACGCATCATGAGTTGCGAGTTTAGAAGCAACTCTCGCCGGATCCTTGATGCACCAACAACGTTATGGGAAAGTTATTTTGGGGGCTGTCGTGTTATGGGAATTTTTCTCCCTGTTGAAGTCATCTTTCATTACTTCAGTTCGCTTGGCTCGTCATACCGAATATTGACATTTTTAGAATGAGGTGACCGTGCTCGAATACCCCTGAGAGGATGACATTTTAGTGCACTTGAAATTCTGCTGTGGCCTCCCCATAGCTATTTCATGACGAGAAAGAATCCGGCGAACTTTGGAAATAAGGGAATCTTTTACGAGATACAACTAAAACGATCGAAACATAACTTAAACCTCGAAACGTACTTGTTATTTACGCCATTAGAGCGATACAGTGTGCAAATAACGGGCGCGACTGAACTTCGAAAACCGATGGGGTGTCCGTTATTGGTGATTTCGGAAGTGTCTTGTGACTTTTCGCCAGTCTTACAAGACAAATTCATAAAAATAAGAAATACGTTTTGTATTGTCCGAATAATATTTCTGACTACTTGAAAGCTGGGGTGAGAATAGAACGATGTTGCCACTTACTCGGACGGCAGACATGTGGTCGTAAGGTCGTTCTTGCATCAGATCACAACAGTAGCAGCAGCAGAAGCAAGAAACAAATGCCAACACAGCACACAACAGTAGATGACACAGAACCGCACACACGATACATAACCAAAGTAGTAATTGTGCTCTTCAATTTACAGTTGCTTCGCGCTGTAAGATTTCCTTTTTTTTTCTTAGTATACGAGTATATTGGCAAGTCGGCAGTGACGTCAGAAGAATTTGAAACCTCTGGATAATGGAACCCCATCTCCTCAGTCAATCGCTAGCTGTCAAGTAGACAGAAATATTGTTCAAACAATAGGAATAGAAATGCTGATCCGTCATCTTTAGCTGCAACTTGCAAGGTCTCAAGAGCCACAACTATATTCTTTAATATGGTTGCGGGTCATATTTTTCAGGACTCGGACGATCCACACCTGACTTTCTAGTAGTGCTCATCTCGGCAATTTGCCCGGCTTCTCCAAAACGTGTGGGGGCGGGGATGGAACCATACGTGATATCAGGCCCCACTATGCTAGGCACACAATGTTCTCATGCAAAGGACTTTCTCCTTGGACTAATAACCTATCGCGAGCCACAATAAATGGCACCGCTGGCCGCCGGTTGGACAAACCTGGTTTAGATTTTTCTTAACGGACGGCGGAGTCATAAATCATTAACGGACGCCGGCCGTTAAGAGTGAATGTGAATTCCACAATCCAGCATTACGCAATGGTATTTGTTTACACTGTTCTTAACGGGCGGCAAAATGTTAAATCATTAACGGACGCCGGCCGTTAAGAGTGAATGTGCATTGAACAATCCCAAACAATGGGTGGTGCGTGGAGCGGCGCGTGGCGTGGCGGCGTGGGCGAGGTCGGGGCGGCGTCGGATGTGGCCCACTGACACGCACGGCGGCGCCGCGACGCTCGCGCGCTCTCTCGCTCGCTCGCTCCTCGGCGCGTTCATTAAGCGCCGGGGGAGGGGCGGGGCGGGGCGGGGCGGGGCGGGGCGGGGCGGGGCGGGCGCGGGGGGCGGGGGCGGCAACGTAAACACCCCCCGCGCGCCGCCCCCCGCGCGCGCGGCGCCGGCGCCGACGGCGGCGGCGGCGAAAGAAAAAGTTCGTTAACGCCGAGAATGAGCCGCCCCCGCCTTCTTCTCCCCCTCTCTCGGCGCCGCCGCCGTCTGCGTCGCGGCGCTCGCTCGCTCTCGCGGCTTCCTCTTCGCCCGGCGACCCACGCGCGCTCGCTCTCTCTCTCTGTCCCGCCTTCTTCTTCTTCTTCGCAGGTCTCCTTACAACTTTCTTACGAGCGCGTCGCCCCCGCCCTCGCCCCTCATTTGCACTCATTCATTCAGCGGCGCGCGCGCGCGCGCCCGCGTCTTCCGCCCGCCCCGCCCCCGACCTCCCCTCGCCCCGGGCGGGGCGAGCGCGCCGCCGTTGGAATTTACGCCCGAGCGTCGCGTCCCGCCCCCCGCCCTACCCCACCCGGCGGCGGCGGCGGCGCTCCCTTCACAAACTCGTTAATGTGGGTCAGTCGCGCTTCCTCTCCGCGGCGCCGCCCCGACTCCCTGTTTATTGCGCCGCGCCCTACCCTCCGCAGCCGCGCGCAGGCTGCCCCTGCGCCCCGACTCCACATTTGGTTTTTGTTTTTATTATTAAATAGCCGTTGGAAAGCTGACGGTGTGTTTATTTTGCATACGTAACGTAATGCTTCAAGGTTTTAGACAACATATCATTCTTATATCCCTGATTTCTTTTTCTGTCTCTAAAATGTATAATTAAGCACAACAATTATAACTCGTCTTAAAAAATTTAAGCATTATGTTAAGTATTATTACTATTATTGTTATTATAATTATTACGATTACTATTATTATTATTATTATTATTAATAAACATCGAAAACTAAATCTGTGTCTAAATTGGACGTGACAAATGATTATATTCCCCTAATGCAAGCACGTCCTTTAATCAGATAGGTAACTTTCCTACTTTTCTTCTTATTGGCAATTTTGATTTCGTAATTCTATTTCATGTAGATTTCTAAATATTAATACGGTAAATGATTATTTCAATCTTAAAATATATGTAATTAAAGGTGAAAAGTACATTTAGTAAATGATCAGAAGCCAATCAGTTTACTGATTCTACTTTTTACATTCTCATTTGTTTTTTCCACGCATTTGCTTCTTTTTACTTTCTCCCCTATTGGGCAATCAGTATAGAGAAAGAATTGCAATGCTGCGGGAGAAAACAGCGAATTTTTGACTGAAAAACTCCAATTGCCAAGCCCTTGTAACGAAAAAGTGGATAAATATCACTCCTGTATGAAGTAAATTACTTCTCCTGACACTGTGTGCAGTCACAATTTATATTTGGTGGGTCCTTCATAGCGAAAACAACTGAGGACAAAACGTTCATCAGTCCGTCCATCTGTCTGTGAACAACGCTACCGGCTAAATAGTAAGTAGGGTCTTCACCGAAATTGATGTTCCCCGATCGATCTGACTGATGTAATGGATCTTTGAATTGATATTTTCATTTTTGGGGGTTCTTTACATAAGTCTCAATATTTTCAAAATTTCTAAAGAAGACTACAAAGCCATTCTTTAATTTATTTCCTCTGATGGAACAAAAGACGCAATGGTTTGGCGGCATTTTCGTTGCCCTCCTTGAATTTTCAAAAAATGCAAAAGTTCGCTCCATTTGTTAGTGTTCAAAGAGGCATCAGATTGGAATGCGACAATAGCAAGCTGCGCTGCGACACGGCAGTTGGAAATTCTCAGAATTACTTCTCAAGATTCCGAGATATTATAGCTGTATGAAACGCAGTTTTAATTATATTTGTTTTGATATTAACTTTAAAAGAATATGTTTTTCCACCGAATATTCTACGATTTGTAATGGGTTTTACATGAGATGGCTTAGAGGTGTAAATATGTTCAGTTACTAAGTGCGAGAAAGTACGTGCTGTTGTTGCACCACTAGTTTGTGATTCAATCGCGTTAACCATTAGTGCGGTTTTCTTATAGTTGTTAATAAATGTCTGCCGCTGTTTCATTGTGGTAGTTGTGTTTAATTACGTATTTCATATTCATTTATAATTTCCGATCACATTGCGGTTGCACTGCAATATTCATTTTACAACTGACACAAAATGTTATTACGAAACAATAAGTAAGGAAATAGAATATCATACCGAAATATCGAACGTCCTCTATTGTCAATAGACTTTCAATCTTTACATCATTCTTTGCCGCGTATTATTTACAAAAAACTTTTACAACATAAATTTACATTTGCTTTGAAAAATAACTCTTTCCATTAATTCATTGTTGTGAGTTCAATTTCACAATTTGATGCAAAACATTTTCAAAACCGCATGATAGAAAAATCAAAGCTTTGTCTTTGCATGAAAATAAATAAATTTACCGTACGTTTACACATGCCGCTCCTCTGTGGATTTTTCAGCAGTAAAATTTGTGATTTTTGTGACGATGAATATAGAATCAGGTGGATGGAAACCAAAAACAACATTCCCTGTTTGTTCGTTGGCAGAGAAGTTAAGTTCTCTAGCATTGTGTTGTGTGTATTTTTATAGTTATTATGTACTATGAACTCTCGGTTTACGTGGGAAACGAAAACAAACCCTTTTCCTGCAAAAGCGCTCCAAACAACAGAAATGCAAGCTAGCTACACCATTCCGTCAGCATGATCGCCGCTATTTAAATTGCTGTTATGTTCATGCTCAATAATATTTTATTCTATTTAAAAACAGTAAAACAATGTAAATTTCAGTTTCGCACAGCTTTTGTAAAGCGACCTTAAATAATAAATCACCGTCATTTCCTCATGAACATGCCTCCACCAGCGCAGAGTGACAACGCTTTTGTTCATTTCCACAACTGTGCTCATCTGCTGGGATTGCTCCATCTACTGAGAGAACTACTACACCTTTGTCAAAATCACCACCTTCACCGCCTTCCACCGTGTCTCGCTTTTGGCACCGTCTCTTGAAGTTCTCCTGATTGATACAAACTTCCCTGACCCACCAATCGCCAATATCAACCCAAATGCAGATCTATCCACCAACGAACAAAATGACATAACAATCATCATACTTCTTTCTACTATATTAATATGTCACTAATTTTTAGCATCATCGCAGGCATATTGGCGGGGTCAGACGGAAGAGCAGGTCTCATGGCTTGAGTCTCGCCACGTAAAATAAGACATTAATTCAATTCAATATTATTACCCTTTAGTATTCCAATTATACTGTCGCATTCAACAACTAGTCCTTCACAAAAATAATTTCCTTCCATTTTGGCGCTTCACCACATTAGGAGAACTTTCAGTGTCTGAATGATCAGTCTCTTCCATCATTGAAAATCATCCATTGCCATACCATTACATATTCTTCACCATTTGAAATCTATATTTCAAATAGGTACATCTACTCTTCCTTCTCCGTTATTAGGCCACTAATAATACCACACACATAACTACTCGTCACCGCCTTGAAGCTTCTCTACCACTCAAATCCCGCATCCTAAACGACCTTTATTAGTTTCATGATACGCAATCCCCAAAATCTTTGCGACTACCATCGTCATTGCCACTATCATTTCATCATCTTTGTTGACATCGGATTCTTAGGTTTAAAAATTTTCGATTTTAAGTAAATTTCTTGGGCTCGAAAAAGGGAAAATATATTGTATCATTTATTATAAAAGGAGTATAAATCGATATAAAAATATCTATTAAAACTAGAATTTACTTAATTTTTTATTAAAATATGAACAGAAGTATTGAAAGCAGAACAGATACAACTGTAATACAAAAACATCGAGATGAGATCCAGCACCGATCTACCCGTCAGATTAGAGGGTACCCCCCCAGGTATCTCCCCGAGAGGGTCATCGCCCATGCCAAGACAAGGTCTGAGCAGCCGGCTGATGTCCCGACATGTGAGGTGGTGTAGTGCTTGCAGTTTAAGTTGTTGCGTGTCCGTATAACCGGAAATGGGCAGGTAAGTGAGAGGATGGAAAGATCTCGAGCAGTCCTTGCCTCATTCGTACTATTATACCGTCGTTCGCCTGGTGTTAATTGGAGAAGCCACGAAACGCTGGCCACCACATCAGCCGGCCTCCTGAATTCTCGAGACAGTGGCTGACCTCAGCATAGCTGAATAGCGAGTGTCGCAAACGCTGCCAACGTCGAGACTCGAACCCCAGTACCTCCCAGTGAGAGTCATCGCAGCGACATCAGTGGATGCCCTGAGCCATCTAAGTGCCCCAGAGCAGCTGCTGCATCGAGCTCTTTCAGCAGGTCCAAGTGGTCACCGCAACGTCTCCCTGAGAATGACATCACTCGCTGGTGGACACGCAGTTGGGCAATAGAATAGTGATTCCGAGGGCGTCGACAGCTACGGTCAGGAGTACCGTGCGTGTAGTGCGTGTTTTTCCTCGGGAAAAGCATACACTGCACGGCGGTGGTCCTCCCCCGCTGGCAGGCGAGAACCGGCGACGACCTACCGTCGGCTGGGAGGTTTTCCTCAACCAGGTATCTCCCATCAGTGAGGCACCACCCCAGCCGAGTCACGTTCTAAGATTCGGACAGGTCTCCCGGCATTTGTGGTAGTGTAGTCAGTACACTACACGGACACTACACGGTAGTGCATATGTGTGTGTGTGTGTGTGTGTGTGTGTGTGTAAGTAAGGGATGAGGATTGGACAAGGGAGAGAAAGGTAAGAGCGCGCGCGGTCCGTGGCCTGTTTCTTAGGTTACTGCTCCGGCATTCGCCTGATGTTGATAGGAGAAACAATGGGAAACTACCGATCAGAGCAGCCGGCCGCCAGAATTCTGCTCCAGAAGGACGCGCAGTGTGTCCTGTCGCGCCTCGACGCCCTTCGAGCCCTCGAGGGCCCTTGAGAGCGGCGTCGGTTTTGTCTGTTTATCTGCCCGCCCCGCCCGCCCGTCGCTTGTACGCGCCTCTCTCGCCCATTTGCGCCGCTCGCTAAAACCTTTAGCTCCCCAATTTTCTGTCATTGGCCGCGTGTAACGCGCTATCTGTGAAAGCGATATCCCCCTCCCCTCCGCCGCTGCCGCTGCCGCCGCCGCCGCCGCCGGTGCGCCCGGGGAAAAAGGGGTATTTTGCGCCATAAATCACGGGGATGAAAAGGGCCGGGTGCGCCCCATTTGCCGCAGCGAGCGACTCTTCGCGCGAGGCGACTCCCAGCGCGGGGCGACTCCCAGCGCGGGGCGACTCCCAGCGCGGGGCGACTCCCAGCGCGGGGCGACTCCCAGCGCGGGGCGACTCCCAGCGCGGGGCGACTCCCAGCGCGGGGCGACTCCCAGCGCGGGGCGACTCCCAGCGCGGGGCGACTCCCAGCGCGGGGCGACTCCCAGCGCGGGGCGACTCCCAGCGCGGGGCGACTCCCAGCGCGGGGCGACTCCCAGCGCGGGGCGACTCCCAGCGCGGGGCGTCCGCTCGGCTCCCGCTCCCAACGCTCCCACTGGCGAGGCCTGGGGTTCGAAATAGAAAGTGTCGTGAAAATGTGTCGATTAAAGTATTTAATTTTTTTGTTCATTACAAAATTATATTTAATAATTATTGACAATCCGATTAATTACGTCGTAACGATTCATGTAATGTTGCAAAGAGATTCACAGTATAGTAATTCACAGAGTTTCATAGTATACATGTCACAATCTTGAAACCTGATGTTACGAATATCTACGAATTTCGTGTTACACCTATATTTCTGACGATGTTGGTTGCGCGTTCCGTGGTATCGATGAATAATATTTTTCGTTACCATTGTAACCTGTTATTTATTATATTAATGAAATCATTCATTTATAGTTATTGTCTTCTTTACAGCACGTATCATTTCCTACATACATCAAACAACTCTCTTTCTTGATTCTCCCCCCTGACAATATATTTTACATGAATCCATGACAACATGCGGCTCAGCCAGAACTCCATTCTACAAAACCATAAAAAACACATGATTTTATGAAAATTGTCCAGAATAAGTTAGAAAAATTGGGTTAAGAATTGTGCCAATTGATTTGTTTTGTCGAGAAAAATCGAATGAACCATAATCACCTCTTTAGGTGCCGTGAGTCACCAAAACGTATTCTGATTACTTAAGAAAACCAAAAAGGTTTGAAGAAAATAATTATTAATATAAATATAATTAATATTAAATATATTTTTTAAAAATATAATTATAATATAATAAATATAATTATATCCAGAAAATCTAAGCATTATACTTGGAATTTTCTGGATTGATCCGAAAAAAATTTATTACTCCCCATCAGAAGACCGAGGACGCGACGAATGACACATTTATTTTGATTGGCGGACTGGAAGTGGTCTACACATGGACGAACAGACGCACGTTACCATTTAATAGCATAAGGACATAGATGAATCTTGCCGGCTGTCATTCGATCCAAAAATACTGTCGGCCCGTAAAATGTATTGTGGTGTAATAAACGTTGAGAAAGCCTCCAAAATGTGTTTAGAAACCGAAGAGCGTGATAAAATAGGATAAAAGCGTCGGTAATGGTTCAGAACATTTCTTTAAAATTTTTTAATCATGTAGTTATCGTACTAAAAATGCTAAAGTAGTTATTTCATTGTGTAAAACTCATTGATGATTACCTCTCTGAATAGATCCCTTCCCCCAAAATACTGAATTAGCCGAAATAGCAATTTTTATTTTTATTAATTAATTTCCAGACCTAGGATTTGGACCAAAAGCAGCCAATTGAAAATTGCAAAATGTTATTAATGGTCATATTCTTGACTTAGTAATGCCAGATTCTTAGCTTAGTAATAGCCACTCGAAAAGTTAACTCCTGGATGTTTTTCGGAGAATTTTAAGTAAAAATGATTTCATGATACATTATTGCAAGGCCAATATTAGTAATATATTTTCAACTTAATTTTTACTTACATAAAGAAAGGAAGGGAAATTATCTTCCACAAGAGATATACACCACGTTGCTTCGTGTTTGATCAAGGGGTGAAGTCTCCAATAGTATTTTTTTAAAATCCTGTGCTTGAAATGGCCTAGGCAGTGTCAATTGCTGTTGTCTTTGCCCCAACTCTTATTTTCTCCAGTCCAGTCTCCAGTCTCGCATGGCGCATGTGGAGGAGCCTCCGGGCCCGCCGCTGGGGGGCGCTGGGGGCCGCGAGATAACGATCCGGGCGCGGGTCAGAGGTCGCGGGCGCAACCCGAGCCGGCGGGCGAGCCGTTGGGCGGCGGCGGGCAGGGGGCGGGCGGGGGGGGGGCGAGGCGGGGGATATTAATTTCCGGCCGCGGTGGCTTCAACCCTTCCGAGCCCCCGCCCGGCGCCCCTAACGGTCCCGCAGGTAGACGCCCCGGGCGGGATGCGCAGCCACCGACCACCACCACCACACCTCAACCACCACCACCACCACCCACTACCTCAACCACCACCACCACCACCACCTCAACGACCACAACCATCACCACCACCTACCCACCCACCACCACACCATCCCTTTCAACCAACCCAACATCAGCACTGCCCACTTCTACCACCACCATCACCTCCAACCTAACATCACCACCACCACCCCCACCACCACCACCACCACCACCACAAACCCAACATCATCACCACCACTATCTCAACCTCCACGAACACTTCAACCACCTTCTTCCCAACATCACCTCCTCCTCAACCACCACTACCACTTCAGCCACTTCCTTCCCAATACCTCCACCTCCACCTCAACCACTATTTTACAACCCAATATCACCCACCTCACCTCAGTCACCTCTAACACTTCAACTGCCTAACACTTTTAACATTACCACCAACACTCAACCACCACTTCAACCACCCCCGCCGATCCAACATGACCATCACCACCTCTAATCGTCTACTCTACCATCACCATCACCAAGACCTTCTTACACCAAAACCATCAACACCTCACACTCGTCAATGAAAAATACATGCCGTCGGCCATTCCCGGGAAAATTACATTTTCTTAAAGAATTAAAAAAATGAAAGTTGAAAGACATCTTTGATTTAGACGAGTGATTGCTGTATTTGTCCTTTGCGTAAAATTATTTTAAAATACTACTCTCAGTGTATCCGTTTTTCACACTTCAACGACTTCATCTCCAATATCTACAGATAATAATTATTATAATAATAAAATACATATATAACTAATAGTCATATTTTAGAACAACTACAAACCGAATTACATTTCAGAAATTACGTAGTGACGAAAAGGAGAGCTGGAAGACAGAATGTCATGGCGGCAGCGACAAGGCACTTTTTGGCCTTTAGGATGAAGAAAGACGCTCATCGTAGTCACAATGTTTACAAGAGCGAGTCTCAGCGTAAACATTTATTTCCATTACAACACAAACTTAGAAACAAAATTTAAGAAATGCAAAACCTCAATAGAGATTTGTTACAAAAGAGAACTTCCACAATGAAGCAAAATAATTTGAATGAAGAAAAATGCTAGAAACGCAATGAAGTAAAAATACTATATTGAATTAAAATTTTGGTGTATGAATGCCTACAATCAACACAACATTGAAAAGCAGCATCGGCTTCATACTACCAGAAAATTGATTAAACAACTTAGTGCTAAGATAACTGAAAGAAACCGCATATCTTGACACGTATTCATTACAGCCTCTTTTGATGTACTTGACGAGCTTATTTCCACAACAACGTGCTTCTAGTTTAGTTTGTTTTCTAGTTTATGCGTACAATATATTTTTAGTTCTTCTCCAACATACTGCCAAATATTGTGTTCGCCAAATTACGTCCTTTCACCTAGGTTAAATAATACCCGAAACCGCTGAATCTTCTCGCACGTCACCATGAAAGTGAGCTGTTCATTTGTCATCATCGCCGCCGCTGCCACCGCGCTGCCTTTCGTCTCCAAATTGGGCCGATTTGTGCACGGCGCGGGGGGGCGGGGCGGGGTGGGGGCTGCGGAGCAGGTAGCAGCCCGGCCGCCGCCGGCTGATAACAACCCCCGATGTCCCTGCTCCCACCGTGAAATAGCTCCACTTCCCCGGGCGCCGCGCCGGATGTGGCGTTGACGGGGCAGTTTGTTCTGCCAGGTGGCCGCGCGCGCTTGCGGGGAATCTGGGAGTCCACGACGGCGCCCTGATGAACTCCTCGGAAGCTGAATTTTAGCTCCGGAAATCCCCAAAGGGGTGAGGGAGATCAACAGCCCACTCATCATATCTTTTTTAAGTTTTAATTTGTTTTAGAAAGAAAGCTGAAACCACTGATACAGTTCATAATACGGTTTTGTTAAAAAAATGAAATAATTTATCACGAGTGTTTGCTAGAATTTGAGTTATTCTGTTGTTTTTCACAGGTTAAAAATAATCAACACCTTTCCCTCGAAAACTGAGAATTGAGGATCAATTTTGGAATGTGAATAGTACTTTAACTCCTAGAATGATATACTGTACTGCAATATAATACTGTATTTTGAAGATACGTGAGTTTTTATCATTTACTTTAATACGCATTTTGCCAGTTTTTGTCATTAAATAAAAATATATGGGAAACATCCATTTTTTCACTTCTATAACCTTGCATTGAATAATATTTTCAATATAATAAATACACGTGTATATTATTTGATAAATACATTTCTTGATTCAGCAAAATTCTTAAAACATCAATGAAAGTAAAATTAAAGCAGTAGACTCCGGACACCCCATCTTCGTTGGTAATGAACGCGGACATTTATGGTATGGTAATGCCAGAGTTAATGATGAAAAAACATAAAAAAGTATTTTAAAAAAATACGTAAGAATGACCAGAGGGGTTTTTTTTCGCACCACAATTTTTCCTTTTCGCTCAACACTTTTAAAAATGATTTCAACCAAGAACAGTCGTAACAAGCTCCATTCCTTACCCTTATATTTCAAAATCTTTCAAAAAACACATTTTGTGTGAGAAATGCAATGACTTAATACTTCATATAATATTCAATGTTTTTAGAAAATGAAATGAAGTGTATCAACTTCATTTTCCGTTCGGAATTCGCAAACTTTATTGATATTTTGGATCTCATTATTAGCCTGTAAATACAGAGTATTTTGTTTTCTCAACCAAAACGTCTTATGGAAAGAGTGCATTTTAAAATAATAATACACAACAATTTTTGCATCGCTGTTTTGTTGCCAAACGGCCTTATTCTCCATTTATTTGGAAACACTCGGGAATATTTTTAAAAAGATTAAGTTCAGCGTAATTAAGTTCACTAAGAAAGCAAACTAAGATTATTTTGTTTCGTTAACCTTAAAGAGAAGAGATGAAACAATGATTCGTAATACAAGCATTGTATAACCTCATAGAAAATTGTTTATATTTCTTCAGCGAAATGGTAATTTTTTGCTTGATATTTTTTTTTATTTATAGGTGTCGGCAAAGAAGGCAATCTTGTTCGTGCAAAATTGAATCGTTTCAAACATTAAATGTATCAGGAATTTTTATTGAACATAATTAAAATGTGAAAATCATTTAAAGTAGTTCTTATTTTCTATTCATCCCCTCAAAGCAATTAATCAGTTCTTAAAAACCACACATTTTCGAGAATACGAAGTGTGGCGAAACGGAAACCTGTGCCGCTGGCGCGCAGACGCGCCAAGTCTGTCTGGGCGCAGGGCGGAGGCGCTGCCAACCTGCGCCGCGGCGGCGGCCCGTGCACCGGCGGAGGGCTGGGAGGGCGTCAGAGGGCCTGGCGGCGCGGCGGTTGCCCCCGGCAGCCCTTAACCCTTTCGCCCCTCCCCCTCCCCCTCCCGCTCCCCGACGGGATGCGCTCAAGGTTAGAGGCAGGGGCGCGCCGACGCCGCCCGCCCGGGGGAAGCCGAAATCTTCTCCGTATACACAACCCTCTTTTGTATATTTAATAATAAAATACATTTTTCTTTTCCACTAGAGCATGGCGCGCTCCAGCCGGGCCCTCGCCGAGGACCCCGCGCGCATATTATGATGCATATAACTACATTTGGCTAACACCGCCCTCCATCCCCACGTATAATTTATGCCTCGCCTCTCAATGGCCTGTACATGTGTGTACCGACTTGCATCCAACCTTAAACGTATTCAAAATAATAATATATGAAAAAACCGGTGAAAGGGGCAAGGGTCCCCGGCGGAGGGGGGGTGGGCGACCCGGAACATCCTCCGGTGGAGGCATTATTTTAAAACTCGGCCGCCCCTTCCCGGAGCCGGAGGTAACGGCGTCGGGGGTTTTTGTGGCGGCCGCGTCGACCCCCCCCGCCCTCCGCCCCGCCGGGAGGTCCTCTGACCTACTTGGAGGTGTATATATACATACGCTCGCCGCAGACCACGTGTGGAGGTGGTCGGCGCGGAGTGGCGCGAGGCGGGGCGGGGCGGCGGCGCGGAGAAGTCGCCGGCAGCCCGAGGTGCGCGGAGGGGACCTCGGCTGTCGCTCCGGCGGCGGCTGCACAGCCAGTGAGCGAGTGAGCGTTTTGTGTTCCGGCCGCGTCAACTGCTTCAGTCAACAGTGCGCTCAGTGTGGTGCATCATGCATGCAGTAGACGACACGGGGTGGTGGTCCACCCGTTGGACAGGAAGATCCGGCGCCGACTATTCGGTTTGTGGCGATTTCTACTCATGTGCATGGAAGTGTGTGTTCATGTAAGGAGTGAGGACAGGACAGGACAGGTAAGAAGAATGAAAAATCGCGCGCGATCCTTGGCCCGTTTGTGAGGGTAATCCTCCGGCATTCGCTCGGTATTGACGGGAGGAAGCACGGAAAACGATCAGAGTAGCTGGGCGCTAGAATATCCCCCAGACAAATGCTGAATTTCAGCTAGTTTCTAAGTGTCGAACTCGAACACTAGTACCTCCCGGTCAGAGAGATTGTAGCGGCCATGTGTTCACAAACTGTTCATTGGCTGGTCGCTCCGGGAACTGGCACGCGAGCCCGTTGGCGTGCGGCGACGGCGAACCGCGACCTCTAGCGGGGTGGTGACCAACTGTGGACGGTCCGGTGGAAACCGACGACTCGTCATTTGCAACGCAAGGCAACGCATTTGTGTGAAGAGACAACGGAACTATTCAAGTACCGCGGTGCGATTGACGATACAGAACCGAGAGTTGTCACATTGTAGATTCATTTGAGCACATGACATCTGGAGACTAAAGGAACAATTTCATTTTAAACTTGATCTCTTATGTTTGGAAGAGAATTCAAGCAGAAATCTGTCGCCTAATCCGATCAATAACTATTGGACTGAACAATAACGATGTTATTTGGAAACTATCAGTAATTGGGATTTTGTAATTGTAGTACAAACAGTTATACAGTTATGACAAACCATTCTAAATTACGAAACTTATGAAGGCAATACTCTTACAGACGAAGTATTTCTATGCGCCATGCATAGCGTATGAGGTCATTGTATCATGTCATGTCATTGTCAGTGTCATTGTAGGTCTAGAAGTGTTTTTGAGTTCATCTTCAAAATACATTGAGCCTCATAGTGAGTCAAGAGCAATGAAACACGTGCAAATTCTATGCAGTCATAGATGATAAATTTCAAAGTGAAAATCTCATTCATTTGTATTTCTATTGTTATAGTAATGTTTGAATCTGATTTTTGGCTTTAATTTTTTGAGTTTCTTTTGAAGATTAATTGAAATGTTTGTCTCGATCTGTGTTAACATATTTAACTCCCATAAGAGCGATGCGTCGCATGTGTATGATAAATAAATAAATACATAAATAGATTATTTGTCACATGCACTGTCACTTATAAACAAATTTTCATTTATGCTGACATTCACTTTGAAGAATGTTGCGTTATGTACAATTGTAAAACAAGATTGACTACAATGCTGTAATTTTATGGGAATGGCTATCACGCAAAAAGAAGTTTTTATCTGTGAGAGCTCAGAGACAGTGATTATTGCATATTGCGATTACTTTATTTCTGCAACAAGAGTCTATGAACTTTTCATTTACGATGAAATAAAATTTAATTTTTAGCTACTGATTTATAGATATTTATAACGATTTGATTTGAGATATTTAATAAGCTTTGTTGCTGTGTGAAATGAGTAAATACATAATAGCGCACCAGTAAACTCTCCCCGCACCTCGCTGGTGAGAGTGCTTGCCAACAGAAAGTGTGTGCGTAGCACGAGCTGCAGCTTGAAACCGTAAATTACGTACTCCCCACAATCATGACAGATGCTGAAAGTGTTGCCCCCCCTCACTTGCTTCCCAGTGATCTGGTTGCTATCATAAATGCAATTTTTAATACAATGCCTTGACTCGGCTTCCATGCGGAGAAGACTTTTTTGGCGCACTATACAGTCGACTCCGGTTGTAGTGAACTTTTTTCTTGGGACTAATACGTTTGGTTCACTATTTTTGAGGTTCACTTTATCCAATGATATCAAAATTAAATGAAATTTCTCACCAATAATTAATTTTATTAGTATACAGCAAAATACATTGACAGCTGAAATTTTCAATATCTTTATTTGTACGCAAAAAAATCAAATATTTTCAATTGTTTGCTTCCTATACTCATCATTAGTCATTTCTCTAGATTCTTTTCCAGAGTCCGTGCCCTCTCAGTACATAATTTTGCATTGTCCTCTGTCTCTAAATATTGTAATGTAGTCTTGGCAGATATTAACGCCTCTAGCCCTGTTGGAGCTCTCCCCGAATGCCTCTCTCCGCAGGCTCTTTTCAAATCGCCTAAAAACATATGAGGTCAATTAATTTCCAGGACTGTATTTCCTACGTTCGCTAAAGCCGAGGTTCAGGTTCACTATAACCGAATCTTCTTATGCCCACTTGTAATGTGAGTGAAACGTGACCAGTGACTTTTCATATATAGCATATATAGTTCCATTTATATTCATTATAGTTCACTATAACCGAGTTCACTATAACCGAAGTCGACTGCAGTTGGGAATACATTTTCCTGATTTCGGCTTGTGGGGGTTGAATCCCCTTGGGTGCGCCACATGACTTCTTTCTGCCTCAGGAAGGGCGTTTGACGTCCACGGCGACTGCAGCGAGGGGCTCAACCCGCTGCGGACAGGCGACGTGGACCGCGGCGCGGCAGCTGACGGCCGTCCGAAGCGACGGGGACGGCGGCGGCGGCGGCGGCGGCAGCGCTCGTATATCTCCGCGAGATTGGCGTGAAATGGCGGCGAGGACGGATATAAATGAATTCGGCTGCAGCGAGCGGGGCCGCCATAAATCGTGGCGATATGTGCGGGCCCGCGCGCCGGCCAGCAGCCGCCGTGACCAAGCCGGAAGAGTAAATAGCCAGGTAGGCGCGCACCCGCGAAATTGCGGACCGCGCGACGGGAGAGCCGGCGAGTGTGTGTTTGCGATGATGTCCTATTTCCTTGTTCTCTGGCCAGTTTGTCTCCGGCTTTGCGTTTGTCAATCGCGCCATTTGTTTCGCGTTCCGTGCCTCGCTGGCGGTGGAGCGTAGTTCGCTGCTGCCGCGTTCGGTCGCGCATTGTAATTTATCATGTGGTGCTGCCGGATCGCAGGATTTTTCGACGCTTTCATTAGCGAATTGAAACGAGAAGAACGGGCCGAGATTCAACATCTTGAGTCCGTTAGCAATTTCAGCACATTAACATGCAACACATGTTAATAAAAGAATGAATTGTAATTATTTTTAATGTGTTGAATACATCCGTCCGTTCTAATCAATTTCTCCGCGGTTTGGTGTTCATTAATACCGGAATGTTTTATCCATTACAGTGGAGCATATTTTGTCTGCATATTCTGCATACATGAATGCTGTAATGCAATTGTAATGAAATGCTGGGTATGCAATTTTCTCATAGCTTTAACGAACGAGTTGAAATATATAGCATTCCATTCTCTATCAAGGTAGGAATTTGCAGCAGTCTATTTGTAGTGACTTTCCAGCCATGGTGAGCAGGGAACAATGGTAGAGACCATTCTATTTTTAATGTGTCCCTTAGTGTGCACGATTAAGTGGCCCTTAGAGCAACTGCTTGGTGCACGATTAGCCAAGTCCATTCATCTGAGTTCGATTCGCAGAGTGGAAAAAAAATTTTGCTTGTTGAACACTTTTGCAACTTCATGTATAATACTGCGGAGTCGTTACAAATAATGCGAGAATGTGTGTGTTTTTGGAGAACCACTAGTTTAAATTTACATTTGAATTAATTATTTGCTCATATTCCAATAGCGTCACTTATATTGAAATGTTCAATGCGTCTTAAAATGAAATGTTCAACCCTTTTCTCAAAGACCTTTTGAATTGGACTACAATATATATGAAATTAAGTATCATATGAAGTGAAAATTTATTAATGACTATTAGACCATTGTATAACATTCTAGAATGCTGAGTAACAGTATGTGTTTTTTTTCCTATCTTTCCTTTTCTCTTATTACACACGATATACATTACGTACACATATGCATGATATGTTCGTGATATATAAATTATACGGAAATGTTTATTGTGCACATTCCTGTTGCAACGTAGAGAGAAATTATGCAGTATTTAATTTAACGTTTACTACTCAATTCCCTTCATTTATTTTAAAAGAGAGGTCATTCATTTATTTCCAGCGCTTAGGCATAACGAGTAAATTTGTCCCGATGGCACTTCCACTCGCCAGTGCTTGTACGTTGATGCTATACAATGGGTTTTGCAGAAAATACGATTTTTGAACCAAAAAAAATACTCACATGTGTCACACACCCTTTGATGTATTTTTAATCAGTGAAATTGCTTTAAACCTTTTCTCTTTTGTTCCTCGTTTCCATATTAATCAGCAAAATTAGATTATTTTGGCTTCATTTCAGTAACATTAAATGAATATTGGACCCCACAGCAATCATACTTGTTTAATAACTAACAAACAGCATCTTATTGTATTTATTGTTGACGTGTACACAAACAAAGAGAACTAATTTTAAACCGTGAGATCTTCACAAAAGCGAAGCTATTTCCAGAATGATGTTGCTGGTTTAACGAATTTCCAATTTACCTTCTCTTCATTTGCTTTTTGTGATTTCCGTGGGGCGACCTCTCAGCGAGAATGCTGTTACTCGACTGCGCTCTTTGAAGTGTTTTTGTGCACCGAGTAATTTCTCATCTGTATTTGCGCTGGGGTTCCTATTTTCATTCACTACAGAGTTCATTGGAGCGACCGCACTGATGGGCGGCCGGGCCTTTTGGGCCGGTAGCCCAGCAATGTAATTTGTTTGCTGCCTTGTCGGAGAGGAAAGCCACAAGAGCACTGGGAACATAACATTTCGAAAGCCAAGTTACATAGTAATGTACTGGTCGAAATTATCCTAAGAGTTTTTTACACTTTATTTCAATGAGGCAATGTTAGAAGCAGCATCTCCTTCAGTTACTATAAAAGTAATGCTTTCAAATATCTTAACTAGAAAATTATTATCGAAACATGACACAGATTCATTGATAAACAGAACACAGATGTATTGACAAACAAATTGTATTATATTATATTTTATAAAATATATTGTACTATAATTTTATATATTATATTATATTTTGATATAATATAAAAAACGGTCTTGTCAGCAGTAGAGAATTTGATAACTACTTTGCATCCTTCAGTACATTCATCTATTGTAATTGGAAGAAGAATTAATTTTTGTTTGAAATTAAACTACATCACTCAGCGAAATCTAAATACTAAAATCTGAAACCTCTATATAACTAATATTATTTATTTACCGTTTGTTTTCGCATGTTAAGAACTAAATTGTTCACTTCATGTGCAGTGGAATTATAAACACACAATCTTAAATGAGAGAATAATTCCAGAAAAGATTGAATGCTTTCTAAAGTGTATTATCAATTGTAAAGTGTACATTACAATTGATAATATTTCACAAAGCAAATATAAACCTAAATTAATCCATTCTTTTTATAATAAATGTTTTAACTGTTGCTTCTAAGCTTACGCCTTCAAAATGTTTCCTGTTTTTTTCATCACTTGTGTATCTTGTCTTCCTTTACACTTAATTCATCAAAATTAGCATTTCTTAATACAGCTCCCTTTGATGAATAGATCTCACTCTCCAATAATATTCGTAAATGGTTTCTCACAGAAAAATTAGTGTTCTACAACAGCACATTATCTCGCATTGATTATAAATTACCAGTATTTGAAACTTCAGACTTCAATCAAAACGAGACCTCGCCATTCTTCTAAGCGGTTGTTTGATCCCTAAAAAATTTAAAGCAAGAATTTGAAGCAATTTTTGAGAAAATGTTTTATTTATAAATTGCGTTATTTTAAAGCAGAAATTACGCGATCACTACTCGTTTCTTTTTTCAAACAACTATACATGACCTTCCTTTAGAGCGCTGAATTTTCAGAGCAGATTTCATTTAAAACAAAAATCTCTATCTTCCATATTGTACTTTCGCAATGTTATCATTTTGCAATTTTTAAAAATACAGAGTTCGTTGAAAGTAAGACTACCGCCAGCTTTTATACCATTCTTTGATGTACAAGAGGAAAACATTCAAAGAAAAAAATTGAGCCATTTTTGAGAAAATAATTATTTAAAAATTGCCTATACTTCGTGCAACATTACGCGAAAATTCATACTATCGAAAAATGTATAAGATCTAATTGCGAATATCTCTCTTTGAAGAACAGATTTAATTTAAGAAAAATCTTTATCTTTAATTGTAGTTGTGGGAAGATGCCGAAAAAAAATTGGATTTTTGCAATGTCAAATATTGAGTGGGTTCAACAAAAATGAAACCTAAACCATTCTCTTAAACGCCTTTTCCTCTACTAGTGAACAAAGTTTAATCCATAAATTTGGAGACATTTTTGAGAACATTTTGAAAATGTAGTTGGAACTTCACGTAAAGTGCTCCCCAAAATCAATATATCCGTTTCAAACTCAGTGAGCCTAGAGATCCTTAAGATTGATCAGGGAATACCTCATTCCTAGAAAATCAGCTGAAGGGTTGAGGCACTAGTGTTGATCACAGACGGAAAGACACGGACAGAGACGTTTTGCCGTCAATCGATTTTCCGGTATCAAGGACCCACAAAATATCGATTGTGAGTACACAACGTTTTAGAGAAAATAATTAACTACGTATATGTACAAGATATATAGTAAAAATCATCGTTTGCCGGCGATTTTTCGACAGTACAATACTTTCTTTGCTTACGAAGTAAGGCGAGAAAGGAGGTATCGAAAACCACCCTTGCAGTAAACTTCCTGGAGAACATTGAAGGCGTCAGAAGATTCAAACAACACTGCCACCTAGATCTCAGTCATAGATTCACAATTGCATATATCACGTATAAATGTGAAACAAGAGGAAAAGGCTACGCTATGTATTTATTGCAACAATCATTACAAAGTTGTAATTATTGCATTATTATTGCATTAAAAACCATTGACTGATAACTGGGAAGTTTTGTCACGGAAGAACTCTTGACTCATATCATTGTATTTGCAAATCAGTCACCGAATGTTCATGTGAAGAACTAATTGTGAATAAATAGTTCATAAAAAATGTTACTTTCACAATTTTTTTGTAATCTTATAATACTTGTAGTTAAATAATTTGAATTTAATCTGCGATGTCAGTGTTAAAACATTACATTTTAAATTCATTTGTTTTGTAGCTAATAATTTGAAATATATTCACAAATATGTATCATTTTGCGAAACGTTTATAGACAAAACATTTAACCCTTCGACCCTGTTTCTCCAATATTTGGGTGGACTCTGTAAGGGGTCTTTTTAACTCCAAACGTTTTACACAATAGTTTACTAGCAATTGATGCACGGATGGTATTTAGAATTATTAATTAAGAAAGTGATGCAATTTATTTTCTTTATTTACTATATCGTAAATAAGAAAAAATAATGTTTCCAGAAAATCATTCTAGCATATCCTATAACTATACATAGTTGTACCTTACTAGCATGAGAATGTTTGAAACAGAGCTAGCAAATCGTAATAGACAAGTTCCCCAAATAATCTCTCAGAAACCGCAATATAAAACTAAAAAATGAAATGGACACTTTTAAGGAATTTTCTTTTGTAATTTACATGTCAAATTTTGAATTTCTGACCCCAACCGCATTAACATAAAATTACAACCGCATAAACATAAAATTATTTCCAACAAAAAAAACTTTTAAAACTGAAAAGTTTACAACACTTGTAAAACTGGACGTAAATACCATGTCGAAAAGGAGAAGTTCATGTGAATAATTTTCAGTGTGTTGCAAAATATTATTTTCCCCTGGGGTAAAAAAGATCCCAAACAAAGTCTAAGAGTTAAATATCATTTGAGTTCAGTGTGGGTATTTACGTGTAAATGATGTGTGACATTCCATGTTTTGTAGGAAAATGCAATATGATACCCACTTTGTACACCAAACGAGTCGCACCCCCAAATCGGCCGGGTGCAAGTGAATTGCCATTGCGATATGTTGTACGTTCCCAAATCTACTCAAAATGTAAAGATAAATACTTCCTGTCCTTCACCAAAGAAAATGATTAAACTGTATTTCGCCAAAAATATCAGGAACTATTAGGATAAAGACACACAAGTAGTCGCATCAAGCATAAACTTTGAAAAATAAGAATTGGCAACTTCCTACTTGCTTCAAACTTGCAGAACTTAGAATTGGAGCTTACACCTTCTAGTGGTGGATGTGCAGAATGAAGAGATTTTTTAATTTCATATTTTTTATAGAAATATAATAATAATTCGAAAATATCGTAGTAATATCCACATTGCAATATGTAGCATGAATGTTTCGTTTTTTAGACTAAAAAGATTTGAAACAAGTGCAGGCGGGGGCAGAGAAGGAATGAGTATTAATAAGCCAAGTATCTGACCATTACCTAAAATTTAGCTACTTTCCAAGTGCGTGCTGCAGGATAAAAAATTTCGATTTGAAAATAACTTCACAAAAAAATAAATAAACGTACAGAAAATACTCTTTATTAATAAACAGGTAATTAATCGTCTATTATGTTTTACATACTTAAATTAGTATTTTAGAACAAGAATGTTAAGAAAACCATGAATACGTTCGTCGTCCTTTTTTTTTTTTTTCGAATTGGAAATATTAAATTTTATTTAGGAAAGAAGTCAACGTTTTGGTCCTGATTCGGACCCTCCTTAAGACTGTAAGCAGGAAACAAAAGATAACAAACTAGGTTACAGCAAATCACGATGCCATTAACCACGTACAATGCTTTAATATTAATTTAACAAACTGCATACAAGTTTACAACAAACAAACTCGATTATCAAAATATTGTGTATTGCCTCCTATTGATTTCCTCTTTCTTGTATGCCTTGTATGCCATACATTCAGGCAACATGGACGAGTACAGTATGACCACAAACGTGCTTATAAAAATAAGATCAACAAATGTCAACAAATGTTCTTATAACAACGGTTACTACCTGTGCTTTTCGCCCACTATATACTCCCGAAGGCCTCATATGTTTAACTCTCATACTATTTTTTTTTTCGACCTGGGGTATAACCAGAAGTGGTAATTACGAATGTGTTCAGCAATACGATGAGTGTAAATAACTGATTTTATATAAGGATACCTTTTGTAAGTTATCTTCAGAACATTATAAATATACCTTAATCATATTAAATATTGCATATGAAGAATAATCTCCACCATACGTAGCCTCCATTGCTGATACATAATACATCAGAAACATTTATAAGAATTCGTGAAAGTTATTTCGAAAGAAATAAAATACTGATTGTATCAGACTCCTTTTAAGTTCCTGACAAGATGTTTCAAATGAGAATGGGAAAATAAGAGACTATACCTCCGGTCAACCCGGTCCCATGTAACGAAAATAATAATAATAATAATAATAATAATAATAATAATAATAATAATAATAATAATAATAATAATTCTCTGAAATTTGAAAATGGTTTGGTACCTGCTTAATAAGTGCAGGAAGGTATATCTAGAAGCCTCAAATTATCCTGCAAGTATTAAGAAAAATATTAACAAACGAATGATGGTGTGGTTCAAAAAGATCTCAAGTATGATGTGAATGTGAAGGGGGCCGTGCGGTGCTTCGGTTTTTCCACTGTCGCGTGGGCCGCAAGGTCTTATTTTCGTTTTATCTTCGCCGACCAGTGCAGCCCAGCCCCGTGCCCCGTGCCCCGTGCCCCTTGCCCCGTGCCCCATGCCCCGTGCCCCGTACCCCATGCCCCGTGCCCCATGACCCGTGCGTTGTACCCCATGACCCGTGCATTGTGCCCCATGCCCCGTGCCCCGTGCCCCGTGCCCCGTGCCCCGCACCCTGCGCCCGCGCGACCGTTTCGTAACGCCGCGTCGCGAGTTTACGCCTAGGTCTCCGCCCTCCGGCAGCCTGCCATCGCCCGTAATAGGCGCTCATTTCATTTTCATCGAGCCGCCCTGATGGCGGTACTTACCTTTCGTTAGCGAACTGCCTAATGAAAGGGAGCGAACCGCGAGAAATTGGAATAATAAATCCGGGTAATTGCCTCGCGCTGCGGTCGACAAGGAGTGTTTACAATTTCCAATTATAGGTCACTTGACAATTGTGCTGATGTAAGAAGTGCTAAAAAATATATTTGGTGTAATGTAGGTGTTATTAACTTTGCTCACGACTTCTTAGGGGTTTTCCTTTTGATGGCTTCTGAATAACGTGGTAGCGTTTGAAAGTACCGTAGTTTTGATTAAATATGTATTTGGGAGCACATTTCAAATTCAGATCCCGTTACTTCACTCTTTGTTCTAATACGTAATGGTGTAAGGCAGCAAGTGCGGTTATTAATTTTTTATTTTGTTGTATCCATGTCTTTGCGGATAATTCTAAAATATTCTTACCCTTTTCTACTAATTTCAGACACTGGATTTTCTCGAAGCAACTTATTCATTTGAAATGATTCCAAATCACTCGGTACCGTTTCCTTTCTTAATAACTCATTTTTAACAAGTTTAATATTTAGAGATTAATTGATATTTCTTATTTCTTATTTTTTCTTTTATTCCTTTAAACGTTGCCTGAAATATTTGGGGATAATAGTGAACTATCTCTCCCATTCGATACAGGACATTCGTGGCAGTGGTATTGTATCTCAAAACTCAGATAATTATTTGAGAATATTATACTTGAAATTCTCAGTTCAATACAATTATTCTTATTATTAATATTTAATACAAATATTGTATTAACAATTTACAGCTGTTAAAACACTTGGCGTTTTTCAAGTCGTTCCTTTTCGGGAAGATTACTTAACTAATGTTCCTGATCTTGCTTTGGTGGGAACAAAATAATCCCCATTACGATTTGTGGTGTTTTGCAAGTATTAACGCTGAAAGTTAATGTAATGTATAATTGACAAAGTGTACACTTATGTTTTTGTTCTGTTTGAAAGCGATTAGTGCATTATATTTAAAGAAATGTTAAAGACAAACTATGTTGCAAAAATGTTGGAGTAGACTTTTACATTTTTACTATCACGTGAATATCCACTTACAGATATCACTTCGTTTTAGATTTATATTGATCGATGTTTTTATTCTAATCTAGAAATAATGAAAATTACAAGTAAATTCAGATTCACTCAACATAGACCGCGATATTATATACAAAATACATACTTCATATGTGCTTAAGGTAGTCATTATTTTGTTTCAAAAATAAAAAATGTTTCTGTTATATTAACCTACATCTTCCACCTGTGCATAAATGTATTGATAGGTTGCTTTATTTTTGCTCAGCATATCATCTATTAACGATAGAGAGAAAAGCGAACTTAGCTAGAGGGAAACAGGAAAAACATGCGCAATTGATTTGCTTTTATTTTCATTGCAAACGCTCACACATAAATAACTTTAAAAACAATCATTTACTTATTAGAAAATTTGTGGGAAGTTCTTACATCCAATGGACTCAAAAAAGGATAATTCATTATTAAAACAAAGTGTCATTCACGAGTAAGAAAATTCGTTAGAAAATTGAAATCGTGAAGAGTAAAGCTGTAAGGAAAATGTACAAATTCTTAAAAATAATATCTTGTGAACACGAAGTAAAATTAATTTGGCAGATGAACAGAACACACACTATTTACAAGAGCTGGAATGAAACAGGAAAATTAGACCCTCTTAACGGACGATGTCCGCTAAGGATTAAAGTCCTCCGTCTGTTAAGATCAAACGAAACAAATTTGTTGCAGTTAAAGGTGGCGTATGAGAATACTTATGTAAACAAGAAATACAATTTTTTTGGAATAATATTTTTTCTCATAAGGAGATGGTATAACGAAAAAGACACACGACCGACGACACAAATAACGACCTCGGTTGGCATTATGAGTTTCTGGGCGAAACGAGCGCCGCGCGATGCCCGGGAGCCGGGGCGTGTCCGCGCGCGCACCGTCGCCAAAATGGCCTCTGCGCGGGCGGCCGCCGCGGCGCGCCGGGCCGGGGAGATAGGGGCGGGGCTGGCCCGGCGCGGCACGCCGCCCGCTCGCGCGTCGGCGGGCGTCGGACGCGGCCCGCTCCAGCGCGGGCGCCCGACGCCGAACGCTCCAAGACTGCGGACGCGGCGGATTCTTCTAATTAACCCTCCCCTCCCCGCCCCGCCCTCCCCCGCCGCGCCCCGCGCCGCCCGCGCCGCCATCGCCTCGGGCTCGGCCGCGCATGCGCGCGCCCGTCGCGGCCCGGCCGGCCCGCGGCGCGCGCGCGGGGGAGGGTCGGCGACGGTGCTGCGGCGCGCGGCGGCCGCGCTAACTAGCGCGTCCATTGACGCCGGCAGCCGCCCGCCCCGCGCCGCCGCACGCCGCGCCCGCGCGCGTTGTTTCTTAATTCTGACGTCATCGTCATTTGCACAGGGTCGGCACTCCGCGCGGCGGCGGGGGCGGGGGCGGGGTGGAGCTTCGATCGAAGCGGGCGCACTCTGCCGGGGCCGCGGCGAGGTCGAGGGCACCGCCCCACTCCGCGGCAATCAGCTGGCGCACGTACGGCGCTCCGCTCCGCCCCGCCCCGCCGCGCCCCGCCCCGCCCCGCCCCGCCCGGGCTCTCTAACAACCGCAATTAATCTTCCGCGAGGACACTGCGGGAATCGGCAATGAGCGGCGATTTACAGATAACGGAGCGGGGACGCGATACCTGCTTATTTTGGCAGATCGTTAAGGCGATCGGCTTCCGCCACGGCTCGCCCTGGAATATTTATGGGCGATGCTAATGCGGGCGGGCGGCGGGCGATACGTCGCCCCGGGCGGGCGGCGGCCGGCCCAGCGACAGGCCACGCGCCGCGTTCGCTTTTTGTTGCACCGTCTTGTTTGGCTTGCGGCTTTCTTCTTTTTCGTTCCTTTTTTTTTTCTTTGCCTCGCGTTTCGTTCTCGTTTTGTGAGAGTGATACTCTCGGTTGTTTTCCGAAGCGGGCTGCGGACCCGCGTGCGGAAAAAAGGAAACAAGCTTGTTTATTAATGTAACAATGGTTCTCTCTTCGCGTCCAAGAGTTGCCGAGTTGCGGGATCGTTTTTTTAAAACTCGCTCTTTTCTTTTCCGTGTTGTTCTTCTCAACGTGGTAGTTGACTCCTGTCGCTTTGGAGACTTGCTAACGGCGAGATTAAAAAATGGGGTCTCTGTATCGATTGTTTCGAACGGTGAGAGAAAATACACGTACTTTAGGGTTTGATTTCGAAAACAATCTGTAGTTGTCTCAAGCACTTGATTGTATTACCTGTCAACGAGTTAATACTAAAAAGGCGACTTTCATTAATGCACGTATATTTCATTATTCGTGTTATGAAAAATTGGAAATATTTTTCTCAAATTATAACTCATATTCAGTTCGACGGTAAAAACGTATTTGCTTAGATTTGTGAGTCTTAATACTACTTTTTGTATTAAAGCAATATATATTGGTAACAAATTGACGTAGGTCAAAATGTGTCTAAATAACATTTTAAATATTATATTTGAAATAATTTCATAATTATACAATTATAACTAATTCATGAATATTGGTTACAGTCGTAAATAATATGTGCAGTCATCTATTAGGACTTTTTTATTCTTCCATAAAGGTAACATATGCGGTTTTTTTAGTTAGCAACTCCACACAATGTGCTGTCAAAATGAATGTTGTACTACGTCTTTCGATGAGAAAATAAATGACAAACTAATAGTATTAAGTAAAAATGTATTCCAAAATCAAATAATATTTTTATTACATCATGAAGTCCGACTTTTTATTTTTAATATTAAGGACGTTTTTACTCCTACACCACTTGGTGATTACCGACTTGACTTCGATGTTTTCCGATTCCAAAACAAACAAAGGAGTGCGACAGAAGGTCATGAAACAAAAAAGTTTTCGCAGGTCTTTATGATTCTCTTTCTCGGTCGATATTCGAATTTTCAACATTTCCAAAACACATTTGCATTTTCGATGTCCAAAAGTAGTTCTTTATGTGTTGTTTTATAGCATTTGATGTAAGTAGGTAATTATATTCTTGAATCACAAATTATTCTTGAACCTGTATATAACTATCATATGGGATTTATAAAATCTGTCAATAATAGAAAAATTGAGTTTTATTTTGCCAATAAAATACAAATTATCGCAAAGTATTTAAAAATGTAGGACATATTTTATTTTTCTTATAATTTATGCCCATGGTTTGCACAAGTCTGATTTAGATAATTTATTGTTTTGTATTGATGAAATATATGTACTAAATTACAGAAGGGTGTTTAGAAGAGTCCAGGAACAACTTTTTCTTTACTGGTATTTATTTGTAATCCGGAGGGATTTCTTGACTATTAGAGCTCAACACATTAATGCTTTAGAATTAATGAACATTTTATTTTCACACATTTTTTTGATAACCTAATATACTCTATGCAATATCTAAGCCATATGTATTACTTACTATATGAAGTGTTATTTTTCTCATTAATTTTATATGTATTTGGGAAGTTTTAATGTTATGTTCAAGTAATATCATTGTAATATTTATATTCTACTACTTGTTGCAGACAGATGAATGCTGCAGAATTAAGTTTGTTTTACGAAATCGTGATTAACAATAACAATTTTACTCTACTTGGATTAAATCGTAGGAATAAAGTAATTTAATAAAAACTATCTACTTGTTAACTGAAAAATATTTTTGAATGAAATAATTGTTTCTGTGTCTCGCAATCATTAAGAAATAAAATACTTATTAATTTATAGTTAATTCTGAATTGTCTTAAGACCTGTGATATATGATTGAAAAAGGTAAATAATCGAACAATACATTTAACATTTTATTTAATGTCACAGTGTAAAATATAAACAGAAAAATTACACACATTATTTTTTAAATTTCTATTTTGTTTTCTTGGAAATGAGGGAAACAGTGTACTTCGCATTTTCAGTGCCACAATTATTTGCCCTCGCCATTTTCCCTGCGGTCGCAGCGCGTTCTGTGCTTGTTTTTGTTTGACGGAATATTTGAGCGTGTGTTGTTTCAGAGCGTACAGTCTGTAGCACACTGTTGCTTAAATGAAAATGTTTTTGTAACAGTTTTAATATGCGTGCTTTCATGTAAGCAACTTTTTATTTTAAATCCGCTTCACAATATTTGTTCTCGTCAGAATTCATGACAAGTTCGCGAAGCACGCTTTCCCTTTAAAATAAATCCGCCGATTACATTTTGCGCTCCAGTTCCATTGCAAAACTTTTTGCCGTAAGCTGACGAGTTTCTCCAGTTGAATTTTGTATGCAGATGTTCATCACTTCCTCAAATATTCAGTAACTTCAGCGAGAACGTCATTTTAGATACTCAAGTGTGAAAAGAGGGACGAAAATATGAAGTTTCAATTTGCATCATTTTGCCTAATGTAATTCATGACTTTTGTCAGAAAGCAATTGAAGCATATTGAGTAATATATCGTATTCGTCTGTTTGCATTATAAAAAATCACATTTTTCAATTCTCTGTTAAATATTTTATGAGTATAGAAAATGTGTTAGTGTTTCGGAAAAAGTATTGTTAAGTTTATTACAGATAACAAAAATGTTTCGCAGTTTATATTTTTTTCACTGACTAATTTCGTAAATTAGAGTGATAATTTAATCTACGAGTGTAGTTAGTAATAATAACTCAAAAAATTTTATCAGTCGAATGAACAATGCGGGCTGACAATGCGAACTGGAATTTGTAGCGAACATTGTAAATGAATAGATAGCAAACATTTACTTTCAAAACATTTTCATTTTTTCAACTTGTTCATTTTTGTGGTAATAAATGACGGAACCCCCCCCCCCCCGTCGATAAAAGGAGAAGATCGCTTCTAAATGTAAGAACATTATGTTATAAAACGAAAATAAATTAATTTCGATAATGGTTATTATAGCAAAGCTAAAAGCTAGTTCCTTATAAGTTATTTTTTTTGGTAAGCAAAACCTGTAGAAGAATTGTTTTCAGGAACAGATTATCGCTTTTTAAAAGTTTACAGAAGAGAAACTGCAACTGCATATGAAAACAACGATATTTAAAAGAATAAAATATGTAATTAGTATTAAAAAAGATATATTTACCAAATGCAAGCACATAGTCTTCACTATGAATTTGAGAGGGGTACGAGACGTGAAGAACCTATTTTCCAGTCGTTGGAACGAGGGCTGCAACGGCACGACAAGATGTCTCCCGCGCGTCCAACGAACCTGTCCAAGCACGTGATCCCAACACTACAGCTGGATGCACACTGCGATGCTTTGAATTGCTGAAAATCGTGACGATCGTTTTTCATTAGGTTGGCTGTCGTGAACCTCTCCCTACAGACTTTCTTACGAGTTAAATGTACCTTATTTGTTGTTACCTAGCATTCCGTTGTAAAGAACGCCCACAAATTAAACTAGATGGGAATGTTATGAGACGTCATATTAATTGGTAGCTATTATTTAATATCTTTTTGAGGTTTCGGACTACTATTATTTGCTATAAAACGATCTAACGAAATTATTAAAAACGCAGTTCTCAAACCTCGAACACTCGCCTGCGTGAATGTTAAAAAAAGCCGTCCAAGAAATGAAAGACTACATTTCTGTTAAAGTATTGTAGGTAAAATGCCATTTCCAATTATTAAATATTGATTACTTTAAACTTTTGTAGAGTTTTAGTCGATATACAAGAGAATAAACGTTGAAACGGTAATTCCTGCCATTTGGTTGTGCGGGATAACTAGGACAGAATAGCGAGCGTGGGCGAGGGGGGTGAGGGGGGCAGTGCATTACGCGCGGGGCGAGCGAGCGCTCGTAAGGCGCCGCCGAGCAAATCCGAACGCGACTCTGACGCGACTTTGACGAGCGGCGCCGCGCCAGCCCCTGCGCCCGCCCCTGCCTTCGCCGCCGGGGCATAAAGCCGGCGCCCGAGCGCTTTATGGGCGCGCCCGCGACGCGACGCCCCGCGACGCCTCGCGACGCCTCGCGACGCGTCGCGCCCCGACACGACAACCGCCACTTGAGACAGCCCGGACGAGCGCACACGCCGAATAACGGAACGCTATTTCAAAGGTCAAATATTTTCCATTCAGCTCACCATTCTACCGTACACGTTCACATTTTACATTTTTTTTTTGGAGTTTTTATGTTTTCTGTACACATTTTATTTGTGTTATTTATACAATTAGCGTTTAAAAATGTGTTGTTTGAGAAGAGCAGCAAGACGTATAAAAATCGGACTAAAAGATAAATGTCATTATACGCCAAAGCAATGAACAGAAATTTACAGTTTTACATTTCATTAAATATAAACAAGGGCGTTTGAAACGACTGGTGGAAAGCAGGACACCCACGAAAATTTTAAAATGGTTTCCACGTGACGGAAAAAGGGCACATAGGGTTAAAATAAATTAGTCAAATTAAAGTTAAACAAATTCTAGACACGCAATGTGAGAACAGAATAAATTCGAAGAAGCTCATTAATATTCATTAAATATTTTTATTCGCAATAGTAGGAATTCTTAGTATTGGAAAATTGAAATTCTGAGCATTTACTGAACATTCAAACTTCAAAATAAAACAAGTGGGAAACTTCAGCAAACCGAAACCTTTCGCAATTTAGTGTTATTACTCAATAACTACTCACATTTTTTATGCATGGCAACAATTGAAGAGCTACAATGGAAAGATACATTGCCTACGAAAAAAACTCCTTGATAATAGAAATGTAAGGCAAGTTCGAAAAATTCTTGAAGTTTCACAATTTTCAAAATTTCAGAAGAATTCATCAAAATCGGAACTACATGCTTTCCTCTACTCGAAAAAAATACTAAATAAAAAAATTGTACTCATTTTGAAGAAAATTTTGAAAAAGTCATAGAAGATACATGTAAACTAGCCCCAAAATGAAAATATCTTTAAAAAAAACGAAACGGCACAACTATATCTTTCGATGCCTGAATTTTTAGGCAGTATTTACAAAGTTCTAGTTCAAAAGCCGCTAATCTGTACAGAAAAACGCCTATTACAACTATCCATCCGCCATCCACACAAACATCCTGATTTTCGAGTGCAAAATTGCTGTATCCCCTGCTCGAATCTCGACCATCTTCGAGACAGCACTAATGAAACCTTACTCCTGACGTATGTGCGCAAAGTTAGAGTTAAAATCAATCTTACACACGGAATTTATGACAGAAAATTTGAAACTGTTTTCCTCCCTATGCTACAGTATAATAATAAAAGTAAAACAAAACAAAACTAACAACAAAAAAACGCGGAAACACGGCGCAGTGTCTGGCGCCGCGCCTGCCTTTGGCTCCTGCGCCGCTCGCCCGCTCGCCCGCTCACTCTGTGCGCAGGGCGCGGCGGAAGGCGAGCGCGGGTTTATTTCCGCTCTGATTCGCCTTCGGAAATTCTCTCCCAACTTGAATTTTAGGTTCGCTTCCGGTTTGGCGGCGCCAGAAATATCGCACTCTCGTGCGCGCCTCCGAGTGTAAGTTTTTGTAATCGCGGAACGTCTCCTGTTGGAGATAGAACAGCTTTTGAGATTCTCGAAAATTCGGTTGAGGATCTACGACTCTGGATTGGCTTCAAATTTTAAGGTATTAAAAATTTACCCACACTACGTTTATTTACGCACAGTTGAAAATGCTTACTTTTTTTGTGTTGTATTTAATAATCGATTCCCTTCATGAAAGTTCACTAATAATTATTCTAAATCTGGTTTATATACTTTGTTACCCGTATGTAGAAAATCAGCAAAATATTACAAAAGAAATATATCTCTCCTTGATTTCATAAGGTATCTGAAGTAATGAAAAGTTTTTATAAAAATTCAAAAACTTTGAAGCTTAAAATTCTTCTTCTGAAGTAGATACAAGCCGAAAGGATAATTACCATACGAAACATATTTAATAGCACATTTAACAAATAGACAAATTCATGAGTGAACAATACGTAATTCGGCTGTGTGATAAAGAAACAAAAATAAATCAAGTTAACCAAAATAAAAATGCACAACTATTATTTTTAATTTACGTATTATTATTATGATTATTATTATTTTAATTTTTATGATTATTTTTATAATTATTGTTATTTTTGCCCTTCAAGTAAAGGAAAATAATGTATAGTATTGACTATTAACTATGAAAATTACTTTAACATGAACCACTTACAATGATTATTTTTATATATGACACAATTTCAGAAGTTGGGTTATGAAATTGTTCAATAAAATTAAGTTTGGAAATAGAAAAATTTACAAATAATATCATTTGTTTTTTACAAAATCAAAACATGGGATAAAATTTTAAGAATAAACGAATTTTCTAATTTTCATTAATAGATTTTATTATAATAAATATAAAATATTAATATAAAATATTATAATAAATATATTCAAAATAATTTTTAAAATTTCTTTGTTCTAGTAATGGGTATGTATTGATCACAATTTTTTTCAGATTTATTAAATGTTACATTGTAATGTAGTTGAGCGTTATAATGAATCATTTGAAACGTTAAAAAATAATTATGTAAATAATAATAATAATAATAATAATAATAATAATAATAATAATAATAATAATATAGAATTTTCCAATTTTCTTTCTCGTTGGAGTTCAACAAGCACTATGCTGATTTGACCTCGGAGCAAAGAGGGCAGATCTGGGATGTTAGAAAGGCGTGCGTTGCGGCCTAAAGGGCCCCTTTAAGGGCCGGCCGCAGGTATTCTGTGCGCGCCTGGGGCCCTCGAGGACAGCGAATCGACGCGGAAAAACGACGTGTCGAGCGCCGCGACGTCCGGAGCATCGATCTGAGCGGCGGGCGGGCGTCGCGGCGCCCGCGCGGGAAGCAGGCGTCGGCTCGCCCGCCCTGGCCCGCCCTCGCCCGCGCGGCGCGGCGCCGCGGCGGCGCTCCCAAGGCCTCCTGCCCGGCCACGGCCTACTGCGATCACACTGGCAGGGCGCGAAATGGCGGCTCCGAGGCAGCGTATTAAAACCATCATTGGGAATAATAAACAGAAATCCCGATCTTCATTTGGTTTTTATTTACTCTGAGAAAAACAAATAGTCAGGAATGTTATGTGTGATGTTTTCTATCTTAACCGAAGCCACTCGCCTCACTCCTAACATGACAATTTTTTTGATTCAAAGTTATATTTCTGCCTTTTTAAATTTCTAAGCATTATTCATTTTTTCAAGTACTAGTGTATAATTGTCTAAAATCGTCGGTCACGAGTTAAAAAATGGTTTTCTCAATAAACAAGTTTGATAGGCGTAAAATCGAAAAATTGATAAATTAATCAATAATGAAAAAAAAAACCTTTTTGGTTCCAAAGGTAAACTGGGAAGAAATCCAACTTGTTTCCATAAATATAAGATATACATGAGGAATTATTGGTGAATTCGCAAACTGCATGAAAATAAAAGCATTTTAGTCTTCTGAATATATTAATACTTACTTGATAATAACAAAAAATGTTATATGGTTCCATAGTTGATAAAATCATCGACACTTTTGGGGCAAAGTGATTGTTTCAAATGTATTTGACCTTCAAAATAAAGATTTCACTAAGTAATCTCAATCAACTCACTGGAGAATAATCACAAAATTACGAAACATTTTGTAAAGAGCTGTAGTAGCCAAATGAGAATTATAACAAAGCAAAAATACACAAAAAAGTCGTATCATAAACTTGATATCACTGTGGTAAAATACATGGCAGAAAGATAAACAGTGCATAGAACAATATGTGTAATGAAATTTTCTACAAAATAGTTCTCAACTGAGGTCGGCTTTTATGTTTATTAAGTTTGACTACGTTTTAAGTTAGTTTTCCTGATTCTTTAAAATGTTTTTAAGCCGTTATAACTATTAATTGCAAAATTCCAAAACATTGCAAAGAAATGGAATAGGAAAAAAACATGTCATTCCATATTATAATGTGTTGTCGATTATGTAATCAGAATTTAAAGAGAACAATATCAATATTCTCGAAATAGTGAGAAAAAATGAATGACTTGAATTGAAAATTGAGTTCAAAAAGGTTGGATTTAATTTAAAAAAGATAAGTGAAAACGATCGTAGTCACCAAAAAATAACTATACGCTGCCGGTTATCTACTCAAAATTTAATAAAAATCATATAAATATCCTCGAAATAAGGTGAGAAAAAATGAATGAGTTGAAATGAAAAGAGTTTTAAAACGTTGGAATTAATTTAAAAAAGATGAATATGTAAAAACAATCGTCGTTTCCAAAAAATGACAATACGTTAACTGAAAATTTAAAGAGAACGACATCAATATTCTCGGAATGAAGTGAAAATAAAATGAATGACATGGATTGAAAATTAAATTTAAAACGTTTGAATTAATTTCAAGAAAGCTAAGTGAAAATGATCGTATTTACCGAAAAAGTGACATAAGAATCATAGAAAAATGAATAACTTAAATTGACAATTGACTTTAAAGAAGTTCGAATTAATTTATAAACGATGGGTAAGTGAAAATGATCGTTTTACCGAACAAGTGGCATAAGAAACGCAGAAACATGAATCACTTATACTGAAAGAGTGAGTTTAAAGCGTGAGAATTAAAAAAGATGAACAAGTGTATATGATCGTTTTTACCAAAAAATTGACGTACGTATAGCAAAAGGAATTAATAACTTAAATTCACAATCAAGTTTAAAAACATTGGAATTAATTTAAAAAAAAAGATGACTAAGTGAAAACCGATCGTTTTACGGAACAAGTGGCGTGAGAATTGCCGAAAAATTAATCCTATCGAAAGAGTGAGTTTAAAGCGTGTGAATTCATTCAAAAAAGATGAACAAGTGTATATGATCGGTTTTACCATAAAAAGTGACGTACGTATCGCGAAAAAATGAATAACTTAAATCGACAATCGAGTTTAAAAACATTGGAATTACTAAAAAAAAGACGACTAAGTGAAGATGCTCGTTTTACCGCGCAAGTGGCGTAAGAACGGCAGAGCGGGCGCGCCGCCGGCGCAGAGTCGCCTCCCGGGGCGCGGGCGGAGCGCGGGCGGAGCGCGGGCACGTGCGGCCGAGCGGCGCGCGGCGCCACAACTTACCGCGCGCGGCGTCCCTCGGCGTGCCGGCGCCGGCCGCTGCAGCTGCTGCCTGCTGCCGCTGCTGCGGGGCGGCGGCGGCGGCGGCGGGGGCGGCGGCGGCCGCGCGACTGGCGTTAATGAGCGGGCGGGGGCGGCGGGAGCGAGAGAGAGAGAGAGAAAGTGATCGGTGGAGGGGGAAAGAGGACGCGACTAACTAACACGAGAGGCGCGCCGCGCGCCAAGGAAGGGGGGGGCGGGGGGGGGAAGGGCGCTGACCTAATGAGAGAGAGGCGTCCGGAGGAGCGGCTGGCAGTCGCCCGCCGGCCTCCGCCGCTCGAGCCCTCCGCCCGCCTGCCTGCGCCCGCGCCCGCGCCCGCTCGCCACCACGCCGCCGCGACGAGTGGCGCTCCCGCCTCCGCAGGCCGCGTCCTCGCCCCCGCCCCGCCCCCGCCCCGCCCCGCCCCGCCCGGCACTCGGCGTCGGGGGCGACAGGCGGGCCGGGGCGAAAGAAGGCGGCGGCGGCGGTGGCGGTGGCGTCTCCGGGCGAAGCAAGACGCGCCCCTCTCGCCCGCCGCGGAGCGCGACGCACCGACGCCGCGTGCGGCACGCGACAGAGACGGAGCGCTCCGCCCGCCCCCGCCCCGCCCGCCGCCCCCGCGCGATCGAAGGAGCAGAAGAAGCGAAAGGAAATAGCAAAACCATTTTGTTCCTTGCTCTTGCTTCTTCCTGTTTTTACCCCTCCATTTTTACGTCCCCTGGCGGCGGCGCCCCCGCCGCGCGCGCGGGCCGCCGCCGCCGCCTTCGCTCCGCGGAGGGCGAGGGCGCGGGGCGAGCCCCGCGCGCATGCGCCAACATGGCGCCAGGCGCCGCGCCACACGCGCGCCGCCGCCCCCGCCCCGCACCGCCCCGCACCGCCTCCTTCCCCCGCCCCGCCCGCCCCGCCGCCGCTGCACCGCCGCCTTCGGTAATTAACGCGGAGTAGGTCACGTCCAACGTCGCAGCTGTGCAGCCGCCGCCGCCGCCGCCGCCGCCGCCCGCTCGTTTTAAAGAGACGCGACCGTCGCGGCGGCGCCGCTGCAGCCGGGCCGCGGGCCGCGCGTGGACGCCCCGCTCTAATTAGGCCGGGGCAGCGCCCGCCGCCGCCGCCGCCGACGTGTTCGGCCCCGGCCCGCCCCCGCCCCCTGCCTCCTCGCCCCCGCCCCGCCCCACGAGTCCTCGCCCCCCGCCCCGTATCGCGGCCTATTGATCTCCGCGCCGCCCCCTCCCCCGGCTCATCGACCTCCGCCCTGGGCGCCCCTCCCGGGGGTCGAACCCGAGGCCTCGGGGCCGCGCCGCCCGCCGCCCTCCCACAGGGGAGGCGCCAGGGGGCTGCAGCCACATCGGGGACGAAAACGAAATACCATGTGGATTTAACGGAGATGCACACACTTCAGGATTTGTGGTCTGCTTACTGCACAATGAGATCAAGTCAAATTCTGCTAGTACTGCAAAGCTCCTACTGATGATGATATTATTATTATTATTATTATTAATAATAATAATAATAATAATAATAATAATAATAGTATGAAATCTTAACTTAACGATCGTAATTAGACAAGATTTTGACGCTCTAAAATATTTTACGCGCCTTAAATAGCCTCTGAAAGGGCAAAAAAGACAGTATAATATCTGAAATAGGCCACATACTTTTACACTGACATCAAAATAACTCTCCCACTCACATTTTAATATACTCCAACAATTTTATTAAAATCATGAGCATGGAATATTAAAATCACCAGACGTTAAAACATCTGTGATTTTTTGCATGATCTTTTCACATTAATAAAACTATATTTTACTATCAACTCTCATTACTTGTAAACATTTTGATTTTTTCATTAAAATCATATTGTGTTTTCTTCCTCTTTGATGAAGAGCGCGGGTAAGGCAACATATTTTTATTTATAAATTTTTCATTTCCGGTCTAAATATCTTTCCTCAAATGCTTCTTCTCTAACCTTCTCGGTTACACAGAAAAGGAATTTTTAGCATTTGACGTGACCAATAGACCTTGTAGTCTCCAGTGAAGAAATGGTCATTTATGTATCCTATAGTATATTATGGTTTCTTGACATGGTTAAGTCAAGAATTGTAAATCATGAAGAAAAAAGTAGGGTGGTTTCCTGAAATTTTAAATCTATTCATAACGATGCTAACGAATGCTATTAACAAGTAGGTATTATTACATTTCAGGGACAATTATTTCTAGGGATAATTATAAGACCTTTTTAAATCTTACACTTTTTCATCCAATATATTGGTACATTGTTTGAATTATGCCACAACATCGGATTACTTTCCTTAACAACCTGATTACTGTGACTTGTAGAAACATTCGTTATAGCATCATACTGAACTGGGCATTGGTATCGCATTCACATGTTTTTTCGACTTATTTTACTGACATTTAATTGTTCAATTTTATAAATGCACAGTGATTGATTACTGAATCGTCTCATGTCTCGATAGAACCTATTAATGTTATGTCCAAAAATGATTTAAATAGGTGTTTTTAAATCCAAAACTTTATAGAATGAAGAAAACAAAAACTGTGCATTATATGGTACATGTATCATGATGTGATATGCCCCTATTATACAAACACTCGAAACGTATAGAAAAATAACGCATTAAAAAAATTCTCTATTTGTATGAAACTTTATACATATTTTGAGCAGAGCCATTTATTTCGCATTGTAAGACACAGTTTTGCATGCGTTTATGCCAGCTGATTTCTGAGAAATATTTTTACGAAATGTTTTCTCGAAAAAATTGACTATTTTTCAACATATTCCCTCACTTTATCCAAAATTATTGTAAGTACTATTTTTATTGTGTACTGACGATGTGCTTTATTGTGATATAGACATTCAATTTCCATCAAACAGCGAATATTAGTAGTACTTATTGTAAAACATTGAATAAAGATCTATTCCATCAATTGATTGGCGTAACATTGTTTCTGTGTTCAAGGGGTAAAAGTCAAATATCTTAATTTGAAGAAAACAAGGGCTAGATTATTGAGCCAATTCTTGTTCCTATGCTCAACGCTGTTTCCCAACGCTTTTTTCTCGTTAGGGAGGCAACATTGTAATTAGGTCGTTTTACTAAAATAAAATATAGATACTTAACTTGTAGTGTCAGTACTTCACCGAATTTCGGCAAAAATTGACATAAGAACCTTTACCCCGTGACCACAGGTGTATTGATCATCGTCCTGTACGGCCATTCGTTTTGTCTTCCCCGCGGGTGTACATTCTCGGTCTTTGTAACTATGACGTTTCCACGTTCCGCGCCTCTTGCGCGCGCACCAGAGGCACGGGGACGTCATTTAAAGCAGCTTTCGGCGCCGCCTCGCGCGCGGGTGGCTCTGCACTTCGTTTGTTTCGTCATTCGACGTCGATTGGGGGGAGGGGGAGAATCAACCACACCCTCGTCTGTAGACAATATTCCTCACCCTCGTGAGCCGACTCGTATCGGCTCATGTTTGCCGAATATTAATGCCCAACTGTTTGAAGGACGCGGATTTTTATTTACATTACTGATGCAGTAGTCGAACAGGATATTTTGGAAAAAGTTGAACGTTCATTTATACATTGCCCTTTATGTTACCGAAAAACGGAATAATCAAAGTAGATAAACATCCCTTTTGATGTTTATCAAATTTCATTGGCATTATTTTAAAAAATCATTATTTCGGTCATAAAAATACTATAGCTTATTCTATGAAAAAAATAGTTTTCAGATAAGTAAAAATTCATATTTTGGGTACTGGAAGCGACTGAAAAATTTATCTTGAAAATCCTGAAAAGAATTATACACATTTTTAACAAAAATTAAGTAGTAACAAGAAATAACAACTATCATCCTAATGAAAATTCTTATATCATTTCATCATTTCCAGATATTTTCTTTAGGAATAAATTTTGAATTATTCTGCAAAGAAATCTGAATTATTTTCTATGCTAGTTTATTTTCGATAAGATGGCAAGCTATTATATTTCTACGCGAGAACAACGATAGTAAGCTCTATGGCTCGTTTGCAAGACATATGTCCGAAATTAAGACTTTCAGACAACAAAGTTGTTTATGATATTACTCCTAGAATCAACACATTCCCCAAACACGAATAAAGTGCACAATTAACAAGAAAGAAGTCTTGCCCTCTCCCTCGCCTGTAAACCTTTGAAACCTTCATTGGAAATCGCCACCGCCACACCAATAGAGCGCCCGCAGAACTTCGCAATGCAGCTACGGCGACAGCTGAATGTGACACCAGCGAAGCTGCCCACACCACCTTACTCCGGGAAAGCAGGTGATGAATGGCACAGGTTTCTGGAAATTCCAACGCCAGGACTCCGCTGTTTAGGCAATAAAGTGCTTGGAACACTCGGAAGGGTTCATCGTCATTGTTGCCACTCCTCAGGATAATTATTGGTTTGTAAAATAATAGTGTAATCAGTAAGAAACATTATAATAATGCTAATGGGATAATTTCCTTTTGTAGGATAAGTTCAACTAAGAAATTGTATTTTAATATAAATTTAAAAGGTATAATTGTATGTTCTGGAATAAGAGATTACAAAACTATGAACCTTTCAAAGCAACTTTTCTGGGAAAGTTTGGATGAGGTTTTCCCAAACACCTTATTTGGAGTAAGTAACCGGAAAGAACATCCGACAAGAAGAGTTTCGATCATACATTGTATTGTCATTTTTGTTATTACTTAATTTTAGTTCATAACCGACAATGTTTCAAGTACTACGCCTAAGGATGAAAGAGCGAGACAACTGTATGTTTAAAGCTTCTTTTAATTAAAAACTTGCATAGTAGAAATTTTCAGATGAAAATACTTTTAACAGATTTTGAAGGGCCGGTAGCGCCATATTCAGCGAGTTTCAAGTATATGATCACTTCAAAGAATTATATTTCAATTTTTTACCATGGTGTTAAGTGCGTCTGAACAGAAACTTTACAATGTTTTTCGGCAACAATCGGAAAGACGCTTCTGTTCACATTGCTCCCCATCGTAAACTTCGGGGAAGCATTTTTTAAAGCGCGGATTTACAGTCGTCGCTAAGTTGAAGCGCGTTATTCGCGTGTACTTCCTTAAATCAGTTGCTGCGGAGGTACCGCCCCCTCGAACTTCCTAAATATTTGTGTGTTTACGGAGAGAAAGTTGGGTGGTGTACGTAAGCTCACGGCATTGTTAGCAGCGAGGATGAAGCAGGCGCCAAGTAGAAAAGTGGAAGCTCTCCAACAAATGAAATCGAAGGGGCCGCCGGCCAAGGCACAGAGGAGTGTGGTGGGGGGGAGGAGGTAGGGGAGGGGGTGGTGGTTGCCGTGGGGGAATATTCGGCAGCGCGTAAACTTGGCGGGGCGTCGGCGTCCCCCGGTTATCTTAACGGGCCGCGGCGCGGGGGCGGGGGACATCTGAGTGGAAGCAGCGATTTGACACCTCCTTCGATTTAACGCCGCTCCTTGCGAAGGATTTGGAAATACGGCGTCGTCGCCGCGTAAAGTTTGGCCCGAGACAAGCGGAGGCCGACGCGCTGCGCCGCGACGCGGGGACGGCGGCAGAGGAGGTGATGGTGACGGGACGGGGAGAAGTAGCGTCAAGGGCAAAGCGATGAGGGGGATCCGGTCGTCGTGATGGGCGGCAACCTGAGGAGGTGGTGAGAGGGGGGTGTCCGGCGGGAGGTGTCCGGCGGGAGGTGTCCGGCGGGAGGTGTCCGGCGGGAGGTGTCCGGAGGGAGGTGTCCGGAGGGAGGTGTCCGGAGGGAGGTGTCCGGAGGGAGGTGTCCGGCGGGAGGTGTCCGGAGGGAGGTGTCCGGAGGGAGGTGTCCAGAGGGAGGTGTCCAGAGGGAGGTACCCAGAGGGAGGTACCCAGAGGGAGGTACCCAGAGGGAGGTACCCAGAGGGAGGTACCCAGAGGGAGGTACCCAGAGGGAGGTACCCAGAGGGAGGTACCCAGAGGGAGGTACCCAGAGGGAGGTACCCAGAGGGAGGTGTCCAGAGGGAGGTGTCCAGAGGGAGGTACCCAGAGGTAAGTGAGGTGTCCGAGAAGTGGAATCAAGTTGTTTGATACTTGTCTGTCCGGGAGACGCCGCATACCAGGCACTGTCGCCAACGTTTCGGCCGTCATACTGCGACCTTCTTCAGGGCGAAAAGTGGAATCAGGTTGGATGAGAGTGTTGGTTGCAGATAAACGGTACGCGTTTATTGGCGTTAAGGATGAGTGGCAAGGGGAAGAGCCGGACTACCCGGTGCGAGCAACGATGTGGCAGCAGGTATGGTACGGAGTGAACATATTCGGGAGTGGTAGGTTGCTGAAGTGTTGGGTGGATAGAGAACGGGCAGATGAGGGGCAGGGGTTTACGAGTCAGATAGGCCATGAGGACGAGGGGCGATTCGAGTCCCAACGGCGAATTTTCGACGCGAGCTCTTGCATTCCACTATCACACACTTTGCGAGCTTAATAGGTTGTCTTGAAAGAGGAGGTGCCCTGTTCAGAGAGACACCTTGAGGGGAAACCCCGCGGGCCGATGTGTAGTTCCTCGACATATCTCGTGTTCCAGTAAGCAAGGAATACCGTCACCATCCGAGACATAACATGACTACACTTACGGAATTAACAGCCGCAGCCGTTGTCGCGCCTTGAAAACAAAATAACCAATCAATCGAAGGACGGGTGGGCGGGAACACTAGGTAGAAGTTGGCGGCGGCGGTAGGGTTGAGGTGGAGTGTGGCAAATTTCCCGAGAGGCCGGAGCGGCGGGGGTAGGGGGTAGGGGAGGGGAGGGGGAGATCGAGTCTCCGCGATGTAAAAGTGCGCGACCTGGAGCGGCTCCGAAACAAACAACGCTGCAGCGCTGTAACTTCCGTCGTTCGGCGACGCCGCGCTGTCATCTCCGCGGGCGTAAACTTGTTTTGTACTAGTTAATTCTGGGTTGCGTGACGAAGCTTTCCAGGCGAACGTAAGGGTTAAGAGGAATGCTGGGGAACATCGAACTCGATTATCGTTTGCATCATTTTATTTCGGCACCTTTAATACGGGCTGAGTTGTGATTTTGAAAAAATGTCGTTTTAACCGTATCTCCAATGTTTACCTCAAAACTAGATAATCTCAAGAGCGGGAAGAATGATACAACTTTCTGTGACAGATTACTATAAGTTATTTTACTTCAGTATACTGAAGTTCTTTTTATTTTGCCTGCACTTTGTATATTTTATTTGGCATTGATTTTAGATTTCCATTATTTACATCGTGAATGATGGGAATTCCAATTTATTACATACATAATTTCTCTAGGTGTTTTTCGATCAATTGTATTTTCAATGCCTACATTCCAAACAGAAATTGTGAATTATGATATTAATTAAACTAACAGTTTAAAATCTAAATAATTAAAACCAGACTCCTTTGAAATAAAAAAAAAAGAATGGTACACATTTTTATAAATAATTTGATATATTACATTCCTACTCTCTGAACCATTTATTGACAAATAATTTGTGAATTGTGTAAAATAATAATTTTAAATAAACGAACAAATATCTGGTAAGATTTGTATAACATTTTTATTTGTAATTTGAGTAATTTAAAATAAAGAAGTATGAATCCGTTACTTCTGATTTATATTTTACCCGTACCTATGTAAAACTGAATTCAGTGTTGAAAAGTGACTTTTTTCTTAACTAAATTAATAAAGAAGCTCGAGAATAAAGGCCGGACATGCACATATCGCAGAAATAGAGTAGAAATGAATTTTTCTTTTAACCCTGAGATTCTGTTTAGGGTCATGTGTGACCTCAGGTGCAAATAATGTTTTTCAACACTCTGAAACTTGTAGATATGCTATTTTTGCGTATTACATCTGTTGTGAACTTTCGTTCTTTTAAGCTTTCAAGGGTGGGAATATTTTGATTTTTTTGCGGTTGGATCAGAAATGGCCCCAAACAGATTCCATATTACACGTATAAATTACAAGAAAAATCTACAAAGTGTTCATTTTCGTTTTATAATAATATGTTGTGGTAGCTTATTGTCTCTTATGAGTTGCCAGCCGTGTTTCAAACATTCTCATATTGGAAAGACAGATATTCATGTTTAGTAATAATAAGGAACCGTTGTAATGTATTTCTGGATATACTATTCTTCTTTGTTATTTAGAACAATATATTAAATAAAATAAAGAAACAGCATCATTTCCTCAATTAAAAATTCCAAATAGCATCCCTGCCTGAAATACTTGTAAAGTATTGTGTAAAACGTATGGGGTCAAAACAGACCCACGTACTTCAGTGGCGAAACAGACCAAGAGCTAAGCAACGTTGTCTTTAGGGGAGTAGAACTCTTACAACTCCAAAATACTCTATATTATTTTCGTGGAGGAATGTTTATTCACATTGTCTCGCTTGAACCAAAGCTGTGTACTGTGAATATTGTCTCATCACCTGGAGAAGAGGCCTAGGACGTGGAGAGTGGCGAATGCGAGAGCGGGAGGAGGGGGGGGCGCCGCAGCTGCGTATGCAAAGCAGCGCTGGGCGGGGCGGGGCGCGGAGGAGAGGAGCGCTCACAGGACATGCAAATCGCTGTCGCGGGGGACGCCGTCGAAGGGACCTCCGCGCGGGGGGCGCCGCGCCTGGCCCCCCCGGGGCCCCCAGACGCCGCGTCGCCCGCAGCCACGCCACCCCACGCTCCACGCTCACTCCCCGCCTTGCTCCGCCACGCTCCGTCCCACTTTCTCCCACTACTGCCCCGCTCCGCCCCGCTCGGTCTGCCCCACCCTCAACACACACACAGCCACACTCCCCGCTTTCCCCACCTCGCCCCGCCTCGTCCAACCCCGCCCGCACCCACAACACGCCACTCTCCCTGCCCTTACGGACTTGCCCGCGCAGCAACACTCCCCGCTCTTCCCGCCCTCACCACGCTACCCTTCCCGACTCCCCCCACTTGCCTCCCCGCGCCCCGCTCAACCCCCCACCCACACCACGCCACGCCACCGCCTCCCCGCCTCGCCATCGCCTCCCCGCCCCGCCCCGCCCCGGCCTCGCGCACGGCCGCGGTAAGGCACGCCGCTCCATTTCCAGATTTAGCCATTGGCGTCTCGCGATTCTGCCCTCAACGGGCGCGTGGGGTAATGCAAAACTACTCGCTGCACGCCCGGGGAACATTGGGCTCCCTCAGCGCATTAGATATTCCGTGCAGAAATGCAAGTCAGCATCAGAATGCTTTCAAAAGACCAACACTCAAAGGGTTTTTAGTAAGGCATCAAGTCAATGAAAATATACACATGAGAATAATAAACGGAGTATTAATTGTACGGCAGAAAAGTCAAAGACCAAACACACTATGGTCCTGACAAGTCGCACCATACGCACAAACATTTCACAAACAAAAAAATACGGACATATGTAGCTGCAATAATGTAAAGCTGCAACAAAAAATTGTGATTTTTCGACAGAAAAGCGCGTATTGTGAGGCGATGAAATTAAAAAGTAGATAAATCTTGTAGCTGTATATACTAAAATACTTCCTCTAAAACATGGTGAACTTAGAATCCATCTTTTGTTAATCCTTCTTATCAAAAAATCAAATGATGGCAAATCGAGTCCTCCCGTCCGTCCGTCCGTGGTCAACGCCAGCGCCTTAATCATTCAGATGATTTTCTCCGAAATTGACAGTTCCGGATCTATCGATGCCCTACGGGATTGAAACGGATATTTTCATTTTGGGAGGTACTCTTCATTACGTCTCCATTACATTTTCAAATTGTTCTGAAATATAGCCCCAAAGTTTTTATTACAATTTGTACTTGAATAGCGTAAATGACACGGGTCGCATTTTCGTTGAAACCTTTGATTTTTCGGAAAATGCAAAAGTTCTAAACTTTTTGGACGTCGTTCTACAACTAAAATGAAGGTGGAGGTTTTCCCGTAATAAAGTGTGTTGTTCAAAGACAGACCGTAATATAAAGTCATGTACAATTTTTCGAAAATATCACTAGGTTCCCCGAATTTTGTGAGAATTTTTTTATTGTTGTTTTATCGTATCGATGAATGTACATTTATAAAAATTGCGTAGGTACGATTATTGTTGAATCTTTGAATTCTAGAAAATTGTAAACGTTCAAAAAATTGTCGGCTTCTTTCTACAAATAGAATATTGCAGATAGAGATTTCTGTTCTAAATGAAATCTGTTCATCAAAATTATATTTGTATTTTGGAAAATTGCAAAAATTATATTATAAAAGTTCAATATTCATGATATTGTTCTTAAATAAATCTGTCCCAAAAAATATTTTAAAAAAAGTCTTTTTTAAACGAGTATTTTTCGCGTACTTTCAGTCGAAGTTAATGTTATTTACAAAAATAATTCCCCCATGCATGGGCATGATGCATATATTAAAACGTCCTTCATAACGCATTCTAAATTAAATAAACATGAACGATAAAAGAGCTCTCTTCTACCCGCACCTCCCGCTGTGGAATATCAAGAAAACGTGCGCGTAGAGTACGTGTTCTGTGGTTGTAGCCTGGCGAGCATTCCCAAAGAATGAGTTCGTGGCCGACGTTGAAGTTCCTCGACCTACCGCCCGGCGCAACTGCGGGCGGAATTGGAACAATGGAGCAGCGGTGCGCGTTCCGTTCGCGTACGTGTGACCGGAAGTGACTGGCTGAAAGAGACGTCTGTAGAAGACAAATGACTTTCAGAATACTATGGGTAACTTTTTACTCCTCCCATCATCACACCTTCGCAAAACACGTGTTAATTTGTGGCAACTTTCAATTTGTTTGCGTCCGTTGAAACCGTTCCAATGTGTTGCTGCAGTTTACTTCATAATGTAACTTACCATAACGTTGCACAGTCATGCGGTCAATATGTACTCCACCTGGATAGCGAATTATCTTCTTTGTATTGGTAACGACTTCGTCGTAAAACAGTCTTTAGAAGTTGATAATTGAACGACATTCGTGAAGAGTAATTCCTAAAATGCTTTCACAATACATTTTATACCGATATTTTGTTTAGATGAAAATGCATTATAACTTAACAAAATTAGTTAAAAATTCATTATTCCTTGTGTAAATTAAGGAAGAATTATTTAATGGAAATAATGTTGAAATTATGATACTTGTTGATATTCTGAAATAAACTTCATTATTGCCAAAGAATATTACATAACTGCCTTGTCCCAAAAACTAAATTAAGAGTACTGAAAGAGTTACAGTAAATAAAAAAAATTGTAACGGGTTAACACGAAGGTAATTCTCAGCGTCGTTAGAAATAACGATGTTTGGCGAAACAGGAAAAAATGTTGGAATTTGAATTCTGACATGCGAGTCGCATGTCGTTTCGTAGTAGCAGTAAATTTGACTTTATTATTTATTTTATTTATTTAACCAACCTGGATGGCCGACGTGGTTAAGAGCGTGTACCGACTCAGCGCTCCAGTTCGAAGGGTCGCGGGTTCGAGTCTCACCTTCGGCCTGGCTGTTTGTCCCTTATCTCTCTTGCGGTATATGTTGTCGCATATGGCCTCGCGTTCCGTTGACCCCAGATGAATTTCTTTATTTATGAATTTCATTATCTATGAATTTCTTTATTTATGAATTTCTTTATCTATGAATTTCTTTATCTATGAATTTCTTTATCTATGAATTTCTTTATCTATGAATTTCTTTATCTATGAATTTCTTTATCTATGAATTTCTTTATCTATGAATTTCTTTATCTATGAATTTCTTTATCTATGAATTTCTTTATCTATGAATTTCATTATTTATGATTTTCTTTAATTATGATTTTCTGTAATTTTGAATTTATTTTATATTTATGAATTTATTTTATATTTATGAATTTATTTTTATTTATTAATTTATTTTTATTTATTAATTTATTTTTATTTATTAATTTATTTTTTATTTATGAAATTATTTTTTATTTATGAATTTATTTTTTATCTATGACTTCATTTTTATTTATGTATGAATTCATTTTCTATTTATGTGTTTATTTATTATTAATTAATAAGCTTATTCTTTATTTACTTGATTGCTTCTTCCGGCAGGCTGAGAGCCCGGCCGTCGGCCGCGGCGAGTGAGGCGTGAGGGCGGAGGCAAAGAAGCGGCAGCGCGCGTCAGCTGTCCCCAGGTGCGCGGCCGCCGCGCCGGGCGCTTTTTCGCCTGCGCTCCGGAGGCGCTCAAGAGCGCAGCGCAGCTCAGCAGAGGCGCGGGGCTCGTGCAAAAACGCGTGGGCGTCGCGACGCGGCGCGGCGCGGCGCGGCAGCTGACCTCTCGCCGGCGCCAGCTGCCTCACACGTCTCCCACACACGAGCGCACAGGTGAGTCACTCCGCCGGGCGGAAAAACGCGCCGCAATTACGCCAACAAAAGTTCCCAATGCCATTCAGCTGAGAATCGCTTCGGTTCTGCACGGCGGTGCCTTCAATAACATCCACAAGGTTGCGCTTACAGTGAGTGGAATATCCGAGCATATTTTTAAGTATTGCCGAAGACAAATTTACTTTTTTCGGGTAAAAAGTAAGAAAAACACAAATTTGTGAATTGATAGAGTTGGGGTGCAATGACGACACTTCCTGTATCATACACGTCCTTGCGATCCCGTCTGACATTAGTTTCTCAGGCACTTAGTATGCCAACCGGCCTCCAGAATTGCAGAGCACTCGTTGTCTGCATATGCTAACGACTACCCGAGTCTACAAAAGCATTTCAAGTCAGAAATTGACGAAGTTACGGTGATGTGCAGGCTGCGACGAAATCGAAAAGTACAAAAGAGACTTTTTACGTTCGTAACTCGTACTTACGACTCTATGCTTCTAAAGACAAAACGATAATCAATAGAATCCTTTCAAATGCTCTTTTATTATGCCGTTAATAATATACTTACAGGAGAAACTAAAAACATTTCGCGTGCTGATATGCAAGCCTTGTCGGGTTAACTGAACCATTTTGCAGCAAAGTTGACTCATTATATAAGATTAAAATGAATTAACATTTATTCTTAATTTAATTAATTTTATTTGTGTTTACCAAATACACTTTGGTGCACAATATGTTGGTTTAAGCAAAGAGCCATCCATATCTGCTCGCGAAACGTTTTTAGTTTCTCATGTAATTATATTATTAAACAGCTTTTGAATTTAATCTATTCAAAGTCTTAAATCCCAAGGAAACCATTTCAAACTAAATAATAAACAATTTAAGGCTATCGTGGGTGCTGTAAACTTTTCAAGCCATATTAATTAAATAACTATAATAGTTCTTAAAGTCGTTACTCCGATTTACATCAAATATCCAATGAAGTCTCTTATCTGTGTTATCGGTTTGTGTCATTCAATATCGTTCGTAATAAGTTCTTTTAAGAAAATATTTGTGGCATTTTTCAGCGTTCTTTGGTCTGAGTAAAAACGTTGGGGCCATTTTCTAAAAAAATTAAAATGTTTTTAACGCTTCAGTAAAATAGTCCAGAAATCAAAATAACCTCGAGTTGAAACTGGTCTTCAGTTTGGCTGAGATCGACCGGGGAATATCAGTTTTGGAGATAATCGCCTGAACGGCTTAGGCCAGGCTCAAGCATTGGCCGTAGGCAAACGGACAGAGGAACATACTGGCGGTTTCCGCCAATCAATTTTTCGCTATCCGAGGACCAACGGTTGCACGTCTTCTTCCTCGTATGTAGCAAACGCTAGTAAAAACAACGGTGCTGGTCCCACGCATCCCACACTAGCATGTAGTGACAATCCATTGGGGGAAAGCTGTTCGCCTAAGCTGTGACAACTGAAGGTGATGCAATCGTGGATTCTGACTGCACAACGTGTTAGAGGAAGAAATTTATCACATACAGGAACAAGATATTATCAGCCGGCCTGGGTAAACGAGGTCGCTAAGGGCGAAGCGCTGCCTGAAGGGTCCCGGGTTCGAATCCCTCCCGGGGCATGGACGTTGTGTGAGTGCGTATGCCGTTACCGTAACCCCCACTGTTATTCACAGGGGTCGCTATATGACCATAGAAATTGAAAAGCTACTTTCAATAAGAAGGTAGAAAAATAATCCATTTTCTGTATATTGCGGCCCCGTGCTCGTATATGCTCGTGTTTCTGTCAGCAATGCCCCCTTTCCGCTGCATCATCGCACTGGTTCCTTTCCTCCGTAAGTCCTGGCGGGCGAGAAAGCAGCGTGCCGACGTGGCAACGGAGCAGCTGCGGTGGCGGTGGCGGGGCCGCGCTGTGGGAGCCGCCGTCGCGGGGGCCACAACGCGACGCGACGTATTCAAATGAGGCGGAGGGCGCTTTCATTAGGGCCTTTGTGGGCCGCGGCAGGTACCGCCGCCGCCGCCGAGGGGGCGGGGTGGGAAGGGGGAGGGCGCGTGAAAGGATGCGGAAGCCGCGGGACGCCCCCCTCCCCTTGCCCCGCGACACGCCGCGACACACGGACGGACAGATGAACAGACGCCGCGAGACAAGTCGCGCTCAAGACGGCGGCGACGGCTTGTGGCGGGGCTGCTGACTGCAGTGGGTGGGGTGGTGGTGATTGACCTTGTGGCAGTGCCGGCGACGGAGATGACCGGGAGAGATGGCTCACGGCATCAACTGATGTCGCTGCAGTCCTTCTGACCGGGAGGTCCTAGGGTCGAAAGCACGATGGTGGCACAATGTTCGACACTAGCTTGTCAGCTAGGTTGAATTCATTCGCTGTCTGCAGGAGAATGCTAGCGGCCGGCTGCTCGGATCGGGAGTTTTCCGTAGTTTCTTCCATCCACGACCAGGCGAATGCAAACTAACCAACGAGCAACAGACCTCGCGCGATCTTTCCTTTGTCATACTTGTCCTATCCTCACCCCTTACACACACACACACTCACACACTCACACACACACTCACACACTCACACTCACACTCACACACACACACACACTCACACTCACACTCTCACACTCACACTCTCACACTCACACTCTCACACACACTCACACACACACTCACACACACACAATAACAGGCACTATACTATCACATGTTGAGAGACCGGTTGGGAGCTTCGAACTTGTCCCGGCTGGGGCGGTGCCCCGCTGGTACGAGATACCTAGATGATTACTTCTCTAAGAAAAAAAGGCAAATAATGTGGTTGGTGGACACACAGAGTCTGGAAAATGGCGTAGGTGACGGCTTCAGAGCGTTCGCTACATGTGGCCTGAAGTGAATGACGACGACGCTGACGGAGTGTAAGCAACACCGGCAACGGCAGCGGATGAAGTTGTGCGTGTTCTGCCCCTGATCGTTAAAGATTCGAGATGACACATTGGCTGAAACGCGAAGACAGTCTCGGCAGCCGGAGCATCGCTCTTCGTCGCACAAAGACACCCGTTCGTCCAAGTCTATTACTGGTTCAGGGAGTACAGTGAATCATCTCATTCTTGTTTATCCTCACAATGACGCTTTCGTTAATGACAGAGACAAATTCATTGCAAAGGTCCATCGTAATTTATCTTCTCTGCTTCTAATAGTTTCTCCGTTTTATTCTTGATTACGTAGGTCAATACATAAACGAAACAAATACCATCTTAACGTTCGTCAAATATATTTCTATACAAGTTCTCTACAGTTATTAAAACACTACTGGTATGCACGCGGTCTCCTCTCATCTGCGGTCAGCGGAACGCGAGGCCCTCCGCAATAACATATGTATGTCGGCTCCGTGTCCGAAATCGCTAAAGCAGTAGTGCCGTAGCGATGTCGGACCGAGGGGTCACGAGTTCGAGTCCCGCCTCGAGCATAATTGTATTTCTGTTCGTCCTTTCATCCCCTATCATCACTATATGGTTTCATCTTCATACCATAACGTTAAATCCAATAGTGATCGCTAATGACCTAGTAGTTGATGCAACCTTAATAACAAAGAAAAATCTATACACGAGGACAAAGCACAATGCCCCAGGTGGGACTCGAACCCGCGACTCTTCGGTCCGAAGCTCTGAGTCGGTACACGTTCTTAAGCCACCTCGGCCGTCCAGGTCGGACAAAAGATCAATCATGTGAGACAAACTGTTTTGAATGGAGAGATGTTCAGTGGTGGCACGGAGAAGCCAGCCCGGTCACACGCGCGTGGTGAGAACATACACTCGCTGCCTTCAGCATTGCATTGCCTGATGATATTAAACAAGTAAAACAATTACAGAAATTTTAGTTAAACGTAATTTTTTTCTGCTGCATAACGGTTTATAATCAATTAGAGAAATAATGATCGTCAAAAAGAAAAATAATGTTTATTTTAACAAAAAAATGATATATACTTAGTTTACATTTGTATAGTATAATAAAAAAAACACTAACAAGTAATGTACTTCAGCTTTTGGGTCAATGATCCCCATCTCGATCAGGTTTTTGTCCAGTTTCCCTGATCCATTGAGCAAATGCCAATGGCCCCTTGTTTTGCTTCTGGATGTAAAAGTAGCTTCACTGAAGGGCACGTTTTGTTGAGCACTTCTTTTGCTTGTAGTGGTAGGAGTAGAACTAAGGGTGAGTTACTATTTTGTTAGCAATGCAGAAAAAACAAATTCCAGTTCGTTTACCGTTGCAATTATGTTTCTATAACTCGCGAACGAAAATGTCTCGTTTTTCAACGTTGCAAATCACTGCGATTTTTCTTTCAATTTTGGACCTTAAGAAAATGGGCGGAGATAATCTCTTCCCCCGTAAGTCACACACAGTTTTTACTGTTTTTTGACCAAATAAAAGAATCAAATCCTCTTTCAAAGCGTTCTTGGGTGGTGCTGCGAAGGCTGAAGGCAACGCGCACTCCTTCACACGAGGCTGGAAAGCCGAGCGTGTCGCCTCGCGCGGGGAAGGGTTGGGCGTGTCGAGGATGTGTGCTGGAGGACGTGCCGCGAGCGCGGGCGCGCGGACTTCGCCTGCGAGCTCATGTGACGCGCGTGCCCCGCCCGCTGCGCCGGAGGCGAAAGCACACATCCACCCACCCACACCCACATACACATATGCACACACATATACATTTATACACACATACATATACATACACATGCACACACATACACGCACGCACGGAAACGGACCCTCCCATACCCACATACAAATATACACACACATACACGCACGCAAACGGACCCACCCACACCCACATACAAATATACAAACATATACATTTATACACACATACATATACATACACATAAACACACATATATATGCATACACACACATGCACAAACATACACGCACGCACACAAACGGACCTACCCACACCCACATACAAATATACATTCACATACACACGCATACACATACATTTATACACACACATACACACATTCACATACATTTATACACATACATACATATACACACACCAATAATCTCTAGTGTTTGTTTTACTAATACTGTACTCAGTGGCGGCCGACGTGTTGACAGTTAAGAGAGAGGGCAGCATACATGTCCGAACTAACACAAGCATTTTATATCTTCAAAATATTTCTTTCCGTGAAAAACTACAGCTTGTAGCGTACAACTGAGTCGCGGGATTTTAATCCTTGCCTAAGATAACTTTTACGTTGATAATGAAAGATACAATTGTGCTCATGCGAAAATTGCAGATTTTTCAAAAATACTTCCACCAAACAAAACAGTAATTTAAGACATCATATGAAAGTGTCGGTATTCCTAACTTAGTGAACAGGCGCGGTCTCTGCCGAACAAAACCCTAATAGAAGCACGCTGCCCCCACCCACCTCCCAGTACCCCCACTCCTCCTCAGGCGTCCATTGCCTCGCATGCACCAGCTGCGGACGCACTCGCGATAGTCCACACTGTTACCCATTCCTACAACATTTTATGTTTCCGACAGTCGGGCACTTAAAACTAAATTCCTTCTAAAAAATTGCACCGGTGGTATGCACAAATTAAACAAGTCAATTCTTTGGAAGTTTAATACTTTCTGCAACTTTTCCCGAGGTTGGATTTTCTGGGGAAGGCGTCGCCCTCAATCGCCAATGACTGCACTATTACATCGACTTAACGCTACCAAACCAATCCACTCGTAACGACCGGCCCTCGTTAAGAACAAATGAGTTGTAGCCAAAGGTCTCGTGTGATGCACTTATTCCAAGCAATGATGCAGTGCGCCACGAAAGTCTGTCCGCAGTGGCCCAAGAGGCTGATGAGAGTGCTAACAAAGTAAATTATGTTAATACACGAACTGCAGCTTGGAACAAATGGAAACATTTCGTACTCACTACAATCGTAAGAGATGTTGAAAGTGTTTTCCCCTTCACTTGTTTCCCAGCGATCTGCTTGCCACCAACATAAATGCAATTTAGACTTTCCGGACACTCGGTATTATTTTTTATATGATTTTTTTCGTACAAGAAGATGGTGTTGCAAAAAGTACTAACCGACACACGGCCGATAACACAGATAACAGACTCACTTGGTTATAAACTTCAGCTAACTCCCGGGATACGAACGTCAACCCATGTATTACTTGACATTATTGGTTATGGTTTGTTTGTTTTATTCCTTGACGTCGCTTATTATCTAAATTATTGGGAATGGTTGGTGCAGTAGTTGTTCGGAATATTAGCAGTTTTTAGTTTTCTGGCAATTCGTACGCGCAGTGGAAATGAGTAATACATAGATTTCATTTACATTGTACATTGTTCAAAATTAAATTCTTTGAAATAGTTTTTAAATATGATTAAATTAATAGCTGCTTTATTGTTGCAGAATTGTTATTTTCATCTCATTTAACCACCTTTGATTTTTGCCATTTCCAAAAATAATAGATTTGATTGGTTTACACTGATGTGTCTCATTTTTATGATTCCAACAATAAACGTTTGAGTGTATTAAATCACAATCACAAAGGAAAAACTGAGAAAAAGGATTTGGGAAGGTATTCTGGAGCTTAAGAAAACGTGTGTAGATGATCTTTTCCTCCATTCGTCATACACAGATTTTATTGTTTTTTGACTAAATAAATTAAATCAATTCAAATATTAAAATTGGTTGAGGTTAGTATTTATTCTGTATACGAGATAATAAGTATGGCATCCAAAGGAAATAATGTCACATCCAATAAACTTTCGATCCTACATCCACATTCGTAAGTTTCAATAAATTGACGTGGCTTTCAAAGATATTGATACTACAACTAGTACATATGTTTTTATATGGTTTGTGTTCCAAAACAATGTTCTTTTACAGTTTTAATATTTCAATGTTATGATTTCATTGTGTAAAGTGTTGCAAGAAGATCGAAACAGTAGCAATTGCATTGGTATCTGTTATCATTCCCATCTTTCTGAGACACCTACAGGTGCATTCAATATAAACTTTTCAATTTATTGTATATTATTTATTCATGTACCCTTTACTCTACAGAATGTAACATCATCTCACAAGGTTACACCTTTCAAGGGAAGACGGTCACAGTGAAGTCAGATAAACAGATACCAATGTCGTCTTCATAAACGTAGCCAATATTTCCAGCTTCATTGAATGTTAAGAATCGTAACAAATATGATATAAAGTGTGAAACAGTTATTTAAACGTTTCTGTCACTGTTGAATTCTTGTAAATAAATAGAAATGTGTGAAAACAATGCATATTTTGAAAGAGGTCCCCTTTTCATTCCAATTGCTAGCGACAGTTTGCTTCCATGAAGCGTTCCCGAAGCTGTTCGCCATATCCCGACAAATAACGCATTTTTGATATGTACAGAATTGAAATGCCAGTGACTGAATGAGTTGGTCCTCTTCAGGGCAAGAATTTTCTGTGGTGAGTAGGGATGGGTGGGAAGTGGTCTTGCGTTTTGGAATATGTAGTAGTAATAATAATAATAATAATAATAATAATAATAACAATAACAATAATAACAACAATAATAACAATAATAACAACAATAATAACAATAAGAATAACAATAATTCTTTTCTTAATTACAATACTGAATATTTTCCACAAAAACATTGTGAGTCCCAGAAATTTCATTTCGATCTTTAATGCAGTTAATGAGTTGCGAAACCAAATAACAGTACTAAGTATTGTTTTGAAGAACAAAAACAAGGAAAATTATTCCGAGGAGTTCGAGTAATTAAATTACTACGATCATTGTCATACCTTTGCGAATTGCATGAAGGCGATATCAATGGCCCCAGTTAGCGAGAACATAAGTACTTGTGGCCCGAAAGGAAACTAGGTGATTCGATAAACCATTAACAGAGGGTGACCGGAACAGAACGCTCAAGCTACCTTGGTTTGCAGCCTCTGCAACATAATTCCCCATATATTTTCACTTCCAGACATTTGCTACATAATCCTTAAGAATACGCAATCGCGTAGGCCCGAGACTTTCTGGTAATTTTAGAGTTTCAATGTACTATAATCGCAATTTAAACTCAATTCATCCACCATTGTATGGCAATAGGAAAATCCGAAAAAAAATCTCGCCCAGCCCGAAACCTATATTCAAATATATCAGCAAACTAGTAAAAGCAGCAAGCCAGACATAAATTCCGCCACAAGCGTTTACACCATTTAAGGGCAACGCTGAGAGTACTCGAGGCGGCCGCAACTTCTACGATCAACGTAAAATACCCCCCCCGCCCCGGCGATTTGAAGCCTCGAGCAGAACGTCATCACCCCCACCCGTCCCAGCGGCGAAACTGTCGTCGACCGCGACAGCGCGGTTCATGTCTGGCGCATGGAGGCGTAAAATTTTTATACGCGCGGCGGTCGGCGGGGGCGGAAGCGGCGCCAAAAATTAATCCGCGCGCGCCGCAACGGGGCGGTAACGGCGCCGCCGCGGGCCGGGGGCGGGGGGCGGGGCGGGGGCGTAAAGCTGATGGGGCAGGGCGCGGAAATTAGCCGCTGGCGGCGCGGGGGGAGGGGGGCGCGCGCTTATCTGCGACGCGGGCGCCGCTGGTGGCGCTGTAAATCCGCTCGTAAACGCGCAGACCGCGCGCGCGGTTCGCGGCCGCCGCCGCCGCTGCTCCGGCTGACGGCGCCGCGCGGCCTCTGCCCCCGGCGCCCCGCCCCCGCGCCCCGCTTCTCATTGCCTCCCATCCGATCCCGTCCCACTCCCGATTCGCTCCCGTCCTCTACCGACCCGCTTCCCATTCGCTCCTTGCCTACTCCCGATTCGCTTCCTATCCTCTTCCAACCCGCTTCCCAACCGCTCCTAGCCCGCTTGCTCCCCGTCCTTTTCCGACCCGCCCCCGACCAGCTTCCCTCGCTTCTAGCCCGCTTGCAATCCGCTTCCCATCCTCTTCGTCCGGCCCCGATCCGCTTCCCATCCGCCTCTGACTCGCTGACCGCCCGCTTGCAATCCGCTTCCCATCCTCTTCGTCCGGCCCCGACCCGCTTCCCATCCGCCTGTGACTCGCTGACCGCCCGCTTGCAACCCGCTTCCCATCCTCTTCGACCCGCTTTCAAGTCGCCAATGGCCCGCTCGCGAGCCTATTTCTCATTCTTCTCCGACCTGCTTTCCATGCGCTCTGCATTCGCTTCCCACTCGCTTGTGACCCCCTCGCAATCCACTGCCCACTACTTCCGACCTCCTTCCCACCCCTTTTAAACTTGCTTCTGACCGCTCCTGATCTTCCGATCCGCTCTTCACTCCCTCTCGACCCGTTCCTGACTCGCTTCTGGCGCACTCCCACGGTGTAAGGTATATAGGTGAGTTCACTCCCAGTCTAAAACTGGAGCTTATGTGAGGCTAGTTCTCACAGTTCTCGCATATAAGTGCTGCGATCTTTTGCATTTGGGTCGCATTTGGGCAAGGTCGTGAGTGGTCGTGCAATGTGTAACAGACACTGTTTTAAGATGTCATTTTAAGATGTATATCTTACACCGCGACCCAAACCGATCGTGCGCACCGTACGGACAAGCGAGGAACTAGTCTCAAAATGACTTCAGAAAATTTGCCCCGAAGGTGGCTAGTTGACACTATCTTACACCGTGCCCGCTCCCGACCCACTCACGTCTCATTCAAGACTCCGTCCGCCTCGCTCCCGATCCACCTCCCCCCCCCCCTTCCGAACCGCTCTTGACCTCAGCCCGCACTGCTTGCGCGTCGCCGGCCGTCCTCTCAAGACTGGCCATCTCCCTCGTTAACGACCCCCACATACACCCGCGCTCCGCCTCTCTGCCGTCGGCATCCGCCCCCGCTCGGTCCTATTCGTTCTTCACTCGCTCACGCGCTCTGCTCGCATTTCGTGAGATCCGTGTCCGTGCTCGTTACTTTCACGTTACTATTTTATAAATGCCAATTGGCTCAAAAGTATACAACTATAAATGTTTTCGAACAGAAATTATTTGAGTGATCAGGAAAAAAAGACCTTGTCGCTAAAGCGTTCTGCTAACTCCAATACCGAACTGTACACTTTTTTGGTAGGTGTTAATAAAAATAAACATCTAAGTTAAATAAGAAATAAAGGAATACACTGACGTCTGTTGTATCATTATTAATGTCATTTTTTAATATTATTTTAAAAAGAGAAAATTTACAGTTTCATTGCATGAGTACATTACCAAACTTACATAAATTGTAGCCCAAATTATAATATGGAATGCTTTCAAAATAATACTGAAGAAATAAGATATTAATAAACTAAAGAAATAAATTTTGAGGAAGGGAAAGTATTCAAATTAAGCCTTATGGTTCAAGATAGGTTCTACGTTTTCGAACACCGCTTCGCAAAAGGCAAACGCCATTTTTGAAGACAAGACAATATTTGGCAGCATGATGGAAAAGCTTCGTAAGAATATGCTGACATGTGAAACTTGAAAACAACAGGAACAAGAGAAACGCCACTTTGCAAGTAAGCCGTCCATGTCTCCCGCGAGGCAGCGGCAGAAGGGGATGAATTAGGCTTAATCAACGATATAATGTGACAGCGCGCTGTCTACAGTGCTCCGATGTTGATGCGCCTGTATAGCTCCCCAGCGAGATTTCACAGATGCCCATTTGTATGCATGAACCCGTTCGCGTATGCGATATACATTGATTTACTGTTAATCTACACGTGTGCTCGTGTGGGTGCATGTGAATGCCAGCCGTAGTGGCCCACTGTCAGATTGTATTCGTATTGAAATGGTTTCTGCTAATGGACAAGTTCTCCAGGGCATTGGTTGGCAAGCTAAGTGCCAGTGGAGTTGGATATCGCGTCCGCAGAAGATGATGCGGTGCATAAATCATCTCGCGTAATTAGAGCTGAAAAACTATCGGACTATGATGCATGATAGCATAATATCAATACTCATTGGTGCAACCAGAATTTTCGGGGGAGAGGAGGTAGATACAGTGTCTAGCCGCATGAAACTTTCTTTAAAGACTTTCCAATCATCCTGAAAATGTTTTTTATTGTTATTGTATTATAATATTATAATAATATTATTAAATTATTATAATAATATTATATTATTATTACTTTCTGTAGATGTATAGTATAGTAGATGTATAGTAACTACTTTTAGTTTCTATTGTTGGATTTATAGTAATTCAATTGAGATTTTGAATTGCTCTCGTTCCTTTCTGAAATTGGTAAAAAATTATATTAGTGAATGTTGTTCTTTGGCTCCGGAGGGCGGGGGGCTGAGGAGCCATGAGCTCGCCCCCCATTCTCCATTGGATTTGCCAGTGTCAATAATGTTTTGGAGAATATAATGTGACAGATTAGGGTGATATTTGTATTATACGAATTTCAAATCTTCAGTACCTGGTATTGCATAAGTGAATTTTATTAAATTGTTGCCAAACAGTGGGAAGGAAAAAAATATACGAGTAAGAACTGATTAAACATAGAGGTATTAGATATTTTGACTGAAAAATTTCATTAACCACACTGAATGAATGTAGATAATCTAACGACATTCAACATCTATGATTCATTAAATTATTTGCGTTCATTGGTGTACTAGAGAACTGCACAAGACACTGTTAGTAGATGGTAAAGAGAAAGAAATAATTTTCCATGAAACAGGTATTACATTATAATATATTAATTCCAAAATAGTAGAACAGATATGTTTCAAGGGACACTTCGTCCTCATCAGTAGTTTTACAGCATACACTAGAATAAAGTAAATGCAACCATATCAGGAAATGTGATACCAATATAAATATAGAAAAGACGTTTTACAGATATTGTGTTTGAAAAATATAAAAATAGCACTAATAAAAAACAACGAATAGGAAACTTGAAGTTTCTAAACTACAAAATGTACAGATTTTTTTTGAAAAACCCAATATATTATTATTTAATACCTGCATAGCGGAAGATTGATTCTTTCTTCCTACCTTGCAAACCATGGAATTGCACAAAATTTCCGCCGGAACCAACGCAATCCTAATGTAATTCGCTAGTGCATGTAAGAAATGCGTGTGCCACTAGTGACTCTGTTTTCCAGCCTCTTGTGTGCAGGCAGGGCCGGTCGCAGAGGGAACCATCTCTGGCCGGCGCGTCCAGGGCCCCCTGGCCGCCCCGTCGGGGGGAGGGAGGGGGGCGGGGGGGAGGGGGAGGGCGAGAGGGGCCGCGCGATTGGCTCCCGGGCCCCTCACCCCCTCGCTCGGCGCCCCCTCGGCTGTCTGACTAAGCGTCTCCCCTCGCCCCCGCCCCCCTCCCCCCCGGGCGGCGAGGGGCCGCGGGGGGCGCGTGACGAGGCACGCGGCCGCAGGGGGCAGCACCGTCGTGACGCCCCCGAGATGTGCATATTGATTGCAGCCGTGTTCCTGCCATCTCGGCCTCCTCCCCCCCCCGCCCCGTGTCCCCAGCGAGCGGTGGCAGATTCCTGCGCCGCGGCGGCCGGCCGCAGCCGCTGGACGCTGCCCGTGCATCAAAGCCCGGCCACGCGGGGGCGGAGGCGGAGGCGGGGCGAGTCCTTCGGCGCAGCTTTGAGATCGCACGGAAAGTGCAAAAGCACGTTCTCCCGCCATTCCTACACTTCGTAGGCCAACACTTCGCAACATTAGATGAAAATAACGTCCAAACGACTTTAGCCTACCGTCGCGCGCACTGTGCGGTGCAGAAAAGTTAACTTTATGTTTCAAGTCTAATTGAGCTGTTTCAGTTTCCTTTATCCAAAAACCTTTTTGCTCGTACTCAGCCCGTTGACCGGCGTCGTGCGAAGCGAACTCGGAAATGGGATTATTTCTCCAGTCAGCAGCTTTTTCAAGGGCTTAGATGACATTGATTTCAGGTGATTTATAAACAGTGGCCTTAAGAGTTCATGCTTTATTTCCGCAATGGGAATGAACACAGACGCGCACAGCAAAGGCATCAGAGTTACGTTTCGACCGACTATCAGGTGTCTATTCTGAAGCAACCGCGCAGAGACAGTGACCTTCGTGTACCACTCGCGTTCCCATGCCACAGATCTCTCGTTAGATTTTGATCATTGCACTACAGATGAACGAAGGCTTTGCACCACTGAAAATGCGAACTGATTTAGGTTAAAATTGGGATAAAATTATAATAATTGATTTTCTGATGTTTTGTTACATCTAGAATTCTAGTCCTAGAATGTTACATCCTGTATAAATTTTACAAAATAAGAGGGGTATTATTTAAAAATTTGGAGATGTATTTAAAGCGATAATTCTCTAGCGTCTGGTAAAGGAAAACTTTAAATCAGACCTATATAAAAATAAGATCCAAAATGTATATACACAAAATATATATTATGAAGTATTTAAATTTCGATCTTTTCACAGTGGCCGATGGCATTGGGTCATTGTTACACCTCTTGCCTCGGAAAATGAATCTTTTTAACAGTGGTAAGCATATTTCTGGGGTCGCGAGCCCCATTGAGAATGAGCATAAATTAATTAAAAAGATTTATTTCATAAGGCCGGAGATATCACAATGACGTAATGCCACCGGCTACTCTAAAAAATGATCTATAATTAAATTAATCATACGTCCTACTTTTCCATACAATAAAAATATTTGTCAAGCTTACATTAAATTATTTTTGATTGCACTTAGTTTTGGGGGTTCACACAAGGATTAAAATTGTGTTATTCAATTTTACACAATTCATTTTGACATAAACCAATAAGACGTACTTCCATTCTTGTCTTGTAAAGAAAACAAGAAAGAAGGAAAGAATAAAAACTAGTGCTCTATAGCTTTGTAGCATTATTTTATGAACACAGTAAGCAGTGATGTAAGGTCGTAGAAAATGTAAAGAAAACATTTTGTGGATGGGTAAAGAGCTGGGCGAGTTAGGCAATAGGATGACGTCTGCCGCGAGAAAGCTGGAACGAAAGGTAGGAATAACACAAATAGAAGAAAGCGGCAGGAAAGAAATAACAGGAATCTTCAGTTGGAGATGCGTACAGGCAGATAAAATACGAGGTCTCAGTTAATAGAGGCAGAGGGAAGCAAGACTGAGGAAACCAGAAAACCGGGGGAAGCGAACGAAACGAGACGGAATGATGAAGGCGGAGTGAAGGCCGCTGGGAAGGGACCTTGGGAAGGGGAGAGTGAGGAACGATGAAGAGAACAGCAGAGCGGAGTTGAAAAGCAACTAGGCGACGATGCGATGGGAGTTAAATGCGGGCAGGAACGAGAAGAAACAAAGAATGATGTAGAAAAGAGGGAAAGAGCTGGGTGGAGGGATGGAGGCCGGAGGTGGAGCAGGCGCTCGGGCACAACGGGAACGGAGAGGTAGAGAGGAGGCAGAGGCGCAGGAAACGGACGACAAAGCGAATACGTGAATGACAATTAATACGATATATCTCCAAGTACGAAATACACTTTTCATTGCAACCTAATGCCTTTCTTGGACATACATTAATAATAATAGTAATAATAATAATAATAATAATAATAATAATAATAATACTTTTTCAAAATTTGTGTAAGAACATGGTTAAACTGTCACGTAAGGTCATTCGAAAGACTGGGAAGGGCAAGAAATTGCTTTATTTGGAACAGCTCTCATTTTGCGAAAAGTATTGTAGAGGCACCTACAGTTCCTAGATCTGCTCCTTAGGTAGCTGGTTGCAACCTGGAGTAGATTTTATATTCAGCCGACTCATAACATCTGTAGTCGTGAAGCAGAGGAATATTATTAATACTAATAATACAAATTATTCAATAGAAATACCATTAACTTAACAAAATAAACTAAACAATATTGATATATTAGTGAATATAACACACATAACCTGTATATTCAAAGGCATATAATATATTAGTGGATACATAGTGTACATAGTGTACGTAGTGTACATAGTATACATGGTGTACATAGTGTACATAGTAGGATTCATAGTGCAATAAGCAAGTCCTATCATACAGGGCTTACATTGTGGATGTATTTCCTTCTGATTCGCGTAAAATTCCACCAAATTCGCGCTGGAAGCAACGAAACAAGAACAGGATCCAGAGGCAGGGAAGCGAGGACGACGTAGTCGCGTGTGTGTGAGAGAGAGAGAGAGGACTTCCGCGGAGTCAAAGCGGAAGCCGCCCCCCCTGCTCTTCTCGTGTCGCCCGTCGGCGCTGTCGGTCCACGCGCCCGTACATCTGCAGAGCCTCCCCTCCCCCGCCGCGCCCAAGGCCTCCTGCGTCTCTGATCAACCCGGGCCGGAAAAGTAGACGCGTCATGTGGTAGAGACGCGGAAAATCAACTTCTCTTGAAAAATCGATCTGTCAGCCCGCGCGACGTGTGCAGGAAGCTCGCAAGAAAGATTTTATTTTATTTTGGGCTTTAAAAAAAGAATAAGGGATAAGACGCGGGAGGGAAAGGGCGGGCGCGCGGAGCGAGGGGGCGGAGGGGGAGGGGAGGGGAGAGGGGGAGCGAGGGTGGAAATGAAACGCACGCGGCGCAACATTCTGACGTTTCTGCTCCTCTCCGCGTCCTCCTCTCTTCTCCTCTCCCGGCCGTCCTCGTCTACGCGTCGCCCTCCAGCGGCGGGGAGTGATGTGTGACGCGAGGCGTGCACGCGTGTGTGCAGCATCGCTCGCTCGACCGACATCTGAGGACGCAGCCGAACACCGGATTCTAAGAAGCGACTGCAGGGAGACGCCGTGCCGCGCGCGTTTGCTGCTGCCGCTGCCGCTGCTAAGTTAGTGTATTGCTCCGTGTTGGGAGCGCGCAATAAAACGAACTGGGCGGGTCCACGTAGTGAGTCATCGGCTGCTTCCCGAGCAGGCTGCATCTGACAGTTACAAATTCATCGCAAGGACGTATTTTTTCCCGACTTGCGCGTCCATTTGAGACTTCTTTCTTGAACCGTTGTTTTCTTTTCTCCTTTTTCTTTTTTCCGCGGAAAAGAGAAGGAAGAGCAGGAACAACACATTTTTCAGCCTAAAGAAAAACAAGATTTTTTTTATATTTTTTCTTGCGATGGAAAACCCACGGTGAGTTTATCTCGGAGAATTTGATCTTCAGAGAAACGACACGAAGCTTTAAAAATTTGTGTCAATTCGCAAACTTGGGTAAACATTAACAAGGTTTCTTTAATAGTCCCTATTAATTTCTGATTCTTTTCGAAGCATCCTCATTGTGAAATATTTGAAAACCGATTAGGTAAATTCTGCATTCAGAGAAACAAGTTCCGATGACCGAAGTTTTCACATTGCGTACAGTTCAGTTTCCTGTTTCGAGTCTTTGTACTTCTGCACAGTGCCACTCAAGATTTCCAAGTCTAAATCTGTTGCGATTAAGAGTAGCCCAATCTAGTATACGTAAATATAGTAATTTAGTAATAATTTAGTTTTTCACATTACAAACATTTGCTGTTAGCAGGATACAAAACACCCAAATCATCTGTTATTCTGATAAAGAGTGTCTCACTCTAAGTGCCGTTACAGAGTAAATTGCAGGTAAGTGACAAATGAAATAAAAACAAGAGATACTATACATTATCTGTTTGTGGAACACTTGTAGATTTTCGACTTTTTTGTTAGATGAGTTTCACTTAGATGGCTGAAGAGCCTTGAAATTGTTCAAACCGAACCCAGTGCAATTATCTGCTTGCTTCTATAACGACACCAAATTGCTCCAAACGTTTCAATATAAGAAACTCAGAAAAATACTAACTCTGCCTGGTTTATGCGCAATTCCCAATTACAAAATGATCTAGGAATCCCCACAATGTACTCTTCCTTTCAAATCTAAACACATCGTTCTTCCACAATCTTGCACTAATTTCCACCACTATAAAAAAAATCAGCCATAAATCCACACATTGAAAAGAATTTCCCATGTAAGCAGTAACCTAACAACAATTATTTCCTAAAACACAAGTCATCTTCCTCAACAAAAACATATTCAATAGAAACAGTATATCTGTAAATGCACAAGTAGGCCTGAATGACTGATGAGCTGATATTTAAAATGTATGTCAATTGTTATTTTTGTTATTTAACTTAAACCCGCTTATGTAAAGCCTTTGAACTGAACAGTTTGAATAAATACAAAATAATATGTACTGCTGGAGGGGGAGTGTGTTTCAGAGCGCTCAAGAGACAAGGATTGAGCGAGATTCAATGACTGGTTGATAACGTTTAACGTGCTATAGGTTCAAAACCAGTTTGGCCGTATAGGTTTATAAAATAAATTACAGTGTAAGTAAAATATTCATCACACAATTTTCATGTTCTTCATATACTGTCTTACACATTTCACATTATTTTCACTCCAGACTGCAATAGTGAACTAGATAACTAAATCTTTAAATAAAACATGCTTCAAATTCATTGTTCATTTACCAACAGTTTTTCAATAAATGTTTTCAGATTATGCTTATTTAATTTTCTGCAACAATAATTAACAAGGAAGAAATACAGTTTATTTAAATTCCATAAATAAAATGAGCAATTCAAATAATGTAAACCTTAGTATTATATCATAATTGTAAGTATTACATCAGTAGAGACAAGGAAAGGAGGGTAAGTGCCTGACTACATCTTCACGTTGTAAACTTGTGCTTAACGACAATAAAGAGCCCAGGAGGGCACCACGTCCCTTTCCCCGTCCATTGCCTGGGCCTCGGGGCGCCCCAGCCCTTGCGCCCTCCATTCCGCGGGCGATACGCCCTTCCCGGCGGCCCTGCTAAAGCCAGCGCCCACCCGCGCTTGCGACCCCCGCGCCAGGCGAAGGCAACGCGGCGCAGCGGGCACCACTCGAACTGCGTGAGCGCGCTGCTGCCGTCGCCAGGGCCATCTAGCGTCCTGCGGAGATACTGTGGCGGGCGGTACAATGCGCGCAGGCAAGTAATTTTCAGAAACAATGAACTTCTGGTTTGGTTCGTATATGCATTCCAGAGGGGTTCACAGAATTGTAACAAACAAAGAAATTACACAAACTATCAGATGCATTCAGAATTTTTTTTTTTAAATTTACTTACTGAACTTGTTCACAATACTTACTTTACTGACTTATTTAATAAAATATTCGTAAAGCAAATTTAACGAAACAGAAGTAATGAAGTAAATCAATTTACAATCTATTATTACATTTGAATGACTTTACAAATGAACATAATAACTTTACAAATGAACATTGTAGGGGCTTTGTAACCACATTAGTTAACTTTAAACATTCTTCTGGACAGGGCAATTTTCTTTCATTTCAATAGTCGATTTACCTAAACACTGAGAATAAGGGAATTCACACGTAAAAAATTGAGATAAATGTTATATAAATGTTTACATAAGTTGCATAAATGTTTGTCTCATTTGCTGCAGATAAAAAATGCACACTGTGAAAAATAGTTTATCTTTTCAAATTATTTTAAGCAAGTAATAGTTATTTATGCATCGAGGAATCCTTAACATCAAATGGCATACAATTGGTTAAACTACGACTAATATAAATAAAAGATTTTGAAAGGTTTCTTATCCCTCTACATCCAAAAACTTTTTTCTGGACATATTTTGGTAATCTTTTCGTGAACTTGACAGTATTTTATCTGATTGAAAAAAAAGAAAATAATTTATACTTTCAGAAAAACATATTTTGATATTTCCTTGGCTTCAAATTCTAATGCAAAATAGCTAATTATACCCCAAAGGCGTTATAAGGTTCTAATATTCGAGCGACGACAAAAAGCCCCATGGTCTTTGGCACCAGTCTCCATACTACTCTCCATACTAATCTCACTGTTTCCATAATACCTACAGAATCCCGAACCTCTGGATCCAGGTAAGTTATGCAATGCAGTATATCGAGCTCCCTAACGACAGCAATATCTTGTAATAACATTTCAGTAAAAAATAAAGTTTAATTGTACATTGAGGATCTAAATGAACATTTACGGTGGGTCTCTAGGTTTATTTCAAAATGTTAGCAAGCAAATGTAAAATAAATGATAAAAATGTAATGACGGGCTCAGACACGCTTATTAAATTCAAAACTTTATTTTTCACAATTTATCTATAAAACGAAAGCATCTCTAGATAATTAAATATTCAAATGAATTTCAGAAAAAAATTCATCATTTCAGGAAAAATTCATAAATTTCCGGGAAAATTCATAAATATTCAAAAGAAATTCAGATAAATTCAAATATTTGTATTTCTATCAAAGAATATCAAGTAATTTTTGAAAAGTTACTATTATTTTCTCTTTCATTTACATGCAAATTAAATATTTAGTTTTTAGATTGACAAAGCGATCAATTTTAAAACTTGACTCTATAAAAACTCCGCCGTAAAACTGCAATAGTATAATGTTAAAATATTGATAAAAATGTATATAATAATGGCATAATTAAATGAAGAGAAATAGAAATAAAACCTTTCCCAGTGTACTGTTCTTGAATTTTAAAATGCTGGTTTTCTTATTATTTTTTGAAGAAATTTGAAATTTTATTACTATTAATTCAGAAATAATTGTTCTCAGGCCATACAGAACGCAAAGCAAATGCTGTTTACTTCGTTCACTACCAATGTTTTTTTTCGGAAACTTAATACAAGCAATACGATGATGAATTTTTCATAGGAAATACATTCATATCAATCAATCAATGAAGTCTACACAAGATATCTATCTTATCTCCAGATCCATAAAAAATTTTTGTTAAGAAAATACAATTATTCTTAGTGAAATAATGTTTTGTTTATGATGGGCAATAATTTCATTTCACAGTTACAATAGCATGAAGTGCCGATTACAAATAAAAAACTTCATCTAAATTGGAATGCAAAGTAAAACCATTTACATTAACTTTGATATTTGACAAAAAATAAGTTAACTGGGAGTCGGGAGCAAGGAATGGCTATTGGTATTACTATACACGTAATTTATTGACAATTTTCTGTAAAGAAAATTATATTAATTCTTGTCTTGCAAGTTTATTTTGTCCAGATTATTTCGGATACATCATTAACTTGGAAAACAATTGATATTAAATGTGTGTCTGGGATTTAAGAAAACTTGTGGTATGTCTTGTACTGTCATTCACAATACATCGTATTAAACAAATAATACATTTTCATAAAAAATGTAAGGCATTTCCAACAAAGGAGTGTAAATAATGTAATGAATTTAGTAGCCATCAGTACTACATTACTTATTCATTTGTTGAATTGACTTGACCCTGAAAGCGCAGACTTCGGCGGCCGGAGTCAGAATCTATATAGGAGTACTTCGCTGTTCGCGAGATATCGAGTCCTAGAAATAGTTGCCAACGCCTCGGCCGTCATTCTGCGACCTCCATTACTGCGATACAGATACTGATGTGACCATCTTTCTATATCAGTATTAAAATTCGGGTTTCAGCCAACATATAGTTTGAAAAATACCAAGCTATTTTATCCTTTGCGAGTTGCGTCAGCCTGTGCTACTATATATGAATGTGTGAGTGTATGTATAATAAAAGACTGATTATCTGATAATATATATTTGCTAATTATATCTACAAAAAGTACAATTCTATGTCGAACAAAATCCTTAATTGTAACTATTTTTGCAAAATGAATTTGTATATATTTCTTTTAAATCTTCCACGAGCAGAAATATCACCTCTAATAGATTTTTACCCAGTAATAGATATTTCGTCACATTTTAATATACTTATACGTCGAAAGGTGCGCTTTTTAGGTGCGCGTTTGTAACACGTTTCTGAATAATTTTTATTACAAAGCATTGTAATGGTACAGCGTTTCGTTAACCATATCTTTGGCATGAATTGTCGAACTTAACCCCTCCCGCTTCTTGGAAACTGCCTATTCGAAGTCAAAGATGAGCCGATGTTTGTGAAGCAGAAGTAGTTTCAACCATGTGCTTGTTCATTTTTCAAACAGATATTCCTAACTCGATTGAAAACTAACGTGATGTTATCGCGATGTTGCATTTGTGCGTTATGCTCCCTTACGCCCTTGCCAGCCCCTTTCGGAATCCATCACTCGCTCTACTGCACTACTATTCATTTGAGAACCGGGTCCTCGTAAAAACAAATGTGTAATCAATATTTATTTTTAGTCTATATTTTCAATTTTATCAGGATATATTGGTCACTAGTAATTTCCGAAACGTTGCGAATACTATGTATATCATTTAATACATTTATAAAACAGTTATCCCTTTACTTTAAATATTTAAATATTGACCAATAGATACTGATAATTAAAAACAACTTTGTATATGCCATGAATTTATATATATTTCGAATAAAACTCTTATGTGTGGTGAAATCTACAGTATAATTGCTTCTGTAGAAGTAGAGCTTTCTTGCAGGCGCTCTGAATCCGTGTTGGGGTCTGATCGGCGCCGTTCTGCGCTCGAAAAGCGTTTGCTCAGAGCAATTTTAAGCAATGTAATGAAGTTTTATTTTATATTTTTTCGTATATATTTTGAAAAAAAATACATATTTTGCTTTTTTTATTACAATATATTTAGTTCCCTAATGAAGACACCTTAAAAGACGAGATTAAATAATTACAAACGAGGCCACTAAGACGAGATGGCTAACCAATTGTATATTGCAATATGAATGAATGATGAATGAATGAATATTGTAATATGTAACGACACGCATATCAAACAACGTTTAATCTATTTTATCAATAATCCAATGTTCTGTAAACTATTTTGCTGTAAATGTAAATGGAAAAATAATCTTGTGACATTTGCCAAATAGTATTTTCTGTTCTACTTGAATTGGAAAAGACAATATCCTATTCATAATTAAAGACAATAACTTCTTAAGACTTCTCTTTAAATTATAAACTTCATTAAAATTCTAGGTTATTCATGTATTAGAAGAGTCAAAGTGCAATGATTTATTCAACCTCTTTGGTTTCATCTGCAGGTGCACTAAACACAATAACACAAACAAAATAAGGTATTTTCTAATTGGTACTGAGACCATTATTTTTTTAGGATCATGTGTTTCTAGAACGTTTGAAAAACTTTGCAGAGAAGGCAAGCATCAAGAGGGTTGTTGGGCGAATCCGGGGGTTCTCGAATGAAGTTTGGGGTGAAACACAATGAAAACGCATGTCTAATTCCTTAAACTTAATTTAAATTTAAAAAATGGCACTTGTTACAAATTATATTGGTTGTATTCAAGTTCATTTATACCTGTAAGCCTTCCCCACACAGAAACCAATCATTATCACAGTAATTGCATTATACTTTCCTAAAAATATCATGCACAACTTATTCAATGAGATCCCCAAATTAGTTTATTGACCAAGTAAAGACGTGCACAGCACACTCCAAGTGGCGTTTGTAATATTTAATTTGACCTGGATTTGTAATAATTCTCTGAAATTAGATAAACATATTTAATGGCGAACATAGCAAAATAACTTAAAATCTTAACTCCAATTGAATCTAATAATGTCAGTAAAATAGTTGTTAGAGTTGATAAGACTTTTCTATCCACCTTCCCCACAAAAACATTAAATACACTATAAATTGTATAATATAAGCGAGAATGTGGTATGATGTGAAAAGATCTGTCAGTCTTTCACAGACATAAACCAATCATTCTTCCAAATAATATTTCCTCCATGACGTAGACTTTATACTCATAAATTAAAAACAAAAAAATACGTCAATTATAGAAAGTTAACAACCAGACCTGTTTTTGAGCAACGGCAACAAAGATCTTATCATATTGCTTTACTGAAGAGGATGCCCGAGTTGAATCTGAAGTAATCTCTCTTCATTTAACAAGTCTTATTTGTCACTTGTATCACTTTATATAGTTTCTATAATAATTCAGTTCAGCGTGGATACTCGTGAGGGTAGGTCAATTCAAGTCGGTTATTTTTATAACGCCAAAGTTTCGGCCATTTATTTGGCCTGCTTCAGGACTGTAAATATACAATAACAATACAAGATAAATATACAGGTAGTACAATTGAATAACACGATTTGTCATTACATAAGAGAACAGGCGTGTTGAAACTACATTTTGCTAACAAAAAACAAGGCAAAGATAACAGTAACAACTATTTACCTGTTGTTGCAAGAGTGTTAAGTGACATGTTATGAATTTATGTTATTTCTTAGTTCAGTTGCTCCCGCAAACGGAATGACAGTACACTATATCAAACTAGTCAATTGCTCACAGTCATACTAAGCAAAATAGCAGACAAAAAATACATCAAAGACTCTTTTGAATTTGTTACGAAGATCATAAATATAACTACACCTATGGAGTATGAAATAATTTCTCTAGATGCCAACTCCTTGTTCACCAACATACCAATTAAATTAGCATGTGACACCATCATGAAAAGATGGGATGACATTAAACACGTATACAAACTCAACTTTCTGAATTTACGGAGTTCTTCAAAGTAAGCGTCCAGGAAGGTTATTTCATTAACAACAATCAGTTTTACAACATGGATGATGGGATAGCTATGAGATCACCTTGCGCCCCTTTAATTGCTGATTTCACCATGAACCAAATGTTGGATAATATCCTCATTAACATTGATTGCCAAATATGTCGATGACCTGATACTAGCAATACCTAATGACAAGAAAGACTGCATTCTAAAATTATTTAATTCATACCACGACAAACTCACCTTCGCTTTTGAAAACGAAATAAACAATAAAATGTCTTTTTTAGACGCAGAAAACATAAGAAATGAGGATTGTGCTCTGGAAACTGATTGTTATAGAAAACCCATCAATTCTGTTTATCTTAACTTCAAATCACACCATCCACTACATCAAATCATTAACACTGCCCTAGCTTTAAAATTCAGAGCCACCAACCTAAGTAACAATAAATTTCCGGCCAAGAATTTGAATATTGTGAAAAACATTCTCATCAAGAATTCATTTCCTAGAAAATTAATAAACAATATTCTATACAATAACAAGAAGACCATAACTAAAGCTGCTGGTAACTCTGGGTCCGAAAAGAATGAAAAAACATTCAAAATTATCACATACATTCAAGGACTATCAGAGAAGATTGGTCGCACCCTGAGAAATGAAAAAACAAACATAAGCTTTCAAAAATCAAAACAACTTGAAGAAATGAACATTCAAAAATACAAAACAAAAAATTGACTCAATGAATCACAAAAATGTCATCTACCAGATCCCATTTGGTAATTGTGATACAGTTTACACAGGACAGACAGCCCAATTTCTCAAAAAAAGAATAAATCAACAAAAATGGCATGAAAAATAAAACAGCCTTTTGTGTCTTAGCCAGGCATGACATCAAAATTAAAAATTATTTTCAAATTCATCAAACTTCCATTCTTGACAGAGAAATTAATTACAAAAAAAGAATAATTAAAGAAATGTATCAACAAAAACATTAATCAGACATGCAACTACAAAACTGATGCAGGCAAACTCAGCACTGTTTATCCAAACATTATTAATAAATAACTCCAGCAACAAATAATTAATATAATTCATGATACAAGTAATTATAAGATGTTTTGTTTGTAAACAAACATGTATATAAAATATTTTCACAGTTACAGTTTATAGTGTACAACAATAATCAATGTTGAATAAGATCCGTAATTATTAATTGGACTCACCTAATATATATTATATCTCCATACTCCATCACTTTTCTATTCTGTGGTTGTAATATTTTTTCTACTTTTGTGAATGTCTTTTACCTATCTTTGCACATTGTGTGCTTATATTATAGATGCACAAATAAGTATAGGGTGTTTTGTTTGTATACATGTATATAAAATATTCCCTAGTTGCAGTTTATAATGTACAACAATAATCAATGTTTGAATAAGGTCACATAATTATTAATTGGGTTTGAATAAGGTCACATAATATATATTTATATATAAAAAAGTAAATTTGAATATCACACAAAAATAGGAATATCAGAACCTTACAGTTGGCAATAATGAACCTAGACACCGACACCGTGCATCCTGTTTGCGAGAGCAACTGAACTGTAAGAAATAAATTCATAACTGTCACTCAAAAAAAACACTCTTGCAATTATAGGTAAATAGTTGTTATTGTTATCTCTATCTTGTTTTTTTGTTAACAACATGTAGTTTCAACACGCCTGTTCTCTTATGTAATGACAAATCCTGTTAACCAATTGCACTTATCTGTTAAGCAATTGCAATTTATCTTGTATTGTTAATGTATATTTACAGTCCTAAAGCAGGTCAAATATATGGCCGAAACGTGGGCATTGTAATAATAACAGACTTTCATTGACCTACCCTCACGAGTATCCACGAGTACCCTTTAAATACGAGTACAAATGCAGTGGCAGACAATTATTTCTTGCATCCTGATCTAATCTTGAGACGAAGTTTAGTTTGGCCCGGAACCTACGCCATCTCATAGTCCAGTTAGTGAAATAAATGAACTTCCAAATTGCGTTGTAATTCATATGTGTTACTGTTTTGTCCAAAACAACATTAAACCCATTCAAAAACAGAACAATACTTTTCACATTCCCACTGCGCAAAGCCGAGACCGCAATATTCTTCTTTCATTGCTCAATAGCACCTGTTCGTTCCGCCTTGGCCCATGTCCGACACTCGACGGAGATTTTTCTAGATCTAAGGGGCATGGTCCATTGGAGGGCGCAGGGCCGGATTTACTATAGTGGGGGCCAAAATTGCAATATTTGCAATTTTGAAAAATTACAAAAACCAGATTTTCTCAAAAACGACTCCAATATTTTCTTTAACTTTTGGTGGGGATAGTGCTAAATGTGCTTTATGAGATGACATAAACGGCATATTGCTCTATTCTTTTGTTTTTTCAAAAATTACAAAAATGTAATTTTTTTTACTCGTCTCTCATGTTATTAATATTTACATTAGCGGCGAGTTGTTCACATTATTATGTTTATGAGTGCATGTGATTTAAATAATGTAATACAATGTTGCTCGAAAAATCAACCGTTTTCTGTGAAAACTAGCTCAAAATTCCGCATTTTCAGAAACACTCAAATGGCATTTTTTTCAAAAATGACTTCACATTTTCCTTCAAACTTTTGGAACGGATAGAGCTAATTGCACTCTTTAATATGACGTAAAGTTTATTTTGAGGTATTTTTTGTTTTTAAAAAAAATACACAAATGTAATTTTTTGAAAGATTTCTTATATCATTATTATGCACTTTACCTGCATTTTGTGAGCATTATTGTATTTGTAAGTGTAAGTTCTTCAAATTACTTTAAATGAACTTTTTTTGAAATCTCAAAAGTTTTTTGTAAAAAGGGCTTCAAATTTCGCATTTTCAGTAGCGCTTAAAAGCCATTTTCTTAAAAACGGCTCCAAATTTTTAAAAGAAAATTGTCATTTAGAACGAGGTTTCTGTGTTTTTAATAATTTAAAATTAATATTTCTGTTCTACTATAAGGAAACCGAAAAATTAAGAAAAAGTAAAAAAAAACGTACTTTGGACGGCGATAGATGGCAGCTGACAAGAGTATGCGGCAATTCCGAATAGCTAGCCAGACCAAAGGAAATAGAAAACAAATACGGGAAAATCCGTACCATTCTGTAGGACTACTACTTTCTAAGGGCGAACGAGTTGTGTGTGTAATATGTGTAATCAAGAGAGTTGAATAGATTTCTGTGAAAACTAGATCAAAATTCCGCCTTTTCAGAAACGCTCAAATGCCATTTTCTCATAAATGGCTCCAAATTTTTTCTTCAAATTTTTCTAACGGATAGTGCTAATTGCACTCTTTAATATGACGTACAGTTTAATTTAGGGTATTTTTTGGTTTTTGAAAAAATTACACAAATGTAATTTTTTTAAAGATCTCACACGCCTTTAATATGCACAATACCAGCAATTTATAAACAGTATTTTATTTGTGAGTTAAAGTGCATCTGAAGTTATTTAAACTTCAGATGAAGTGTTTCGAAAAGTCAAAAATTGTCTCTGGAAAATTTTCAAATTTCGCATTTTTAGTAGCAATTAAACACCATCTTCGTAAAAACGACTCTAAATTTTTCAACGAAAATTGGAATTTAGGACGAGATTTTAGTGTTATTAAATATTGTAAAATTAATATTTTCGTTCTACCATTAGAAAACGGAAAAATTAAGAAAATGTCCAAAAAAAATGTACTTTGGGCGGCGATAGATGGCAGCTGACACGAGTATGTGGCAATTCCAAATAGCTAGCCCAGACCTAAGGAACTAGAAAACTAATACGGGAATGTCTGTGCCATTCTGTAGCACCACTAGTTCTTACTGTTGTTATGTATGAACAGATTGTAAATATACGTTTAATAAAAAAAATGGGGATATCAACGAAAATGATATCTGCATAATCCTCTGAAACGTTCTTCGCACTAGTCAGCAGCAAAATTTAATCACAAAATTTGGAGCCATTTTGTTGAAAATTTTGATTTTGTCCGAAAGACTTCATGTAAAGTAACCGCCAAAATTAAAATATCTATTTCAAATTCCAGGAGCCGCCACATCAGTGAAAACAATTGGGGAATATCAATTTTGAAGAAAATCGGCCGAACGGTTTAGGCGCTAGCGTTGTTCACAAACGGACGGACGGGCAGACGGACGGACGTTTTGCCTTCAATCGATTTTTCGGTATCAAGAAGCAACAAAAAAATGAATTTGGGCTGCACCACGAGTTAGAGGATTTTTTATAAAATTTAACAACAGGATTTATCCACTTTTTTGTTACCAGACCCCCAGATATAAGAGTTTTATGGCGAAAATTCGCCGTTTTCCGGGACACGATCAACTTTCTCTTCTTACGAAGTATTCGTAAGGCGAGAAAGTAAAAATATCCTGTACGATCTTGCGACTTGTGACAGTCGCGATTGTTTGGAATCAGCCAAAGGAACTTCGATTTTCCTAACTCTGCGTTTGAAGTAAATCAGCTGTTGACGGTTTCATCCAATTGGGAGCTTCAACGTCACATGGACGTCACAGTGGCGCCACTGTGGCAACATATAAGCTCCCGATTGGATGGCAGCGAAACAACTGATTCCTGTCACACGCAGAGTTAAGGAAGTCGCAGTACAGGGAACGTCCACCTCGCTTCATACGAACCCGCTCCGCGGGCAAAGTATAAGCGACCGAAACAATTCCTGGAGTAAGAGAAATCTGAAACAGCGAAATGAGACTTGAAACATAAGCATTGATTTCTATTTTTTGCACACGCAATGCGCGCGCCAGTTGGCTCATATCTTCTGATCTGTTTTTCTTCTTCATGTTGCAGGATTGGCCATAGATGCCCGTAAGGGTAGGGATGGCTACACCGCGGTGGAGTGAACGCGCATTGCACTTTACGTGCGTTCACGAAACTGCACAAGTATGTACTCGGAACGTCCACCTGCCTCAGCTGCGTGTCCTTCGTGGCCGACTCCAGGAAGGGCGACTCTGCCCCGGGAGCAAGGTCCCTGCCCCTGCCCCTGCCAGCGAACGCCAGGAAAGTGAAAGGAGCGGAGCTCAATGGCTGACAGGGAAAGAATATAAACAGGACGTCTCTGGACTGCATCCTGCGGATCACCTTACCTAAGCCTTCTACCTGCCTCCCCAAAAGGCACAGCCCGATCGGCTTTCCTCTGGAAGGGCTCGCCCAGAGATCAGTGCGTCGCGGACAGCCCTTTCGCTTTCGTGTTTGAAGAACAGGAATGAGAAACAGAACAAGGGCCTCTCTTAATCTTTTTTTTTCTTTGTTATTTAAGGTCGCATCAACATCAAGGTCATTAGCGACCACTATTGGGTTTAATGTTATGTACCTGAAGATGACAGGATATGGCGATGGTAGGGGTGAAAGGTTGGACCAAATACAACCATTCCCGAGGCGGGACTTAAACCCGCGATCCTTGGGTCTGAGTTTGCTACGACACTACTGACTTAGCGATCTTCGCTACAAGGGATCGGTTTCTCTTAATCTTGTTCATTGTGACTTACTCTTGTAATGGCTAGACGAGTGATGTCAAGGTCTCTTATTGGTGGCAGTGGCACGCTTCGTGGCAGCATGGCATGCTACGAGCCCCTCTGCGCAACTAGCGTCGGGAAAGGAAACTATCAATAGGAATCCTGCTCTCAGAAGGCAGTGTAATAGAATTTTACAAGATACACGATAAATCACAACTTCCAAACCTAATAGACAATGCTGCTCCAATAATATATATGTAAGGTACCAACTATGTGTAAAAACAAGCATTTTTAATGATGAAATTGATCAAAAAGAAGCACGGAGACCGATTAAGTAATGACAATTGAGAAATCACTTACGAATTTGTCTCTCGGGATCTTTAGAACCTGGCATTACCAACGTAGACTCGAATGTAAATAAGAAAAGATGCAAATAAGAATCAAATTAAAAATATAAATAAAAATTAACTACAACAAACGTTTTTAAGTTTATTTATCTAAATACCGTCTAATCGTATTTCATGTGTAAAAGTGTTCAGTGACTGCCTACTGCTCAGTAGTGGCGAGGTGATCAACTGCGAGGAGGGATGGTTTCGTCTTGCTACCCGTGCCACGGGATCTCGCTCGTGGCATCGACCTCGACATCACTGGGCTACACAGAAAGAGTAAGGAAAGCATAATGAAATCAAACTATAGTAAATATTCTTAATTTATTGAATCATATTTCTACTCCGAGGAGGAAGCCTCGAAGAATCGAATTAAAATGATTACATTTAAGTTAGATAATATAAACAATCCCAAATATTCTGCTATATTCAACCATGATCGAGATGTTTTAATCACTGGCGTCTTCTCTTTACTGGATTACGATTATGATTTGGAAAATAATGTTCGATAAAAGTCTATGAATTTCGTTATGAATCATGAACTATGCAAAGAGGATTTAGTACATTATCATGATAATACTGTGAACGACCGCTTATTTTTTTGCAAACATGATAAATGGTGTACTTTCTTTCATATTCAAAAAATTCACATCATTGACATAAATGGAGATAACAATTTTATTTAGGAAAGAGTGAACAATTCTCCCATCCACAAGAGTGTAAGATCATGGCTCGAAATTTGTTACTTCAAGAGTTGCCAAAAACGGCCCACTGTGGACTACTGTTCGTCGTCCACGAGAAATTCAAGCAACGCTGACTAAAGAGAGAAAACGAAAGAAATCAAAGTACAATAATCCCTTTACATTCGCGGGAGTTAGATTCCCAAAAGCATTGCTAATGTTGTCAAATTCGTCGAATGTTGAGTCTATCTTCTAATGAAGAAAAGTGGGTTATGTTCCTCGGTATCATCAAAAAATTGCAATAGAACTGAGGAAAGCGCTACTACAAACAAAATTTCACAATTAACATCCCAAAGCGAAGAAATAAAACAATATTTAAAATTTATTTCAAAGACGAAAGTGATTGGATATACGATTTTGGTTATATTTCTGTTTTATCACCCTCCTCATTATTCTAATATCCAAATATGGAAGAGTTGATGCTTCTATTTCTTTCTTAAATTGCGAAGTTATTGCCATGTTCGCATCACATTTGAATGCCGTTTCTACGAAAACTTGTTGAAGTTTTAGAACGCCATTAACAAGTTTTGATATGGTGCTCTAGTCGCATATTCGTTTCCGTTACTTCATCATTATGTTCGAGGAGGTTTTCTTCACTGATGATTTCCCGACGATCTTCTTTAGTGAGACCATTAATGAGAGTGGCACAGTTTTCTGTTCATGCAAGCAAAATTATTACCTCCAATTTGATGCAACTGGATTGAATTATTTCACAATTGTTCTATTAATGTGAATTGATATTCCAACTTTGACATTTTTACAGAGTATGATACTTTGAGCTCTAGTGTCTGTCGAGTTCGGTTCCTAGATGTTAGGCTGCACAGAAAGCTAGTATCTCTGAGTCTATCGGAGAAGGGAAATCGGCCATAAATATTGTGATCAGTAAGGGGGAACCTTGATGTACCCCTAATTCTATTGAAACTGATTTTGGTAGCACAGAGTTTATTTTAACTTTGAAGAACCTGTCACAAATGAAATGTTGGAGGAACTGCTGCAAGTATTCTGGTATACCTAGATGTTGAATTTTAAATAATAATCCAGTGTGCCACTCCCTGTCGAATGCTTGTGCGATATCCAATAAAAGCGCAAGCGTATATTTCTTTTGATGAAAACTATTTGCAATGATTCAGTTAGTCTCAATAGCTGATGAGTTGTGGCGAAGTTCAATCGGAATTCGAGTTGAACTGATGGAATTGCATTTGTAGCATGTAGGAATTCAACTAGTTTTGATAATATTAATCTTTCGAATGTCTTTGAGAGAGTTGAATAACAAACTAGTTGGTCTGTAGTTTACTGGATCTTCAGTACATATCATTATAGTACATATCATCTTTAGTACATATAGTATTTAATATAAACTAATAATTTTATTAAAGGCTAAAATACGCATCGTGCATCGTTTGTACAGTTGTACGATGGTGCACAGAACGTGAATACACTGAATTCAATGACAGAAAGCTGTTTTAGTTTAAGCATTTGAATGAAAAAAATGTAATTTTTCACGCTTCGTTTGTTTAAGAATCTTCCAAGTGGTATTTGAAGTGTAAGGCAGAAACTGTCATATATTGCAATATTACATAGCTATTAATCATATCAGCGAGAAAGTATGTGCTGTTGTAGCCCCACTAGTTAATTATGTAAGTTGCCGCTGTCTAAGTCGCAACAAATTGTTACCTTGTTTTACATTCTGTTTGTGCCCACTTCGAAAAGTCTAAGCGATTTTACAGGATGCAACAAGGGTCGTAAACCTCCCTTTTGGCCATATTGATGAATAGTCACGTGCACATATGGTGGTGGGGGGAGTAGGAATAAGATATTATCAAAGCAGAAGTACTTTTTCCCTTTTGGTACTTCCTCGTGGCGACAGCAAGAGCTATCTTTTTTATTCGAGTTTCTGTACTTGAAAGTTGTGATAGCGAGACTAAACAATCTGACAGATGCACGCACTACAGACAGTTGATTGTACCGAAAGTGACAAGACGTGCGGATTTAAGTTTAGCAGTAGATTCTTGAACAACTTCTAAGAAACTACTAACGTAATATAAGCTCATTTTGCGAATTTTATGTCTCTGAGAGATGTATATCACTGAGAGATGTAGATATAGTGCGACAGTCAGCACATCAAAGAAAAAACTTTCAGTTGTTATAGGAGTAACCCTGAATATGAACAACTCGCTGAACTGCTTCGTTGCATGTGGTTTAACAGCGATACACTAAGAGCAAGTCTTGTCATCTATTTGTGCTTAAAATGAGAGAAATATTCAGAGCACATTGAAGTGATTTGTACACTGTAAACAATGACTACTGATAAAAAATATTGAGTTACGTAGTATTAATAATACACAGAAATGGAAACGGATATACAAATTATTTCGCAAAAGAGAATTTAATTTTTACAAATCCAATAAAGGATCTGAGAAGTACAGCACAGGCGTTGGTATTTATTACACGACCACGTCCCATACAAGGGTAATATATAAATTGACACATTTTGAGCAGAATGCCGGGGATTTTCAGGGCAAAAATCCTTCGTACGCCTTCTTTCGGAGGGGAAAATAAAGCCGGTTGTTCCGTGTTAGTAGATTTACTGCATGTAAAACATCCTCAAACCTAAATAAAACCTCTGAGCTGAATTCAAATCACCTGATTCGTCGCACAAATAATACATTCTTTCTCCGCTAGATGGTAAAAGGAGCGTAGCGAACTTTGCGTGGTCAGACGGAGGAGCGGGTCTCATGGCCTGAGTCTCGCCACATAAAAGAAGGCATCAATTCAATTCAATTCAATTCAAATCTGCTTGAAAAGTGAAGTGTTGATTGTGGTACTAGTGGAGGAGCGGTTGAATTCTACCTCGATTCATAACTAGTGTCGAAAGTGTATCACCACAACTCGAAATCTAAGATCTCCCAGTGAGAGACTGCCAAGGAAACACCTTTTCTGAGCCTTCGCTTTTGTCGGTTTGTTAGTGGTTATGAACTGTATAAGGAAGCGAGAACGCAAAACCTGGTGTAAAATTGGCAAGCAAAGAGAAATAAATACATTCATACATGATTACTAAAAGAGATCATCATATACACATTAGCTTAATTACTTGAGGATGAATGAAGTCTACCAAAACTATGGTAAAATGTAACTCCTCTAATACAAAAGAAAACGACAGTTATGAGGACTTCTATTTCTCCCCATGAGAGACTGACAGTTACTTTGAGGTTTCTTGCAACGGATCGAACGGTAGAAAGCATTGCATTTCAATTCTTCTCCGGTCGCCTGTGCAGTTTGTCCTGCAGCGCCTGGCACACACGCTCCGGTTTACCTGTACAGGTCAAACTCACCGGCATACCGGAACGTGCTGCGCCTGGACCGAAGACCTCCCAGCGAGGGACACCGCTGCTGAGCCGTCTCCGCCGGCACTGCTGCTTGCCGGTATGAAGCGTGGCGCATCATCCTTTCATAAGCAATTTACGTAGCAATTACCCGAAACAAAGCCCGTCGGAAGCGCCGGCGGCGGCAAATCCAAGTCGAGCGGCAGCGACGGGTGGGGTGGGGGTGGGGGTGGGGGGCGTCGGCCACCTGGCGCCGCGCCGCGCAGCCGCGACAGGCGGACGAGCAAGACCTCCCCGCGCGCCGCTCGTTATTTTCCTTCTTAAAGGATGTCTAAATAACGTTGCAGTGCGCGGGGGCGCGGAGGTCAGCGGTGCTTAACAGACCGCCGCCCCCGCCGCCGCCGTCCAGGTGCCTGGCGGCCGCGCCCCGCCCCCGCCCCCGCGACGGCACCTGGCGCGCCCGCCGCCTGCCCAGCGGCCGGCGCGGGGGCGGGCACGCCGCCATCGCCGCCGGGCAGACGGGCGTCGCCCGACTGTAGCCCGCGGTCAGTTGCACCCCTCGCCCTTCCAGATAATCCCCTTTCGCTTTTTGCTATTGAAAAAAGGTCTGGTAATATGATGTTCGAATAATATTTCTGTGTACTTGACAGCTTGACAGCCGGGGAGACGGGCGTCGCCCGACTGCATCCCGCGGTCAGTTGCGCCCCTCACCCTCCCAGATAATCCCCTTTCGCTTTTTGCTACCTCTGGCGGCTCGTGCTTAGGTTGCGCGGTTGCACAGCATCCAGATACTCAAGAGAGAAGAACACCCACGTATTGAAAAAGGTCTCATAATATGTTGTTGTTCGAATAATATTTCTGCCTACTTGACAGCTGGACAGCCGGGGAGACGGGCGTCGCCCGACTGCAGCCCGCGGTCAGTTGTGCTCTCGCCCTCGTTTCCCAGATAATCCCCTTTCACTTTGCGTTACCACGGTTGCGGCTCGTGCTTAGGTTGCCCAACACCCGGATATTCAAAAACGATCTTATAATACGTTATTGTTCGAATACTATTTCTGTCTACTTGACAGCTTGCGACTGACTGGGGAGAGGGGGTTCTTGTATCCACTCAGAAGCTTCAAATTCTGCTGACGTGTCTGCACAGTTGCTGATACTTATTAAGGAATAAAATGAAATCTAACAGCGCCAAGCAACTACCATGGGGTTCTGGTTCTGAGGTCATGCATCGTGTGTGCGGTTCTCTGTCGTCTACTGTTGTGTGCTCATATTGCGATTTGTTTCTTGCTCGTGTTGTGATCTGCTAAAAGAACGACCAGTATCTGTCGCTCGAGTAAGTGGCAACATTGCTCTACCCCCCACCTCAGGTACCAAGAAGGCAGAAATAATCGGACAATAGGAATATACATATTCCTTTTAATGACATTAACCACTCAAGGTATTGCAGCAATATCGATGTATATCAAAATGATTTTGAAACCTAAGTGCGCCCATCAAGCGCTTTTTTGGCGTTTGCCGCTCACCTAGGTAGTGCACCATGTCGCGGTCTTAGTTCTATTATTGCGTTTACTGCATTTACTCTTTGGCTCTGTGCTTCAACGTAGGGCCTTCGGTGTGGGAAACAGGGATGGGGGTTTTGTCGCTGAGCGCAGTGCGGCATCCAAGGCGATTAGCAAATTTCTTCATCTGCCACTGGTTTCAACTCAATTTTGAGGATTTCGTCTGTTATTCAAAGTGCACAAGATCAGTCAATTGTTGATGGTATTGAATGCATTTTTTATGAATTTATTTTCATTTGATGTTAGGTTTTTGATGCAAGTTTACTTTGCAGGTGCAAAGTGAATTTTGAAGCAAGTTTCGTCGGGGCTGACCGCATCGAAGTTTGCATATTCAGATGCAAGTACAGAGGCAGGACGCAGAAGCGATAGTAAATCGGCCTGACTGTAATGCCAAGCGTAGGTCGAAACGGTTGGAAATTGGGAGATTACCCGTGAGATGGTCTGGCCGTCCTGGAGTAGCTGGTTGGGGAAGGCAGCCGCGCCGGTGGCGGGGCCTGGCGAGCACGTCGTAAATCACACGTGCCCCGCCTCGGCGCCTGGGCGCGAAGAACGGGGAGGCTGTTAGGAGCGGAGTTCTCGCGCGTGTTCCGAAGGCGCCGAGTGCTGCAGGTGTGCGGGCGCGTGGCGCCGGGCCCGACAGCGGCTGTGGGCGCAGGTCAGGGTGAGGTGCGGGTACCCTGAGTGGTTAACGCTCCACACAGTTACTTGTTCTACCAGGATGACTGTTCTCCGGGGTGGGCACCTAAGCTGACGCCCTCATCCGCCATCCGTCGGTCGGTCGCCTCCGGGTTTGATCGCGGACGAGGTGCCCTCTGGCGCGAGTACCAGCGTCGCAGCACCTGCCCGCCCGCCCGCCCGCCCGCCCGCCCGCCCGCCCGCCCGCTTAGCTACCAAAAAACTGTCCAGACTTGCTCAGTCTCAGCATGTATCATTTTGCCTAAAATTTCTATTTCTCACATTACAGTACCTATTTGACACGATTTAAGAATTCTCCCTTTTCTAAATATTAACAATAATAATAATAATAATAATAATAATAATAATAATAATAATAATAGTAATAATAATAATAAGAAAATCATTGTATTATATGGGACAAATGGAAATTCTGTTACAATTTTCACAAATTGAGTACTATCTAATATTAATTTATATAATAAATATACACATTTTAATTCCTAAAACGCAATTTAAAAATGTTTGTGTTGATGTTACAACACTAATTACTACAAATTTTATTATTTCATTCAATAGAAAACGAGAATTGGAAATGACTTACCGAAAGAGACTGCAAAGTTGGCGGAAGTAGGTGATGGATTTTTTCTCGCGGCCAGTAGCGCGTTCAAGTCTCCGGCTTCCAGGAGGCTGGGCAACCTTGGAGGGGAACGCAACGGGTTAGCTAGTGATGTAAGCAGCATGTGCAAGAACGTGTGAATTAATTTATTAACTTTATGCTCCCAGTAACGTAATTTTTACAAAAGAGTGACGTGCCTAGGAGATAATTATAAACAATTGCAAATGTTTCGCCTATTGTTCGAATCCAGGAAATTCTGGAATTAGCTGGTTAATGTTCAAATTATACAAATAAGTGAATTATGTTTAAAGGAAGCTTCGATGAGTACTTCAGACTGTAGGTAGATGAAGCGCATAGAACCAAATATGTGGTGGATAGGAAATGTGAAGTACGTTACGGCTCCAAAATATAATGAATAGGAATCATGTTATGTAATAAATAGGAAACACAGTGCATGTGAAATACCGGGTCTTTAGTCTAACTCGCAACCCGTATCTGAGAACACAACCACTTGTTTTGGTAATTTGGCAACGCGTGGAAATACCTTTGGCTTTCCTTTCACTTTTAACGACCCATCCCCCGGTCGCAGGTTTCGGGGTGGGAGAACCGGGCTATTTTGTTTGGAAGAAAGAGAAAGGACTGTCTTTGGGCAGTCATTCATACACGTTTCATTCATGAGTGTAGGAACGTACGTTTAGGAAAGAAGAATCGCTTCGAAAATGTTGACGAAAGAACAGCGTGTATTTTTGGTAGAAGTTTACTTCGGCACTAAATCTTTTTTAAAGAGTCAGGAAATGTTTCAGGAAAAATTTCCGGAAACGCCAGTTCCCAACAAGTCAACAATTTGTAGACTAATCCAGCGCTTCAGGGACACGGGGAACGTTATGGATAGGAAGCGGAATCGCAGTGCCACTGTTTTAAAGGAAGATAAATTATTAGAAATTCAGGAGGTTTTGAAACATTGCCCTGAGACGTCGCTATCGAAATTGCATCAGCAATGCAATGTTTCACTCAGCAGTGCATATGTCGCAACTAAAAAATTGAAAATGCGGTCTTACAAGTGGCAGACCGTTCAAGAACTGAAAACACCGGACAGGGGCGCGCGAATTCATTTCTGCCGTTGGTTCAGAAGTTTTATTCAATTAGGACTTCACGTTCTTGGCACCTTGTTTTTTAGTGATGAAGCTTGGTTTCATCTCGACGGACATGTAAATAAACAGAATTGCCGGTTGTGGAGCACATCGAAACCAGATGCAACTCTCCAAAAACGTCTTCATTCTTCGAAAGTCGGGGTATGGTGTGCCATATCTCGTCGCCGAATTATCGGACCAATTTTTTTCACGGAGACAATTACTTCTGAAAGGTATAAAGACATTATTGAAAACTTCGTATCTCTTTTAGAAGAAGACGAGAGGTACTGCTGGTTCCAGCAAGACGGCGCCCCGTGTCACACGGCGAACAGTAGTATGAATTTCCTAGCGGAATTTTTCGGAGAACGAATTGTTACAAAAGGTCTGTGGCCACCACGTTCCCCAGATCTTACTCCATTAGACTTTTTTCTGTGGGGTTTTCTTAAGAGTAAAGTTTATGCAAAACTTCTCTTGAAGATTTACGACGCAACATTACGGAATCTGTTGGGCAAATCGAAGAAGTTACTCTTCAACGTGTTGCAGCAACAGTACTGAAACGAGTAAACCTCTGTCTCTTGGCAAATGGTGGTCACTTTGAAAATTTACTCTAAGGTGTGTTTATTGTCATTTTAAGAAAATAAAATTGTATAATTTTTAATTAATTATTGTCAGTAATGATTAAGTTATTACTTATGAATATTTTATTATCTTTAATAATTTTATTAAAATTTTCCAATTTGTTTAATTTCCAGGTTCTATAATAATAGATAATGAAGAGCTTGGCGGTGATGTTTCATGAGATATCTTTCTGATTTCTCTCTGAGCCAGCTTTCATTAAATAATAATTATTGTTACGTTTCTGTTAATAAATCGATAAATCTGTCATAATTTCCCTCCACAACTTCAGTATCACATTTTTGTTTCTTGAGCATACTGGAGAGAATCGTCTAAAGAGACGTTTTGTTTGCTGACTCATGCCTCTGCCCACCCCACCCCACCCACCCTGCGCAGCGTGAAAAGATTCCGGCTTGTGAGCCGAGTACCTGCCCGCCGAAGCCCTTGAATGGGGAAAACAAAGAAAGGGCTGTTGCAGTTGCTGCAGATTATGACGCACAGCGCACTTCCTCCGCTGTCTCGGCATGCCAGCCACGGCAGTATTGAAAGGAGACAAAGACACGCAGTTGCCAAATTGCCAAAACAAGTGGTTGTGTTCTCATATACGGGTTGCGAGTTAGACTAAAGACCCGGTATTTAAGGCTGGTGGAAGACAAAATGTGTTCTTTGAGTTCCACTGCGTCACACATGTATTTCCATTTACATACCGGCTTAGGTGGCTCAGAGCATCAATTGATATCATTAGGATGCCCTGACTAGGATTAGGGTCCTGTCCTAAGATTCAAGTCCCAACAGTAGCAGGATTTACTACGACACTAACTACATAACTGAAGAAGAATTCTAGCGGCCGGCTTCTCTGATCGGTCGCACGCTCTTTCCTTCCTCATCCTTTGTCCATCCCTACTCGTTACACACACATTGACTCGCACTATATTACCAAACATGGCGGCAGCTCAGAGCATGTCCCGGCTTCGGCGATGCCTCTTTCTGAGTGCAGTGAATTACGTTTTTGCAATATCTGCCGGAGGAAACGATGGTAAAAATAATCTAGTCAGTGATTAAAGGTGGTGAAACGGTGAATAAAGGAAAGAGCATTTCAAATTTTCGTAATTTTTAATATATTAGACAAAATGTTGTAATTTCGTAAGAGTGTGAAGTCGGCCCGAAAAATTTGTTTTTGCTCCAATTTGTGAACGGAAGGCCGGTAAAAATTTTCTCAAGGGTGGGCAAACGTGGTCAAACGATGCACAAACGTATGCTCAATAAAATTAAGAATTTTGAATTTCATTCGGGCCAACTTGACGGGGGTGTGCGTGGGCGCGGCTTCCCCGCTCACAACGCCTCGCATCTCGAGGGCAAGCGCGAGTCTGCCGCTTGCGCTGCGCCAGCTGCTCGCGTCGTCGTCGGCTGCCGCGCGCCCCGCAGGGCAAAGCAGGGGAAGTTCTCCCCCAGGGTGGGTGATACACTCCCCCCGCCGCCGACGTCTCGACGGACAGCGCGCTATAGTGGTCACTGCGCAGCCGGTCATACAATGACAAATTATGAAACTAGTGGCGATACCGAATGGCGCAGACATTCTCTTACATAGTCGGCACCGGGAGGTCCTACAGTTCTAGTCCCGACAGTGGCTGCATTCCAGGCACTGGCTGGAAAGCTGCGCCCGATTCAGCTGTCTGAAGGAGAATTCTAGCGGCCAACTGCATTGATGGTAGTGTTGCGTACTTTCCCCAAACATCACCAGGCGAATGCCGGAGCAGTACCCTAACAAATGGGTCATGGACCGCGCGCGATCTTTTCTTCATTTTCCTTGTCCTATCCTCACCCCTTACACGCACACACTTACACTAACTTGCACTGCACTACCACCCTCGTCGGGAGACCGTTCTGGAGCTTTGACCTTGTCCTCGTTGTGCGGTGTCCCGCTGGTGGGAGATACCTGGTTGGGGAAAATCCCCGCAAGCCGACGTAGGATCTTACCAGTCAGCGAGAAAAGATCATTTCTTCCTCCCGCGATAATAAACATGCTCTTCACTGATAGCAATAATGACCCTAATAGTTAATGCGCCCGGAATCACTAATGAATCAATCGATCGATCAAAGTTTCACGTTTTTGAAGCTTTATGCTAAGTACTCTCAAAATCAAAATATCCTTTGGAATTCCAAGGGCCGCGACATCAGCCAGATCGATAGAAGAACATCAATTTTCGTGATCGCGTGTGGATCCGCTGGAGTTGTTGAGACACAAATGACCAAACAGACGGAGTGATAGATAGACAGGCGTTTTGCCGTAAACCAATTTTTGGCGTCGAGAACTCGGAAAAACGTGGATTCTGACTGCACAACTGGTTAGACCAAGTAATTTACTACGTATAGGAACATGAGTTATCTACTTGTTGATATAAGGACATTTATAATGCGTATTTTACTGCCGTAAAATCGTCGTGTTTTCTCTGTAACTTAACAGAACATCCTGTATACTACGTACATAGTACGCGAGAATGTGATTGAATGTGAAACGTATTTTGACCCATCATATTGCCTGGCATTGAGTCTTCGCCATTTATATAACTTCAAGAACACCACCAGAACTGTCTATGGGGCCAACATTGTGATTATTTTTTGTTTCCGAGTACATCAACTGCTGTGGAATTTAATCCCGTGGACGTGCTGTATGTTTATCCCCGGGTTGTGGTGGTGGTCCTCCCAGGTGGGACGTGGGATCCGGCCTGGATCTAACCGTCGCCCTGCGATTTTCCTTCTCTAGGTATCTCCCTCAACAGGGCGCCGCCCCAGTCGGAACAATCTTCAAGCTCCAACTGGTATCCCCACGTGTCTGCTAGTGTGGTGCATATAAGTCTGTGTGTGTGTGTAAGGGAAGGAGAGGGGAGTCGAATAAGGAAGGAATGATTGCATACCGCGCGTAGCTCGTTTAATAGAGTACTGCTCCGGATCCGCGTGGTATCGATCGGAGAAACCTCAAAAAAGTGCGGATCAAAGTACATGGGAATAGAAGTTGGGTGTTTCGAGCGCGGAGATTGTCATGCGCTCTGAGATCTCCTGGCCCCGTCACTGGCCGTGACAAGTAGGACGGACTCCTGGTTCTTTGATTATTTCGTGTTTCGCGACGCGTCAGCTGCTGTAGTCATTAGTTCCGTAAGCATGCTACATGTAGTTTTAACACGGGGTGCGGTTGTGTTCTTTCACCCTGGATGGCGAGATACAGCACCGTCCTACTTGTTGGCTTGCGGGATTTCCCCAATCAAGTATCTTCCACCAGCGGGGTACCGTCTCAGCAGGGACAAGGTATAAGTCCTCGCCCGATCTCCCGGCATGTGTGGTAGTGTAGTGCATGTTAGTGTAAGTGTATGTGTAAGGGGTGAGGATAGGACAAGGAAGAGGAAGGAAAGATCGCGCGCGATCCGTGACCCGTTTGTTAGGGTACTGCTCCGGCATTTGCCTGGTGTTGATCGGATAAACTACGGAAAACTACCGATGAGAGCAGCCGCCCGTTAGAATTCTCCTCCAAACAGCGGCTGATCCTACACGTCGGCATCCGAGTTTTCTCCAATTAAGTATCTCCCACCAGCGGGGCACCGCCCCACCCGGGACAGGCACTATGCTCCTGGCTGATCTCCCGGCATGTGTGGTAGTGTAGTGCATATTAGTACGAGAGTGTAGGGAAGAGGATAAGACAAGGAAGCGGAAGGGAAGCTCGCGCGCGGTTGGTGAGCCTCTGGTTAGTCTCCAGCATTAGCCTGGGATTGATCGGAGAAACCACGTAAAACTAACAATCGGAGCAGACGGCCTCTACAATTCTGCTCCAGACAGCCGCTGAACTCGACCTCGCTCTGTAGCTAGTGCCGAAAATGCTGCCACCGTGGGGACTGGCGCCCCCTGCCGGCCAGAGGCCGCCGCCGCCGCCCCGCCGCCGCCGCCGCCGACCGTGACGGGCAGCGCCGCACCGCGGGCGGCGAGTGGGCGGCGGCGGGGGCGGCGGCGGCGGCGGCGGAGGAGGAGGCGGAGGCGGCGGGTGTTGACCGCAGAGTGTTTTGTGCGGCGGTGGCGGCGGCGGCTCCCCTTGTTTTTTACGGAGTCTTATTACAAAGGAGCTGAGGAGTTATAAATATGAGGGGCAGGTGGCGCGGGGCGGCGCGTACCGGCCGCTGTCCACACCTCGGGCAGCTGCTCCGCCGCCCACCTGCACCGCCGCGCCGGACAAAGAATAAATAGCGCCGGGGGCGGGGCGGGGGGGGGAGCGTGTGTGGCGAACGGCAGCCGCGCCCGCTGGGCTTCTGCCTGGGGCGCCCCGCATGTGGACATTCTCGCTGCTTGCTTCCGAGGGCTGTGCTGTTGTATAACGACCACGATGGATAAAAGCTGTCCTGCGCGGACGTTCTCTTTTCGGGCTTCGAAATACTGTTCTGTTATATCTACTTCACGCAAACAGAGGAGCGAAAAGTTTTTCTTAACGGCCGGCGTCCATTATGAATTGAATAGTCTCACTACCGGTAACCACAATCGTAAAAAATGGGTTGTACCTGAAGATGGCGGTTTGTACACGTATTCCAAGAAATAAGTACATTTGTTTATACATTTTTTCTTAAAATAAAATGGAATAAAATAAAGGAATTGGTTAGTTATCTGCTCTATATCCGTCTAATGGCATTAATAACTGTACTATTTGCAGTACCTCGTGTTGGTCGATTATTTATTGATCGCAATCGTTTATGAAGCAGAAAATGGAATGAACGCTGTCTGTTCAGAATCAGCGCCCTACGCTGCTCTTTCTCGCCCTACCTCGTCACCCAATCCTAAGCTGCCTCGTTCTACACTCCCTCCTCCACTTCCACTTCACTGTCTGCAGCAATCCTCGTTCCACCTCGTGCTTCCTGACCCGAACCATCCCCGCCGTGTGTGCTGGGATGAACTTGCTAACCATCATCGGTGCTACAGGCAGCTGTAAACTTGCATTATTATACACTCCTGGAAACTTAAAATAACTTTTTTGATCTTTACTTGTTCAAAACCTAGTTGCCTTATTGGAATGAGTCAAAATGTCCTTATATACTAGAAAATGCAAAGGGCCTTTTGAAATGGCTAATCAACTTATCGGGAACTATAAAGGAAATAAGCCCAAGATATAAAACGGTTCTGCACTTCACAGAAATGCAAATTTGAAGTTACAGAGTAGCCCAAGCAATCAATAACAACTGGTTCTACAACTTTTGTGTTGAACGTAAATGTCCCAGTTGCCAAATGCCCATTTGTTTTGTCACCTGATGATGGAAATCAGTAATTTCTAAACGTTGTAAATACTATGTATTTCATTTAATGTAGTACAAAACTGTTATTTCAAGAATTTTTCTGTCTTTTAAGTGATTGACCAACATAATTGATAGAATTGAAAATGCAATTACTTTGAATTGTGCTTCTTTCTTATGGATGAGCCGACCTGGATTCGCGGAGGTGGCTAGGAGCGTGTACTGAATAAACGCTTCGGCACGAAGGTTCGCGGGTTCGAGTCCCTCGTTGGGCATGGTTGTGTGTCCCTTGTCTCTCATGTATGTGTTGTCGCGGAGGGCCTCGCGTTTTGCTGAACTCAGATCACAGAAGCATGCAAGAATGTTGGTGACTACAAATCAGTTTCAATAAATTAAGAATATTCAGTATAGTTTATTTCTAAAACTACGAGTATTCCTTACCTTTCTAACCATTACAAGAGTAAGTAAAAGTGAACATTTAGTGAGGTACGTGTCTTTTTTCTCCTTCATGTTCTTCAAATATGAAAGCGAAAGGGCGAGCCTCGACGCAGTGTTACTGGACTTTTACCAGCTGATACCTTCTCTTATATGACCTGACGAGGAAAACCGATCGCACCTTTTGGGAAAGAGGCAGGGAAAAGGCTTAAGACCTCCTCAATTGCTCCAGACCGGAGGCCCATCCCGTAGGCGAGGACGCGAACGGGAACGCGAGATATAGTACGATTTTTATAAAGCTGCGCCTCAAGGGCCTGTCTTCACGATATAATATATTCACGGCATTTCGAGTTTTTCTCGGTCGTGCCGCTAGATGTCGCAAAATCGCTCTTGTCACATGATCGAAGCACTGCTTGATCATGCGACATCTAGCGGCTTTGTCAATGAAGGTAGTACAAACAGCGTTCCTTTGGTTTCAACAAAAGAACTGAACAGTAATTACCATAAGTTATATTTCATATTTTAACTTTCACAGTATTGTGATCATGCGAAATTTTCATTGAGAAACAAAACATCGGAGAAGAAAAAAATAACGATCACAAAAAAAAGGTGTTAAAAAACATCGACGATAATACATCGATGTTTAAAACCTCGAAGTCAAGTTTTGAAAACATCTTCATCGATGTCGCATCCCTAATAGCCAGCGGCGAGCGGTCAGCGCCCCCTCCCGCTGCGCCCGGCGACCGTTTTTTGTCTCCTGTAGGCACCCGAATGGTGTGAAGCGATTTGCTTTGAGAGTCAGCGCCTAAGAAACCGGACTACGCCTGACCCGCTTTCCCTCGCAGCACTGAATTCCCTCGCTTGAAATTTATCCCCTCGAAGCACCTGTTCTTTAGTATTAACTCCTGGAGACAATGAATCAATAGATTTATTTTATTGCTTTTCAAGACAGAGCTGTAGGGAAGAATATATTTCACAACTGTGGACTCTCAAAGCACCTGTGAAGTCTACTTTTATACTCATCTTTCGTATCATGGAACGATAATTGCCTCTTGTTTTTGTTTGTAGTTTATCATATCAAACATATATTTTTCAACAGATGTATTGTTTACGTTAATTGAATTATAAGAAAATTTCTTTTGCTTATGAAAGAAAATTCTTTTCCGTGTTTGGATCATAGATAGTACTTCCTTATGTGGTACTTACGCTGCGGTTGTTCATATTTCTCAACGTAGCCAGTGGGATACTTTCCATGCATATTCTAATTATGGAGGTGATGGAGGACGAAGGACGACGGACGAGGACAAACGAGAATAGAAGATGATGGAAGAGGACGGAAGAGGAGGTCGGAAAATGACGGAGAAGGATGGAGAACGGAGAGAGTTGGAGGGCAGAGAAGGGCGGAAGAGGGCAGAAGGACGGAGGAGAATGGAGAACGACGGAGAGAGACGGAGGGTGGAGATGGGCAGAGAAGGATGGACGAGGGACAGACGAGGAGAGACGAGCACAAACGAGGACGAACAAATTGTGGAGAAGATTTAGGGTGAAAGAGGACGGAGGGGAAGGAGGAGAATAAACATAGGAATAAGAAGCAGGAGGAAAGACGGAAATAGGAATAAGAACGCAGGAGGAAAGACGGAGGAGGAAGGAAGAAAGAGAAAGGGTCGAAGAGGAAGGACGCCAGATAGAGACGGAGACGGAAAGACGGAGGAACAAAGGGCGGAAGAGGAAAGTCGAAAAAGAAGGACGAAGTTGAAGGATGAAGAAGGATGGAGTTGGAAGGAAGGAGGAGAATAACGGAGGACGGAAGAGAGGGACGAGGAGAAAGATGGAGGAGAAAGACGGAGATGGAGCGAGGAGATTAATGGAGGTGAAGGGCGAGGAGGAAGGGAGGAGAAGGACGAATGAGGGAGGATGGAAGAGAAAGGACTGAAGAGGAAGGAAGAAAGAGAAGGATGCAGGAGAAGGATGGAGAAGGGCGGAGGAGAATAACGGAGGAGGAATGTCGAAGGAGGAAGGACAGAGGAGGATGGATGGAGGAGGACGGCCGGAGGAGATAGGACGAAAGAAAAGGACCGAGGCAAAAGGCAGAAGGGGAAGTGCGAAGGAGGAAGGGCGAAGAAGGAATGATGGTGGGGGAAGGAAGGAGGGAGGGCGTAAGAAGAAGGCGGGATGAGGAGGGCGGAGGAGGGAGGGGAGTGGGCGTGGCCCCTCCGCCCCCACATCCCTCCGCTCGCTCGTGGCGCCTCGAGGGCGCCCTCGCCTGCGCCCCCAGCGGCGACGGGGGGAAGCAGCTGCCACTGAGCGCCGTTGAAGGGAACTGCTACTTAGGCTGGAATGGTCACCTCTTGTCATCTTCTTTTGAACAACACTTTCTACAAAATTTCCAGGTATGTATTTTTTACGATATTTCAAACTGATTTAGTTTTTGTTTGTTGTTATATAAGGTCACATTAACTACTAAGTCATTAGTGACCACTATGGACTTTATGTTGTGATATGAGGATGAAACGACATGTTGATGATAGGGGGTGAATATAACCATGCCCGAGGCGGGAATCGAACCCGCGACCCCTCGGTCCGAAATCACTACGGCACTGCTGACTTAGTCAATCTCGGCTACGGGACCGACATTGCTTTAGTTTTGTTATTAGCATTAATCGCGTAATACCTTATGATGTTTAGAAATAATGACATGTTCTAAATCCTTCTGAAATCCAAGTATACCTTTTTGAAAGTTTAATTTTCTCTTTTTAGAATGAGAAACCGAGTTTGCGTGAGATGAGAGCTTTGAAAACGTGTGGGAATGCTCCTTTACCGGAACATTTCCCCCTTCTAAAATAATTACTTAATCTCAGCCATATCTCAACCTTTATAAAATTGCATGAGATAACTTAAAAATCTACAATTTCATCAGTTTATTCAGAAACTATCCACATTAATCAACATGGCTGAAATATGGTTTGAAGAGCGGGGAAAAATCTTGAAATTTACAGTGGTAAGAATGCACGCTGAATATATATATATATATATATATATATATATATATATGGTATGTACAATTACACCCAATTCACATTACTTTTTCACAATTTAATCAATATCTACAATTGATCATTTCATGCAATGTTTAAACGTAGAAATAGTATGCGATCTAGATTTTCTGTTTCCAGAGGTTAGCACCACGACTACATTTTAATGCATCGTGAAAATCAAAGGAATGTTGCTCCGCTCTTTACAGAACACCATGACTTTTATATTTTTGTGCGTTGATAGCGTTCTGCGAAACGCCATTTAATTGAAAGATAAATTGCAGTGAGAAAGAAATCTGTAGTTTCAATAACGGACGTATAGCACAGATTAGAAAATCAATTTCAGCTAGCTGACACCTTGCAATCACATCGAACTAAAGGAAGAGCGGAGATCTTCTTGCTCGTTATATGGAAAATCGACAATCCAGAAATGATTATTGCATTTCTCTTTTAGTATTTATCCTCGATGAGTAATGAAATGAGGGAGGTTTACAAATCCTGGAAAAAAACAAACATTATTTACTGTGAACATAAGTGTTGAACTCATACTACAAATAAATTGAAACGACAATGAAAATATAATTGAAATGTTTTAAATTTAACAAGATCTGTGCGTGTATTATGTAGGGGCTTTAACAAAGAAATCCTGCTGTCCACCTTCTCTTAAAAACGTAAAGCACAACATATTGATGTTTCAAGTGAGAGGGAAGGTGATCCACAAGGGTATGAAACGGAGATACATTGAGTTGTGCGTTTGATTTGTCTTAATAAACATTGTATAATAAACGTAAGGTTTTCTCCTTGTTAACTTCAAGATAAAAACTTGTTTAATTGGGAAAATCCTCTATGATTGATTAATTCTAGAATAATTTTACAGAAGATACATTAGCTAAAATGTAAGAGTTTTCATTAAACTATCTTCAACGGTGCCGTGGGCCAGCTCTTTCGGGTAATACGTTAGTAATTCATTATTTGAGATAGTTCGAATTAGGGATGTAATTAATGCAACTGACATTTTGGGGCTAACATTGGTATTATCAACGACACATGTGAATTTAGCTTAGTTTCGTCTCTCTCTCTCTCTCTCTCTCTCTCTCTCTCTCTCTCTCTCTCACACACACACACACACACACACACACACTACACGCGCGCGCGCGTGAAATTTGTATGAAACAGAAGAATTGTAATCGTCGGAAAACAGCGAATTTTCAACAAAAAATCTCTTGTTTCCGGACCCTCGAACCAAAAAAGTGGATAAATTTTGTTCTTATAAATAGTAAGTTACTTCCTCTAACACGTCGTGTAGTGAGAATTCCGGTTTTGAGTCTCCTTGATACCGAAAAATTTCTTAACGGCAAAACGTCTACCTCTTTCTCTCTCCGTCTGTCTATTCGTCTGTCAGTTCATCTGTCTGTCCGTGTGTCTGTCCGTTTATCTGTCCGTCTGCCTGTCCGTCTGCTGCCCGCCAGTCTGTCCGTCTCTCTGTCCGTTTGTCTGTCCGTCTGTCTATCCTTCTGTCCGTCCTGCAGTCATGGTTGTTTGACTATTGGATGATGGCATGCATATTTTAGCGTTTGATCCTACACGGAAATCAACTCTTTACATGTAAATAATATGAGAAAGTACATGCTGAAAATACATAGTTAAACTCATAACGGGGAAAAAATAAAAGTTTCAGATATAATGTTCGGCATTGACTAGTTCATATTAATCGCCATTAATTTAATCGAATATTAATTGCCATTAATTTAATCGTATAAAGTTATAAATTGCGGAAAATTCAATTTGTATGTTTATATGCATTCTATCATATGGTGTCAATTTTAGTAAATGTTCGTGAAATATTATCAGAAAGTTTGGAACATATTATACAATTACATGCGAGAGTGTCATTTTTAGATTTTAATGATAAGAGCGCCCTCCTGAACATTCGAAAATGACCTGTTTCGGACCACCTTACTTCACTCTGAAAATTAAATGAAGTGATTATTATGAGTAAATTGTATTATAATTCTATGCGCTATTATTTTGTAATAAATACACTAATTTACTCTTAAATAGAAGTTTTTTTCTGATCTGTTTTCCGATTTCTGATCAATAATTTAGAACACCTTTTCTCTGCCAGAAAGTCCTGCAGACTATGCTTTGAGACGTTAAGACATTATTATTATGGCATTATACGTTTAGTAAAACACGCTTTTTTACTGAGCTACATGTAAATACTTCGACAAAAGTTGCAAACTCTCTTGTCTTGAGCATCAATAGATATTTTGCGGTCAAGTTATTACTAAGTTTTGCCAGGCGAATATGAAGCACAACATGGTTGTCACAACACATGAGCAGGAAAAGATTTAAGTCAAACACTGTCAGACAACATAATGAAGTTTAAGCGGAGAAAATTGATCTATGAAAGAAGAAAATTGCCCAATTGGCTGTAGGTAATCATCCCCTTCACCCGAGACGTATGTGACTATAAATGGAGAGATATTGATTTGCTTGGTCTTACGCGGTGAGTAGAGTGTACAGCCGCATTCGAGCGCTCTCAGAACGTTGCGTATCCAGCCCTTTCACAACAAGAGATTCGACGGTGTAATGAAGAAACAAGGAATTGTGAGAATACAGCGCTAACAACCACGTATTAATTTGGTCAGACGCACAGTTATTCCATTAGTGCCGCGAACACTACTCTACAATTTGCCTCCGGAGTTTTCCTAATTAGCGGGCGCCGGAATTAACTCCCTCAGGCAAGAAGCGGTGTTCCACAAGGTCCGAATTCCGCCCCGCGACGTCCCGAGCGCCTAGGGCGCTGGGCGTTCCGTCGCACGGGGAGCCGAAGGCCGAGCCAGGAGGCCTTGGCGGGGGCGGGGGGGGGGCGGGGGGCGGGGAGGGGCGCGGGAGTCCCTCTGCGGGGCGCCGACCGCCATTAAAATGTATAAACGCTTCGGCCGCATTATCATGCGTAATAGTAGGACTGTGTAAAAAGTCGCCGGTTGTAATTTCGTGGGATTTGTTTATAGCTTCTAAAGATAGCATCGCGCATTTATTAGAGCGGCGCCGGTGGCGGGCCCTGGCGCGCGGGTTTGTTATTAAGGGCAATAAACCAATTCGGAGGCCTCCGCCCCCGCGACCGCCGCGCCTAATGCGCCGACACCCGCTCCCGCAGGGCCGCCAACCCCGCGGACAACAATGACGCACGGGAGATGGCCCCCGGCCCTCTTTGCCTTTGGTGGATGTTGGACTTTTTTTTTACAGGTTCTCTTGCTTCAGAGAACACAAGATGTTATTAGGTGATTATTGACAGTGTTGTGAGATACATTCTGATACAGACTAGTGAATACACTTCGTGTACTTTGAATCTCATTTAAATAACCTTAAAATTAATCGCTGCTGTTTGAAAAGAAGTTGTTCCGTTTCGACACAATTTTTCGAATTCATTCTCACGCACACACAATTTCGTGTGTTGGCAAACAAAAATTGATGCAGATTTGTAACAGCTTATTAGTCTTTCTCATTGCGCCTGTGGTTGCATTGATTTAAACAGGCGTACTGCGATGAAGGGAGAGAATGGTAAGACACAATGGTGAGTAAGTGCCCTAATCACATCTCGCACGTTTTCCTTGTACTGTTTTTCAACATGCCGTGTGCGAAAGATGTTTCGCATACTATTGGAATGAAAAAAAAATTAACTGCTTCGCGCACGTAAAAGAAAAAATTATGTTTCGCGCGGCGTTTCGTGGGGCGTGTTAAATATTTTTCTTATTTGTTCAAATTGTTTTTATTTCCTATTTTACAAATTTCCTGAAGTAAGGTTAAGAAAATGATTCGTTTCATAGTGTCCTTTGTAATTTACGAGTCGTACCTCCGTCTTTTTTCTTAAAATCGTTTCATTTTAACTATTATAACTCAAAATATCGACTTAGTTCTCCTCTGCGCTCACATCCGCAGGAGTCATACTTTAACCATTCGTGATCGCCATCCACTGTTAGATGCGAGTTTCCGACTCACCGATTCGTAGATTCACTTTACCTGCAGCCTGATTTAGTGTCCAATGACAAAACATGCCTTCGCCAATTTTTTGAAACTGCAAGTGTATGATATCTTCACAAACTTCAGTATTATGTGCCTAACAAAATAAATCGCTTAATTGGTGAACGCATAATATTAAAACAATTTCAGAGCAATACGAGATAATCCACATTAACACTACTTAGCGCGTCTGCTTGTAATTCAAATTTCACAAATGGAAGGAATTTCACAACATTTGGAAAGTGCTCAACATTTCATACGTATTCATATATTTCATTTAATATTCACAATATATTATATAATAATTAAATTAATTTTTTAATTTTTGAACAAAAATGCCTCAAACTGGCATTTACTTCATGTTATTCAGTCCTTTTAGCACTATCCGTAGAAAAAATTTTAAGAAAAAAATTGAAGCCGTTTTCGAGAAAATGTCATTTGAGAGTATCTAAAACTGCGGAATTTTGCGCTCAAGTGAAAATTTTTTTTTAGTTTTCGAGAAATATCATGAGATGTCATTTAAAGCACTTTAAAGAAAGTTAGTATTACGACTTGAGATAACGAAACAATTGCATTTGTTTTATTGAAAAAACAAAATAATGTAGCAAAATCGTATCCGTACAAATATTTTGAAGAGACATTTTGGAGCCGTTTTCCGAAAAATATTGTTTTTTAATATTTTATAAAATTGCTCACATTTTATTCAAAATTTCTCGAAAACTACTAAATGTTTCAAAAAGAATTGCATGACAATAATAAAAGAAATAATAATGAAGAATGAAGACATTCGAAGAAAAAATCGTTATCTTTAATATTGTAGTTGTCTCAAAAATATTGAAGTTGTCTCTCTCTCTGAATTTAAAAAATTCAGTTAACTGGAAAAATCGAACTTGTACAATCTCTATTCTTGCAAGAAATTTAAGTAAAAAATTTGGAGCCACTTTTTGCCAAAAAAAAAACCAACTGAAAATGTCCGAAAGGCTTCACATAAAGTATAGAAATATTACTTTCTTAATACAAGGTGACTCCAAAACGATGTATTTCTTGAAATGTCCAAAACCATTTTCCGAATCATTCCATAACTTTCTCAATATTACATACACGATTCCGTGCAGGAGAAAGTAAAACGCAGATAACTACCCACCAGAACCGCCGGTCGCAAGGATTCTCTTTCAGACTGTTGGTGAATTTGTTTTAATCAATTAGTATCGAAAATGCGCCATCATCGGAACTCAAACGCTAATACAGTAAAACTTGCTCAAAGCGGAACCTCAAAGAACCAGAATTGTTTCCCGTACTAGAGAAGATTCCGCCTAATGCAAAGTAATACTGTAGAATCTGGGATTGGCAGGACTGCGATTTCGGTTCATATTAGACAGATTCCCGCATTATGCACGTCCCGCATCGAGCACGTGCCCGGTTGTGGAAAGCCAGCAGCGGCACCAGCGGTCGTCGCTGACCCATCTCCGCCAGTGGGTGGTGCGGGGCAGGGCAGGTGGCCTTGGCGCCGAATCAATTGCCCGACCCGCAGTCCGCGTGCGCGGGGGGGGTGAGGGGGGCGTGTTGATGTTTGCGCCCGCGCGTGTGTTGGTTATCGGCGGCTTGCAGCGCCGGCCCGCTGGAGGCCACTGGGGGCGGAGAGGGGGGCCGTTTGGGCGCAGCGGAGTCGGCAGTGGGGGGAGGCCACTGTTGGACACGTTCTAAAACCAGGGTTGTCCGACTTAGAACGGCTTAAGGGCCACATATCAAATTCTAGTGAAGCCGCGGGCCGCACCGTCGTTTAAGATGGGTTTTCCTCTAACTTCTGAGATTATACTGAAACAAATATATTTAGATACGACTTTTATTCAACATACTTCATGATTAATGTACATAAAACGAGAAAATTAACATATTAAGTAAAAATACGATGAATTGTGCAATTGTATTGTATTTGGTTGGTATAATAAAATTTTGCAAAGCAGATCCGACGGGCCACATGCGGCTCGCGTGCCTCCAGTTGGAAAGCCCTGCTCTAAAACAGTTGAGCATCGTCGAAGGCCGCATCACTCTGCGAAATGCAGTGCTATTCCTTCCCCCTCCCTGAGGAGGCGACCGCCGGCTGTTAAGGCCTCTTAGGTACCAATTCAATACTGCCAGTAACAGGTTAGAGATAGTTTTCACGAGTAATTTACACTGTTCATAAATTGAATTAAAATAAATATTATAAGAATTAATTCAAATCGAGTTGAAACGCAGACGATGGTATGAATACATGTGAATTGTCATCAAACAGATTTAAACCAACAGGCCACAAGTAACGGAATTGTCTGCGATGTTTACATTTATCACGCTTTTAATTGAACTCACAATGCACTAAATTTTAATAAAATAATTATTAATAAATATAAGGAAGTTTTAAATGTAAATTTTTTAAAAATATTTTAGCTACATGAATGCATCGATTTCATGCAGACTTTCTCCATTTATCTGAATGACAATAATAATGAGTACAACAGCACTGGTTAAGCAACGTGGGTGATACGAAAATGAACGCGAATTATTTGTTTCTCACCAACCACGCCCCCCTAATTTGTTGTGGCGTCAATGGATGTGAAAACAAAATATGCAAGTAACTGGACAGACCACACCAGTGGCAGCGTTGGAGGTGGAGAGAGGAATCCACAGAAATCTCGCAAACGGTTCGCACGCTAGCTGGGGATCATCCGACTACATCCCGCCGTCAGATGTCTTTCACCCTCTGTTTCCAGTTAATCCCACTTTTCGTTATACAAAAAGGCATAGCCCGGCTGCACCCAGTTTCGTTCATCTGATGTTTCGGAAGGACTAAACCGTTTTTTTAAGTTTATATCCATAAATAGCGCAAATAGATGTTCTCGCACCAATTCAGAGAAAATATCAGGCACAGGTAAACTTGACAGGATATTCAGAATTGTGTGTTTGAAGTCAGCGGCGCAAGAAGAGGCTCGTGACAGGAGGTTTCAAGTTTTGTTTCCACAAGCTTTCGAGTGTGGTTTTCGACGCTGTCGGTGCTCTAAAAGGAGGTGCAAATGCTTGTTGAAACAGACAGAAGTAAATCAATTATAATCGATCGAATAATGTTAAGCAACCACGGTAAAGGTAGAAATCAATCCTTCCACTAAGGAGGACTCGGGAAGGAATTCATTCGGTCTATTCCATTTTGGGAAGGTAGGCAAAGGACACAGGAAAAGTTCACGCAATCGGTAAACGCTCCTATTTTCACACATCGCTCTACGATCTCCTACAAGAGTCAGAGGACTACATTTCACTAACTGGCAACATCGCGCAACTGCTGTTGCAATTTTGTAACCTATGTGAAAGATCAAGTACAATGATGTGATATGTCATTTTAGCAACAAGACACAATCGAGCTGTGCTAGTCATCCGTCTATTGCTGGAACTTTTGCAAAAGGACGAAATCAGTCGCGGTCTAGAGGAGAATTGTAGTGGCAGGCTACCCTCTTCGGTAGTTTTTCTTGTTTCTTCCGTATTCTTCCTGGGCAAATGCCCGAGCAATTCCCTAACAAACGGGCCGAGGACGGCGCAGAGAATTCCGAATGATTGTGAACTGCATGCAACGGAAGAGATTGATTGATTAGTAATTTCGGATCCGTCAACTGCTAATGTCACCAATCCCGTAAGCCTAGTGCGCGTTTGTATCGCCAGACGAGGTCTTTTCCTGGAGATCCGGCACCGACCTACACGCCGACTTGCGGGCATTTTCCTCAACCAGGTATCTCCCACCAAGAGGGCACAGCGCCAGCCGGGACGAGCTCTGAGCCGATCTCCTGGCACGTGTAGTCCATGTTAGAGTGTCTAGGTAAGATGAAGAAAGAACAAGGAAGAATAATAAAAGATCGCTTGGTAGGGTACTGCTTCGGCATTGGTCTGGTGAGATCCGTAGAATCCACGTAAAACTCCCGATCAGAGCAGTCGGCGGCTAGAATTCTCCTCGAGAAGCGGCTGAATGCGACGTGGAAGTGAGAGGGAGGGAGGGAGAGAGCGGGCGGCCGTGATGGAGGGCCTCTTCGCGTGGCAATGCTGGCGATGCCGCGCGGGCGTGCCGGAGTTCCGGGCAGGCCAGGGGATTCCGCTTCGGCGCTCGGATTCATGCTCAAGAGGCGTGCGCCGCCCCCACTCCCACCCCCTTCCCCGCTCCCTCCCCCGCCACCACCCCCACCCCCGCCAACACCACGCCCCCACCCCGCCAAACACCCCACCCTCTCCCTTATTTTTTCCATTTCCATATTAAGCCTGTAATATAAATGTTTCTTCAAGTCCCTCTTATCCTCCGTCACTTGTTCTATATGGCACCTTGTAATTGATAACAATATAATATACCCTTGTCCTTACAAAATATTGTTATTTAACTTTATTATCGAGCAAAGAGGTACACCCGTGTAAGACAATCGCATAGAATATCAATTAAGTCTTAATTTCACATACAGTCGCATGTTTCTACAGGCTCTGAACAGGTGGGGTAGAATCAAGAAGCGTCGAACCAGCAAAAATGTAATACATTGGTCAAGAAGATCTTATTCTATAGATTACGTTGTGAAGAACATTTCTTTGAGACCTGTTTTTAAGGCCCTTTGTTTAGGCGTTATTTAACGATATATATATATTTTTAAAAAGCTGATATGTGTTGCGGGTTGCATTTACGTGAATATTTAGATACGTTTTCTTAAACAAATTCTTTATATTTTAAAGTCAACGTGCAATTTTTCACGTCTCCGTGAAATTCTTTTTCTTTATAGACCTCTTTTATAAAGATTGGTTGTGTGTGAGAGCCGCAAAGGGAAGGTAAACTACTCAAATATTATAGGAGACTATTCTCACATGTTGTATGTCCATTACTCCAAGTTTCGAGAAAACCCATCTCGAGAGTTTGTAAAGGTGCAGTTACTTAGGAAGGGACAATGACAAATAAAAACACAATCTCTCTTATGTGGACATAAGATCTTTATAGGCCAGCTACGTATGAACGATAAGTTTCCAAAAATGGTGTTAATACCACACAATGTTCGTGCACAAAGCAATCGATATGTATTTTTCTCTACTTTAAATGCCTGAAGGGTAACCATTTTCGTTTGTTGTACAGTAGTAAAGATCCGTTTCAGTTTCGCTATCAAGAGCAGCGGTTGGGAGTGCTGGGACTCTGCGGCTGCGTGTAGCGGCGCAGGGCGGCGGTCGTGTCGGCCGCTGATAACGGGGCTGCGGCGGCGCGGCAAGGGATGTGAGCTGGCCCCGCCGTCCCCCCCACCCGCCACATCCCCCCCCTATCTGCCGAACCCCTCGCCGTCATCCCCGCAATTCTGCCCGCCACTATCTCCCACCGTTGACCTCCCCGCCATCCGCACTCCCCCTCTCCTCCTTGCCGCTCACGCCGCCCTCTCCCTCCCGATCCCTGCGCACCCCTCCCGCCTCTTTTCCACCCCCCAAGCCCCCTTCATGCTCTTCCACGCTCCTTAACCCCTATCCCCGCCCCTCCCTCTCTGCGCCTCCATGCTCTCACCACCGCCTTGCTCCTTCCCGTCCCTTCCCGCCCCTTCCGTTGCACCCCGTCCCTCCACGCCCCACAACTCCCCTCCATGGCACTTCCGCCCTTCAACGACTTCTAACGCCACCCGCCCCTCCCGTTCCTCCACGGCTCTTCACGCCCTTGCACACTTCTTAACGTCCCATCCCCGCCTCTTCTGCGCCACCCGCCCTCACTGCCTCTCCACGCCCAAACCCACACCTTCCCGCTCAACCCCGTCCCTCCCCGCCCCTTCACGCCCCACTCAACCCCTCTCCGCCCCTCCATGCCCTCCACTCCACTCCATGCCACTTTACGCCCTTCAACGACTCTCAACGCCACCCGCCCCTCCCCGTCCCTCCACGCCTCTTCTCGTTCTTCCATACCCCTTAACGCCCATCCCCGCCTCTTCTGCGCCACCCGCCTGTCCTTGCCTCTCCCCGCTGAACCCCGCCCATCCCCACCCCATCACGCCCCACTATACTCCCCACTCAACGCCTCTCCGCCCCTCCACGTCCCTTGACTCCCCTCCTCTCCGGTCCCCGGCCCTCCCATCGCCGCCCCCGCCCCCACGGCGGATTTATTTCCTGCTGACGCGCCGCGCGACCACGCCCCATCGCCCCCGCCCCCGCCCCGCCCCGCCCCGCGCGCGGCCTTAATTTCAGCCCCGGCAGCGGGCGGCGTCTTCCGGTTCGTGTTGCGTCATCATAAAATTTGTTGACTAGCCGCCGCTAGAGGCGCTCTCTGTAATCCCCGGCCGCGGCCGCCAGAGCGCTCTGCTGGAAACTTGTAATGAAAAGACGAAATTTGCGGAACGAAAGTTGCGGCGGAATTGGGCGGAATACACTCGCGTACGAACGAAGGGGCCACGAAGCGACGCAAGCAAGAGCCAACTTCCGCCCCTTTGCCAGGCGCCGAGCCGGAAGTCTTCTGTGGAACGTTGTCACGAGCAGCGGGAGAGGAACACCGCCACCTCCAAGCATTAAAACATCCACTACACTTACGAGACTAACGAACATAGCCGTTGACCTACCCGGTCACCTCAATCAAAGAATCGGAATTCGATATTTGGGAGGAGAATTGTAGCAGCTAGCTGCTCTGATTGGTAGTTTTGGGGGGTTCTCATTAAATACGAGGTGAATGCCGTATCTTAACAAATGGATCACGGACCGCTCGCGATGTTTCTTTCCTCATCCTTGCCCCTTCACCTATCGCGTTACAAACTTACTGTGGTGAGGCGACGCCGCCTTGGGCCGCTTCCGTGTTCACTCCGCCCGGGCCACGCTGGCATGGCTTCCAGACGTGCAGGCTGACCGCTCGCCCCCCCCCCGCACCCCTGTGAGTGACCTGAATGAGGGCAACGCCTCCCCCGCTGCCGTAGGGATGGACTGACTCGGCGGTATATAAAGGCGGCGTAGGCCACCGAGTTTGTCGCTTGGTTACCGCTCTTCGTGAGCACGGGCGTCCTGACTCTACGGGTGCCCTCGGGTTGACGAAGATGGGAATCGACGCAAGGCCGAACCAACGACCCACCGCCAGCCCATCTGCCGTCGCTACTGCCTTTGCCGCCGCCACTGCCCACCATCTCTCCCCGACCCTCCTCATGGCGACGACCGACTCAGTGCTGGGCTGCGTACCCTCTGTTAGAATGTAACCATGTATTTGCAAAAAGAGCTCATAATAAACCACTGTTAATAATTAACCCGGTCTTTCTCTTGTCACAAACTCCCTCCCATCAATGTCTTCACGACAATTCACTGTCATGCATTTTAATCAAACATGTCGCAATGGTAGAATTTGTTCCGGCTGGGTGGTGCCGCGCTGGCGGAAAGATGTAGAGGAGAAATCGTTGGAGGCCGACGGATAGGTTGGCGCCGAATATGACGTTTGAGAGATGGAGAAACACTGTACCTTCCAGAATATAAGATGCCCTACACTTACGGGAGTAATGGCCAAAGCAGTTAACGCGCTTATAAACACAAAATAATCAGTCGAGCAATCGACAGTTTGAGTTTTACCTACACCAAATGTCTTGGAAAAAGAAGATCGGAGATCGAAGTTGTTTTGCGGAGTGCTGAGTTTTGTAAACCACAACTAATGCGTCTGTCCCAGCGCGACAGAAAGGAAGGACGCTGCAACGTATTTTGATTCGTCCCCGCCGTTAACTTTTCCTAAGCCATTTGTCTACCTCCCCGAAAAGGCGCAGTCCGATTGTGTCCCGTTTGGTTTTCCTCGTGAGTTCACGAAAGCTCCTGTGCATGAATGCTTTCACAATCGCCCTGTCGCTTTCATATTTTAAGAAAATAACGGGAAAAGAAGAAATGGACATTTTGATGCTGTTTATTCTGAAATACTGTTGTAGAGAAATGATCAGATAATAAAGAGAGCTTGTTATTTGGAATTAAACTAAATCGAATGTTCTTAATTTATTGAAACTTATTTTCACGTATACCATGGGCGCTCTAAAGTGAAGGGTCAAGAGAAATCATGGTCTTTCCCTGAAATATAAAGAATTGAAACAATTAAATTGAATGGTTGCATTTAATACTTCAGAAGATTGCGCAACATTCGTGTGTGTTCGACGTTTTCCTCTCGACTCATACGAGAACATGTATTTACAAATCAGAATGGAAACTTCTTGAATTATTTCCTTCTTCCCCGTCCCAAAAGACAGGCCTGGGCGCTAAACGTCTCTGGCAGCCCGAGGGCGATATGCAGTGCGCTCTTTAGGCAGCCCGAGTCAGGACTTTTCAACTCCCGGAGAGACTGGCGGACCTCATACCTACGCTGTTAGGCGGCGCGTGGGCCGGCATGGACTGGCGGGCCACTTGTAGGACGTCCCCAACGGCCAAGACTTCGCTCACGATCGCGCTTCAGCCAGCACTGGTTTCTTTCGTGTACATCTTATTATCACGTAATTAATCCATGCCGGATGAGGTGGCTCGGGCATCAGTTGACGCCACTGCGACCCCTCTGACCGGGGGTCCTAGGGTTCGAAGTCCCGGCGGTGGCAGGATTGTCGACACCAGCAAGAAAGATGGTCAAATTCACCCGCTGTCTGGAGGATAATTCTGGTGGCCCGCTGCTCTGGTATTTCTCAGTGGTTTCCCCGATCAACACCAGGCAAATGCCGGAGCAGTTCCCTAACAAATGTCCCATGGACAGCACGCGATCTTTCCTTCCCTTCCTTTCTCCTAACCTCACTCCTTACTCATACACACTTATACTAATATGCACTACACTACCACACATGCAGGGAGACCGATCGGGAGCTCGGCACCCCGCTGGGTGGAGATGACAGTTTGGGGAAACCCCGTTATCCTACGTGGGTCGTCGCTGGATCTCACCAGCCAACCGAGGAAGATCACAGCCACCTCCCGAGGACAACGCATGCACTACACTTATGGGACTAATTCCCTTAGCCGTTGACGTTCAGGGAATCACTAATCATTGAATCATTCAATATTGAATCCACGGATATTTCTTACTTCCCTCAATCGCACCAATGTTTTCGCGTTACTGTTGGGAAACGCCTACAAACGGGCTACAAAGCCTACACTACGCGTTACAAAGCCTACACTAACGGGCTACCAGGGCCTTTCAACTCCCATATACCATAGTGGGGACCATTACAGTGGCGCGCTCT
>JAHLJT010008756.1:140085823-140113201 GCA_031308135.1 Acheta domesticus
CAAAACACCTGCTGAAGTAAGAAAATGGAAACAGCGCAATGAGAATTGAAACATAAACTTTGTATTCCTGAACCCGCAATGCGCGTGCTAGTTGGCTAAAGTCGTTCTGACCCTCTGTTTTTCTTTACGTTGCAGGATTGGTCATTGATACCCATAAAGGGTAGGAATGGTCGCATGGCAGTGGCGTCATCGTACACCGCACTTGCCGTGCGTTTGCAAAGCTTCACAAATGAAACTCGCTCGGCAGCCCAGTCTGAGTCTCAGCTGTAAAATGTTTGCATCGCGGTGAATAGCAGTGTAGTGTTCAGTGCCGCGCAGACAATTTGGCAGTGAAAAAGAAGTGAGTCGAGAGAAAATAAATAAACAAGTGAGCATAGACGTAAGAACTGTGATATAAACCCAGAAACGTATTTGTAAAAAAATCAGTATTGTTAGTATATGTTAACCTTGTAAGTAATTTCAGGTAACGAAAATAAACGATTTTGTTAAAACAAACATGCGTGTTTTACTTTACCACCAAGAACCGTTATAATATCTTACACTTCAAAAACAAAGATGTGTACGCAATTCATGTTACTACGATATTGCCTTGAGTGATCATATTTCCCTCATGCCACTAGATTCATGATTTTCACAATGAATATCTTTCGCATAACACAAAAACTCTGTTGTGCGGTGCCGCAGCGGTTGTGGTGAGGGTTTTGCTGCAGCCTGTTTCCTAGAAGCCTGGGTCTTCATCAGTCAAACCCCCGACTCACGTTACTTCAATTGCATAGCAACGACACGAACCCCTGACCGTTTCAATGACGATTGGAAGAGGTGACACTGGCGACAGGCCAACCGTTTATGCGGAAGGTGTGCAAAATAGGACACGCTTTCCGATTGTTCCGGGTCATCCACCTCCCCCCCCCTCCAGGGCCTGCACCGACACTGTCACCTGCTGCAACAGCTCCGCCCTTGGCGAATTCGTCGCCCCGCATTCTGCGGCGAATTCTCCGCTGCGAGGCTGATGCTGCGAAAGGGCATTGAGCGCTTCCTGCTCTTTGTGCGCCCGCGCGCCGCCAGGGGAGCGGGGGGCACGGGGAGGGGCACGGGGGGCACGCGCTACCTGCGGCGCTGTTTTGAGGCCAGAAGTGGATTCTCCATTTCACGCTCCGCCGGCCGCCAAAGGCGGGCAAAAAGCCAGCGCGCGCCCCGCCCCTCCAGCGCCGCCTCCGCGCCACGCCGCAGCCACGCCGCGCTGCACCGGGCGCCACGCGCTGCGCTGCGCTGCGAAAAACGCCTGCCCGCGAGAGGTGGCCCAGGGCATCACTACAGTGCCTCTGACCGGCAGGTCTCCCGACAGTGGCACGATTTTCGACCCTAGCTTGTCAGCTAGTATAATGGAATGATTCTTGAGATTAGGTCATTGATATAAAAACTTTTCAATCTGCCAACGTTTCGGCCTTTATTCATCCTTCATCAGGGCTACAAACAGACGGATTATTTGCCAAATAGATTACATTACGTACCACATGATTATTTACCATATACATTAACGTACCAAGATTATTTCACAATTTGACTGATACATACAATATAAAAAGATTGTGTTATTACATACCACATATTTCCCGCATTTTTTTCCGGTTCCACCACAATCCATCCCCCATCCTCTTTATTCACTTATAGCCTCTACCACACACATTCCTTCCGCCGCGCCATACTACACACACCACCCTCACACCTCATCCTTGCAAGTCTCCTTCCTCTTACATCATGTATGTACATCATGTATAACAGTCAAATTTGTGTTCATATCCGGTCTATTTTGAACAACAACCAACCTATATGCCCAATCATCCCTGTTCATACTTATATTAATTAACTCACTACATTTTTCCCCCTTTTTTCCCTCATACATAATAATAATATATTATATATAATTATTTATACATATGTAAAGTATACATTATTCTTATTATACCAATTATACATTGCAAAAAAGAAAGAAGAAACAAAGCCCAATTATAACAATTACAGTACAATTAATTATTACATTACTAAATATATTACATTTCCCCCCCCCCTGAACTTGTTGTGTCTGCACATATATTCATATTACCGATTACACACAATTAGATACAACACTAGTTTAGTACACTCATATTAACACTGATATATAATTATACACATAAACATTTTCCATAAATACTTGTTCCCATACCATACAACATCTGGCCAAGAATGGTTATTGTAGTCAATTATTTATCAGGTTGGCATATATTGCACTTAACCCATCCACATCTGTTCTATAATTGCATGTGTTCTCTGCTTTTTTTATATGTATCATTTCTTTCAGAAGCCTTTTTTTATAGTTATTTTCTGTGTCTATTATTTTGGCATTGGTGAAATTGACCTAATCTCAAGAATCATTCCATTATATTATTAATAGAGGTCAAGAAATCAAGCACGTGTAAACTTGTCAGCTAGGTCAATTTCAGCCGCTGTCTGGAGGACAATGCTAGCGGCCTACTGCTCTGATTCGTAGTTTTCCGTAGTTTCTCCGATCAACAACACACGAATGGAGTCGGAATGCCGGAGCAGTCCCCTAGCAAACGGGCCAAAGACTGCGCGCGATCTTTCCTTCCTCTTCCTTGTCCTATCCTCACCCCTTACACAAACACTCTTACGCTAACATGCAGGACACTACCACACATGCCGGAAGACCGGTCGGGGTCTTACAGCTTGTCCCAGCTGGAGCAGTGTCCTGATGGTGGGAGATACCTGGTTGGGGAAACCCCGCTAGCCGACGGTAAGTCGGTGCTGGATGTCCACATCCAGCGGGTGAAGACCGCCGCTATCTCCCGAGGAAGAAATACACTACATTTGCGGGACTAACGACCTTAGCAGTTAGCCCGCCCGGAATCAGTAACAATCAATCAATCAACTCACGAGTTCTGTCGGCACCTGCGGTGGTTTGATTCATTCCGGGCGCATCTGCTATGGTCACTACTCCCGTAAGTGTAGTGCGTGATTTTATCACAGGAGGTGGCAGTGTTCTTCCTTCAACGGATAGCGAAATCCACCACCGACCTAGACGTCGTCTTGCGAGAATTTTCCTCACCCAGGTATCTCTCACCAGCAGGGCACCGCACTAGACGGGAGACGCTCTCTGTTCCCGACATGGGTGCTAGTGTAGTGCGTGCAAGGCATGAGGATAAGACAAGGATCATAAACGGTCGAACGCTCGTTTGTCATGCCACTTCTCCGATATACGCCTGGTGTTGATCGGAGAAACCAGCGAAAATCAGCGATCAAAGCAGCTGAGCCTCAGGGCAGCGGCTAAATACGACCTAGTTATCTAGACAGTGTCGAAAATCCTGCCACAATCGGGACTCGAACCCTAAGGCATTCTTCAGAGGCACTGCAGCGACATCAGTGGATGCCCCAAGCCACTGATGCTCCTAGCGAGTGATGGTAGTGGTAATGGTTGTGGTGGTGGTGGTGGTGGTGGTGGTGGTGGTAGTGGTAATGGTAGCGGTGGTCGGTGGGGCCAGCAGGGGGCGTCGCTGGAGGGCGACGGGGGCGGTGGCGCCGAAGGGGCGCTCGCGAACGTCGCTCCCCTGCTTCCCTGGGCGCCGCAGGGGCGCGGCCCCTCCGCACCTGTCACAACTTGCACTTCTCCTCCGCTTTGTCTGATTTCGCAGCCCTCTAGCGGCGCGCGCGCCCCTCCCCTAGGGCCCTCATGCCGCGTCCTTTCTCCTGGGCGACTCTCCTCCTCATTGCGCTGCGCTACCACACTTGCTATGTGCTATTGTTGATGACGTTCCTGCTTTTTGAGTCACAAATATGTCGTAATATTTTGAAACAATCACCGGGAGAGGTGGATCAGTGCATTAACTGATGCCACTGCAGTGCCTCTGACCGGGAGGTCCTAGGTTCGAGTTACGACAGCGCAGAATTTTCGACACCTGCCTGAGAGCTAGGTGGAATTCAGTCGCTGTCTGGAGGAGAATTCTAGCGGCCGGCTGCTCTCATCGGTAGTTTTCCTTCGTTTCTCCAACCTACATCAGGCGAATGCAGGAGCAGTACCCTAACAAACGGGCCACGGACCGCGCGCGATCTTTCCTTCCTCTTCCTTGTCCTATCCTCACCCATTACGCACGCACACACACTCACGCACTAACATGCACTACACTTGCCACACTAGCTGGGGGACCGGTCGGAGGCTGAGCTTCTCTCGGCTGAGACGGTGTCCCGCTGTTGGGAGATACCTGCTTGAGGAAAATGTCATGGGACTGATGGTCTCAGTACTTGACGCGCCCGGAATCATTAACAACGAATCATTGAAACAATTCCTTAGTTACGAGAACTTATTTGAACCTTATAGTTACATTTGTTCTGAATGTCTGAATTTGCATTTTATTGTTTTTTTAATGCAATGCCCGTTTTACACTACAATTTTTTCATCATTTTTCTGTGTAGAAAATAGACGGAGAAGTGACGTTCATTTTTTACGTGTTACTCTTTCGGGGTCGACATTTGATGAAGGAGAACGAGTGTTTATACAGTCATTTCATTTTAAGCACGCAATCGTGATGAAAATATTTCCTCAGGTCGCCATAAAAGCGCTTAAATTGAACAGAGCATCAATCAGTAACAAATTACGTTAGGTTATATTTGGACTGAGCACGTAACGAGACATTAGAACATGGAAAATGTTTTATTTCTCAGTGCGTAATCACTTCACATTACAATTCAGCACATTAAAACGCTCTCGAAACTGTACAAAAGGAACGTACCTCACGCAAAGCAAACCGGAGAAAATTCTGCAAGGTGATGACAGGAGTGCGGTAGGCAAACTGGATGAAATCTGTACCGAAAACTGAAGCATTTTCGTACAAATTACATCCAGGCTAGTCCGTCACTTTTATGTACCGACGGAAAATGATGAAAAAATGACCGTGTAAAACTGTGTTAATTCCTCTCTGATGATCTTAAGTCAAACTTTACGAAATTCAGATCAGTTTTATAAGAATTAATAAGTACACAAGTGTATTATCAGCCAAAAATCAAGAGGGGATCGAAGTAAACCAACGAAAGACCTCAACATGTTTTTGCCCGTCTATCTTTGTTTAAATGTGGCGCCGGCACATGAGCGTTACGTTGACGCGCGTTAAGTGTTGAATAACACTGTTTCTTACGTGAAACGGCACACGAGCGCTTTGGCCGTTTCGCATAAGATACAGCGTTAATCTACAACCTGTGTTACTTATAGCGCATCAAACGCTCGTTTGACATAGGCCTACGGAGTTACGTTTTCAGCGTTTAGGCTTTACTATTAGATCCTTTCTTAATCCTATACGATAAATACCCATTCAACTCGTATTTGCAACTTGTATTTGACTGTTGTTGTAGGTTCGTGAAGCTTTACACTTTTAATTAATTCAGAAAAGATGCCTGGTCCTGTGTAAATAATCCAAATGGGTTGGAGAATTAACTCTGAAATCGCAAAAGCCGAACCTTTATCTTGTGAGAAGGAAGTGTTATGAACTTTACTTCGAATGTAAGGTGGGCGACGAGGACAAGAAATGGGCCTCCCTTATATGCTGTGTGTGGTGTGTTACACTCCTGACATACTGGTTAAACGTTTCACGATACATGCCCTTTGCTTTTCCCATGCTTTGAAGGGAACCGTTGTACCACACAACATGCTGTTATTTTTATCTGACATAATAGTTGGAATCAAAAATGAAGAAAACTGTGCCAAATGCTGATTTACCATCTATCTGACCTGTATGGCAGTGGAGAATTGCCGGTACCACTATGTTCTGAGAACATGACAGTGAATGAAGATGAATGCTTTCAGTGACGAGCAATCAGAAGGCAGAGGAAGAGATATCCATGATGATCCAACATTTCAAGCCTCCTGTAAAAAATTCCAAGCCTCCTCTTCACTTTTCTTAGCACTTAATTTGTTGTGGTTTGTTACTGTATTCATGTGGATCTGATAATGGAGTGTGTCATTTCACCAGATATATGTAACACACATATTGCGATATTCGCAACTCTGCCCCTGACAGAAATAATCTGCTTCGCTGCCATCCACTCGGGAGCTTAATGTGCCTACAATTACGTCACTATGGTGACGTTAAGCTCCTGATTGGATGAATATGTCAACAACTGATTCCTGTCAGAGTTCCAAAATCTAAGTATAGGGAGAGTAGACGCAATTACAAAAACTATAGTCACATAAAAACTAAGACAGATACAGAAATTCTGAAATTAGACCTGAACTTACAGGCAAATTATCTTCCAGAAACAGTGAGTTTTGTTGCTTTCGTTATTGTTGTTGTTACAGAAAAAAGTTTTTATTTATTAGTATTCTGCTTGTTCGGCATTACTGCCTTCCAAGGAAGTGTATTACAATGGATACATAAGAACTTTTAGAGTCCGTCACTCATAGCGTAACTGCTTTGTTTGGCTAACGATATTGATGTATTTTGCAACTTTTGTTATCTTTTGTTTGAAAATAGAAAATATAGTGATGAAGTTTATTATTTATTTAAAATAATCTAAATATTTCAGATTTATGGAGGTTTAAATATGTCTCTAGGGAAACGAGATTTAATTCTATTTGGTGCATTATAAGATTGGCCTAAATTAAAAAGTGAAGAACAAGGAGCTTCAGGAAGAATTTTAAAAAAAATTTGAATTTTGTTATTCTACACGTTTTCTAATTGGTTCTAATTTGAAAAAAGTTTTGTTTTGTAGACCAGTGTAATCCATGGCCTTCCATTAACGATACCAACTTCAGTCCGTCACAATTCGCAGGATGAATAGCGCAATTTTAACGAAAATTAAAATTCATTGAAATGTTTCCAAAGTGGATCAAAATGTATGCGATACCCGTAATGTACCGTATACGGTATATTTTTATTATAACTTACGATTACTCGACCAAAGGGTCTCGTTTGAAAACTCTTCAATCTCGAATTATAATGAGACATCTTACGATATTTATTTCGTAAACAACTATTTTCTTTGCCTTTCAGTTCTTGATAACGCTGTAATTAGAATGTGAATACTTACCTAGATGGTTGATTATACGACGCGATGGATTTTATGAGAGTGAGAGCAGACTTCAGGTTCAATTTCGTAGATGAACAACCGCGTTTGTGAGCCTAACCGGAAACACGAAATTTACTTTTAAGAAAACCTTTTATGGTTTTACTGAGGCAGTTTACTACCTAAGAGTTTCAAACTTTGTGACCATGCATCATGAATTTGATGAAAATGGGATTTGGTTCTGACATTCTTAGTATCTTTGATAGATAAAATAGTCGTAAGAGTTCGAACACAGTTCACTCGTTAAATTTAGTGGATAAAGTTTTGGCTGGCAATTAGGTGCGTCCTGTTTAGCTGTAGTGGCTGCACTGGGACCTCGATTTCTTATCTGGATGGGCCCAGAAGCGTTTTGAGGGGGGAAACTACGCAGGTTTATGACTCTTGTCTCCCCAGGGAGAGTCTTTTGCGTCGGGAGTGTTTTTTTTTCTGTCGACAGTATGTTATTTTCTTGGAACCGCTACAGCGTGACTCCTTCATTTGCTTACAGCAGAGTGGCCAACCTTTTACATAACATGCATTTTTTTTACATTCAAGTTCTGATGCGCGATTCTGCTCAAGCTGTTTTTCGATCGCCTTCCGTTGTTGCTTGTGGTTAGAAAAAATGAGAGAGTTGCGCAATATCAGCTTTGGTTATGGGAAGAGAAAGGATCTCGCATTCCAATAAATGTATCTTGTACTGAAAGATTCTCTATTTTGGGACCATCAATAAGTATCATTTATAGTGTTTATAACATTTGAAATTTCTTTATTCTAAGATAACATTTGCAAAAGTTTCGAATTTAACTTTCATTTCATCGAAATTATCTTCCGCTGTCTGCAAATTACAATGAAATTAAATTATCAAAAAAAGTACACTAACAATTCACAATCAAATGAAGGCTTACCTTACAAAACAATTCAATAATTCAAGATTTAAAACCTTAGTTAAACATTTACCCTAACAATAGTAATTTTGTTTTATTTATACCTTGTAATTATTGTTTGAGTTTAAGTATATCCACATTTTTCTATCGTCTCCCTAGAATTCTGCAGAAAGTACTCAGATTTTGACCCTGACCCCCCAGGGAACATCACACAGTATTAGTAATATGACAGAAAGTAAAAAGATGAATGTATATAAACAGGGACATGAACGGTGCAGAGGAAGACTGGGAAGAAGAATGGAGAAAATTAAGTCGATACAAACAGGAAGAAAATGAAGGGAGAGAAGAAACCAGAGAAAAGAGAATAGTGGGAATAGCAAAAACGGAAACGAAAAGGAAGGAGATGAAGAAATAGGGAAACAGTAAAAATGGATAATACACTGAAGAGTGTGTAACAAGACCAAAAATAGAAGAGAAGAAGAAAATGACGAATGAGACGAAATATAATAAAGAACAAAAATGAAGAAACGAGAAAACAAAAGAAGAAACATGGCGTAGATGTAGGAGAAGGAGGCGTCTGAGAAGACGGAGGTGGAAACGAAGCAGGAGGAAGAAGGGCTAAAAAAAGGAGAAGTTGGGTGAATAAGATAAGAAAGCCAGCTACTGTGAATGCATTTCCTCTCACCCCCGCCCCTTGCCCGGGCGGAAGGCCGGTGCCCGCGAACCCGTGATCAACCGTTTGACCGCCCATAACGCCGCTCCCTCGACCCTCCTCCGGCTACTCAATATGGATGCGGGGGAAATTGTGGGTTTTAACAGCGTGTTGTGATATTTAGCTAAAAGCGGCGCGGCGGCGAGTTGGAAACAAAAAAACGGCTGCGGCAGGGGCGGGGGCGGGGAGGGGTAGTGTCCAGGAAACGGCGCCCATTAACTCCGAGGCGAAAGGGTTGGAGGCAGCAGCGGCTGAGCCCGCCGCGCCGCCCGCTGCCAGCCGCGATCGGAAGTGGCGGCGGCCCCATCTCGATAGCGCGCTCATTTAAACAATTAGGCGCGTCGGCGGCGGGCGGCGGCGGCGGCGGCGGCGGCGAGGTCTGGGGGACGGGGGGTGCGCGCTAATGAAGTGTCTGCCGCCACCGCCCCCGCCCCCCAATTAGCCGGGAGATCGCCAAGCATCCGCCGCCGCCTCGCGCCCCTGTTGCCTCGTTTGTTTGCGCGGTCGTCGCGTCGGCTGGCGGCCGTGTTGGCGTTTCGCACCGCCGCCCCCCCCCCGCCCACCACCCCCGCCCCGAACCGCTCTTCCGATTCACAGCAATTTTTGCTGATTTGCGAGAGAGGTTTTTTTTTCAGCACGTCGCCAATCTCCGGTTGTTATTGTTCGCGTTTGCTGGTGTGATGGTCTTGTTCTAATGAGTCACATGAACGCACTCGACAAGTGCGTGTGAGTGTTTATTGGATTTTGATATTTTTTGTCACATGCGGTTTGGGATGATAGCGCATTTCTGTTTAATCCTTTGAGGTCAATCGGACTTCGTTCATGGCGATCGTTTTTTCAGTTCATCTGCGTTCTTTTCATTTAAGGTGTCTGTGTGTATGTTTTTAAGACGTTTTTCAGGACTTTCCGCGTCTTTGGATGCGGCAACAGTGGTGTCTGGGTCAAACCAGTCACTTCCCACCTCAAAGCACTGGGGTTCAAATCTCAGTTGATTCAAGTGAGATTTATTAGACAAAATAAATTCGCATTTCTGTTTTTCTCTACCAGTCATTTAATCATTGCTCTATGATCGTTATTTCTAAAAAAATCATTTCACATACGGACGAGAAAGCTGGTTAGTGGAGAAAATAATAAAGTACGTGGAATGGATTTTTTAGATTGAGTAATGTTAATTACATTATTTTACTTGCATTAATTTTTCCAGCACGATGTTGGGACATCTTCTTGAAGTTCTGATTAATTCCTACCTAATGTTGAACCGTTTGCAGTTAAGATTAATATTAATATTTTAGGGTAATTACAGCATGGCTAACTGAAATTATATTTATTTTTTTGACTGACAGGTAAACATTTGTAAAGTCCACAGTAGATATTTTTAGAGTTTTCGGATTTCTCTTGATCTATTTTATTTTATCACTATTTTCATCACATTATTTCTTGATAATTAGCTCCAGTCAATTATTATCACTAGAAAAAAAGACAAGTAATACACGCTAGGTACAGAGAATAAGAAAAAGAAACATATAAGAAATAAGGGATATACACATACGAAATAATACCTTTAATTCATTTTGTTTTTTGTTAAAGAATAAACTTTAAAATATATTACAAAATATATAATCACGAGTTCCGATAATTCAGAATATTCCTTTTTAATTATTTCGTCTTCGCATTGGTTTTCTTGTTTGTCACTCTGAAGTCATTAGTGCCAAATAAGCAAATGAAGTATTAGTAAGAGAAACAAAAATATTAAAAGGCTTTTACAGTAAATAGTTCATACAAAACTATTTACGACTTGTCGAGTTACTGTTATGTAACAATCATTGTTCTCTGTTCAGTTCGAGGGCGATTATTTGGACTTCATTTCTTCCAAATCACATTGGGGGCGTGGTCAGTAACACGTCAAAATGATTTGCATTTCTCACAAAAAGATGACTAATTTATGCGGGGGTTATGGTGCTCCATTTATGTCTTTCCGAGAATTGGAGAATGAATGAAATTAATCAAGGAAGGCACGAAATCAAGGATGTAGTTAGAATGCTAGAAAAATATTTTTTAAATACATTTAATGAAACATAATTTACGTGAATCATTCTTTACGTATTCTTTACGTGAATCAGTATATTACGAATTTAGTTAAAAGTGTTGAAAGTGAATAAAGCGGGTTCTTTGATATTCTGTGACTGAGGGCTGCCTATTTAGTACCTTTGAGCATACTTTAAATTTCTCTATCAAATACTTCGTATTTATATTATCAAATGCTTTTTGCCAGTTTTCAATTAATACATTGCATTTAGAAATGACATCGGAACAAGGAAATTCACTCGGGAACAAAGCCCATAACCTGAAACTGCTTAATGATCTGATGCGACAGTTTATAGAGATTTACTATGAGAAGTGACCGGTTTCACAGCTTCTGTTTGGTCATTGCTGGCAATATAACTGAAAGTTACGTGCATGCAGTCATTTTGTCACTCATCAAGCACTCGTTTACAGTTAGCTCATTTGTAAACGGCTTCATAAGTATCTCTTGGAATGTCATCGCTCTGCACGGCTTTCATATTTCCCGACCTGCCAAAGTGGTCCCTTCTTAGAGTAATTCCCCTAAATCAGCTGGCACTCCAGCCCACGTAGCTAGTAGAACAATACATTTCGCAGAGCAATGCAGTCTTCGACATTGCTTAACTGTAGTTTGTAAAAATACTCGTCCACTGACTGGAACGATGCATACTCACATAAGTTCCACAACTTCAACTGTCTACTACTGTCCGTCGGCCGCTGCCTCCTTGTTGGGGGTGGAGTGGGGGTGGGGGCGGACGCACAAACACGTCGCGGATGTGTCTCTCGAGCAGCCGCCCGTTCCCACTCCCCCCTCCACCCGCACCGCCCCCACTCGCCTCCCGCCTGTCATGTGTCACCCTCCTCCGCAGCGCCGCCTAACAAGCACACTGACAAAATATTGAGTCTCGCGGGGCCCAATTACTGCGGCGTCGGAGGCGGCGGCGGGAGCGGGGGCGGCGTGGTCAGACGGAGAGCGGGGGGCGGAGGCGACGAGAGTCAATGGCGGAGGGGCGCAGCGTCGCGACGCCGGCGTCGGAGGGGAGCGTCGGATTGCACTCCCCCGGGGGAACGGGAGGGGAGGGGGGGAGGGGCTTTGGCGGGCGCCATGCTGTCTTCGCGCGCTGCCGCAACACTCGCGCGCCGGGCGTTCTCTGGCGCTCGACTAGGGATGGCAACAAAAATCGATGTTTTTAAAACATCTACATTTTCCACCAAAAGCATCGAAATATTAACATCGATATTTTGCTTTCGATGCTTTCTTCAGATCGATATTTTGTTGCAAAAACATCTATATTTGAGTTTATTATTCACGCAACGCTTTATTATGTTTTTTAAAGAAGGTTTATTATTGTTATGGTGTTTTGTGTGGTATGGGTAGAATATTGATTAAAAGATTAAGATGGATAAAATAGCGAAACACGATGTTCTTTAATTTTAATTTTCTTCTTAAATTCAATAATATTTATTAGCATAGTAGCCTACCACTAACATGCTGCTAACCAAATAGTAAAATATATCCATTCGCGCACGGTAATTAAAAACGCATAGGAATATAGCATGTTTATTAGTCTATATTCAAAACATCGATGTTTTTATCGACATCGACAACCTTTTAGCGATATATCGAAACATCGATGTTTTGGTAAAATTTGCCATCACTACGCTCGATAGCCTTCGCATCCATGCGAAATCGATGACGATATTTTCAAAACATCTATGTTTCTAGAAAAATATCAACGTTTAAAACATCAATGTGCTGAACCCGATATTTTTTTTAAAAATCGGTGTTTTGTGGTCGATTTTTTACTTTTTCAATGTTTTGTTCGAGGATGAAAAATCCTCATAACCGCAATTGAGCGCAAGTTAAAATATCTAATAACTGATGGTACCACTGTGTTTTGTATCCGAACCAAACGAATATTGTTTCCTTCATGGACAGCAGACAAAACTGTCGTTGGAGATAATCCTCATGCCGTGATATTTCCTGCGAATTTCGTTCATGGGGAGGCGTTTTAAATTCGCTTTTGTTTAAATTTTAATTACAAATTAATATGCACCTGCTAATTTTCTTTGGCACAAATTTAATGTTAAAGGTAAGTGAATCAACTTTCAAACATCTATGGTTTTTGGTCGATGAATTTTGAACATCGTTTTGAGCAACATTCGATTCGGTTTTAATTTTGGTTTTGTCGGATGCTCTAATTCAATAAACCATATTCGAGGAGAATGTATCACGGTGAAAATGGAAATATAAAACCAATTTTATTTGTCTTCAAATATTGTTATGGTTAATAACGACATCAGGTCGATGTGGAATAAATAACCTCGTTCGTTATTTGTGGAATCCGTCATGTCTTCCTTCAATACGTTTTCGTTATACCACTTATTAACAGAAAGAATAATAAAAAAACATCTCTTTTAAAAAAAATCCTACGTCATCTTAGTCACAACTCATTTGTTTCTATTGTTCTTGGTGGACGGCAGACTGTTAAATTTCTTAACGGACACTAGCCGTTAAAAGTGGCTTCTCGTTCGTCTCTTTGGTTGCTTTATGCGATATTACACGCAATATTACAAATTTATATTTTACTAAACATACTGCAGCATTACATAAACACATTAAATTGAACATTTACGTTGATGATGTTTTTCGTTGCTGCTCCTTATTTCATACTTTGAATTTTTCCAGTTTCTAGTATCCGCAGGACTTGCTGGATGGATACTACAAATTAAATAATTATATAATGAATCATATCGTGGAGGTTTTCTCCCTGTTATTTTAATTTTTTCGTCGATCAATTTGCTATTTTCCATAAAATGATGACTACTACAATAAATTTTAATGAGAATTTATAACACATTTTTGTTCGCCTGATAATGAAAAGGGTCAGGAAAAGTGAAGAAGTGATCACGAGGATAAAATTCTTGTTTCTACTACACCTGCACACAGCAAGAGCGACACGCAAGGCGCCACTTGCCTCATTTCTCGCCGTCATCAACACTTCCGCCCTCGGACACCACAACAGGACACCTCAGCAGACCAATTGGAAACAACTTTGATATCAACACACACTCCGAAGATCACACCCTGCAACTTTCACAGGCGCCTGCTTTACCCGACTACTCCTTTACATCTATTATCAAAATATTATACTCGATCGTGTTTCCTTTGGTACCTTTCATTGCAGACATTTGTTACATATTGTTCTTCATGTGATATATCTACCAGTTATTATTATCCTTGCAATTAGTAGCATCCGCGCATTTCCCATCTACGTTAGCGTAACTGCTGAGCTCCCACAAAAGGCACGACCAAAACTATCAAAGCTAGTATTGAACTCACCGCATATAATGAATGAGAAACCTTCAAACTGTGTATTCAGTTCTACAAGTCATTTTTCATCACTATTACTATGGTGTGATTTTTTCTAACTCTGCCCCTCAAGCCCGTATGGTCACAATGGAATATCGCAGGCCATTTCACGTCTTTCTGCGTTGTGCCGCTAGAAGTCGCATGATCGCAAGCAATGTTTGATACGGTCGCAATCGTGCGATAGCGGGCGGCACGACTGAGAACGTCGCGGAAATACAGTGACATTCCATCGTGAAGACGGGCCTTGAGGGGCAAAGTTATATAAATCGCAGTGTACACACTTTTTCACGGACCCCTGAATGACCTCATATATTAACAGCACCGTTATTATTACGTACGCAAGTTATCCCACGACTTTGAAAGCTCGGTCTCGGCATCGCGACGCGGTCTCCGCACTTTTGCCAACTGCAGCAAAACAGCTCCGTCTACTCCGAATGTCGCCGCCCTCCCCGCCACCTGCTCCGCCCCCTCCCCCCCCATCCGCCGTCGCGCCGGCGTCACCCGTCGCGATCGCTATCAGCCCGAGCCCCTCGTAAACAACCCAGCGCGACGGGCGGGTCGACGGGCGGCTGAAATTGAGTCACTTGCGCGACCGGTCGCGCGCGATACGCGCCCTAAGTGGCCCTGCTTAAAATGCGACGGCGGCCCTGCCCGCGCCGCGCCGCGCCGCGCCGCTACCTGCGAGGCCCTCCTGCTTAAAATTCCGCGCTTTCAATATCTCCGCATCGCTCGCTCGATTTATGCCCGGCCTCCTCCGCGCCGGCACCTGCGCCCGCACTTCCTCTCGCCCAGCCCTGCGGCCGACGGGCCAGCGCCACGTGCGGCCGCCGGAGCGCCTAGGGCTCCAGCTAGGCCGGGCTCAGCCGCTGACTGGAGGAGAACTCTAGCGGCCGGCTGCGATGGTCGGTGGTTTCACGTGGTTGCCGGAGCAGTACCGTAACAAAAGGGCCACGGACCGCGCGCGATCTTTCCTTCCTCCTCCTTCTCCTATTATCTCCTCTCTTACATTTATACTCGCATGCACTACACTACACTACACTACCACACTTTCCGGGAGACAGTTTAGAGATTGTCCCGGGTGGGACGCTGACTCGTTGGCGGAAGTACTTGGTTGGGGAAAACCCCACAAGCCGACGGGTAGGTCGGGTCTGGACTTCGCCATCCAACGGGGAAAGATCACCGCCACCTCCCGCGATAAAGCACACACTACACTTACAGGACTAATGATATTAACAATTGACGCGCTTGGAATCAAGCAAGGGCTCGAAACTCGTTGAGCGCCCTGACCGTTGTTTGCGTGCTTTGTTCAGGTCGGGAGACGGCTCTAAGGCAGATCAGCATCTCTGAACTGAAGGTCTAGAACAGGGATGTCCAACATAGAAAAGCCTATGGGCCACATTTTAAATTGTAGTGAAGCCGCCGGCTGCACCGTAATTTGAGATGGTGTTTATCCTAACTACTGAGATTATACGTACTGAAACACATATGTATTGGATACTACTTTTATTCAACACAATGAGTAAAGTACATTCAACAAGAAAATTAATATATCATTACATAACAAAAAGATGAATTGTGCAATTGTATTGTATTTAGTTGATAGAATAAAATTTTTGAGAGCGGTCGCGGGCCGCCCGTTGGAAAGCCCTGGCCTAGAAGGAACGAGAACGCCGCAACGCCCTGCGAAATGTGTTATTTTGTCAGTCAGATGAGCCGAGCGCACAATATTGTAAGTAATGATACAGATCACCTCGAAAAACTGTTTATTCCTACTTCTGCAAGGAAGATTCTGGTCCGAAAAGGGCATATCCTGACGACGAGCATATGAATTCTCTGCGCCAGCATGGAGAGCATGGAGGACAACTGGAGTTCACTAAATGCTATTATATTGCATAATATTATTGTTTATTTTGGAAAGATGAAAATATAAAATGAAAATCTCAATAGAAATTAGTAAATTGTATATTACTAATAAAACATTTTATTGTTTGTAGGGTTTTACATTTTTAAATTCTCCCTATGGAAATATTGATATAGTGCTGCTGAAAAAATGCTAATATTTTATTATAAACACGCGTTTTGTGGATCCCTGATACAGCAGAAGCGTTTTTTGCTCCTAAATGTAAAAATCTATTTTGGGTGTGTCTGATATTCAAGATTTTTTTGTCTGTATTTATCTTGAAAACTTTAACTGCAAGCATGTTTTATTCCCAACGACGTCATTAATTGAAGGAAAGAATTCTTGGTTTTGGAGTTACTTGTGCCACGACGAGAAACATCCATGATATTATGGAAAGAATCATTTCCTTAATACTGGTTGCAGCTCAGATGTCAGGAATGGTAGCCGCGCCATCTATCGGCGGGGAGAGACGGTAAAATCATCTAGACAAGTACAATTGATCTTATTTATTAACATTGCGTTTCATATTCGTATACACTTATGCAATTTTAAAAGGCTTATTGCCATAAATAGTACCTATTACATGGAAGGCCTTCCGGTTCGAAAATCATGCCCGCGCAGCAGATCTACCAGGCGTGGACTGGCACCGCCAAGTCAGCGCCAACGAGGTGTTGGAGAGAACTGCCGTACGAAGCAGGGCGCTTTACGCGATTCGTGACGTCAAATCTTCATCGCTCCTTCCTGTCCACAAATGGGTGATTCCAGGTACTCGCTGTGAATAAGACAACGAAAACATTTGTAAAATAAGAACTGATTGATTATTCAAAACAAAATAAATATATAATTAACTTTAAGAAACAGAATAAGGAAAGGCCTGCGAATGAAAGGAAAGAGTGAGTTATCAAGACCGGGCAGCAGTTTCAGACGTGACGAACATATTTTTTCTGGAAAACGGCTGTACATTTTTTCGTTGAAATTTCCACTCTGTTTGTATCAAAGGACAGTAATATCATTGGTGTCTTTCCTATTTCAAGCAAATTCCGTTTCTTCAAAAATTGCAAAATTTTAATATTTAAAAATTACAAAACTCAACACAGAGATTTTGGTCTAAAACAAAATGTGAAGAAACAAATCAGCTCTATAAAAAGTCATGGTCAATATCTTTTGAAAGAACGAGTAGTTTTGAGTAATTTGTGGTTGAAACAACTTATTAAAAAATTTCTCAAAAACTGCTCTAAAGTTGTCCTCAAACGTATAGAAGTAACGCTTGAAAAATGGCACCTATCTGATTTTCATTGCGAGAAAGTACATGCTATTGAGCCTCACTAGTTTCATCGATAAATGAATGCTAGTTTTTCGTCAGAGAGAAAGTGATCCTTTAGTCAAAAATGTGGAAGACCGCCGCACAAGTACGCTTGCGGGACGAGTGTGTTTGTCGCCGGCGCCGCCAGGGGCGCGCACATCGCGAAGGGCCTTGGCCAACTCCCCTCCTCTTCGCTCCCCGCCCCGCCCGCCCCGCTCGGTCGCTGTCGGGCGGCAAAGGCGAGGCGGCGGGCGGGGCGGGCCGCGCCGCGCGAAGATGCCTATCTAAAATGGACTTCCTGCCAAGGAATAAAATGTGGCCCAAAAAGACGAGCGCGGACGCGTATTTGAAAGCCGCCGCATTATACGCGCGGGCCGATACCATCGCGCGCCGGGCGCAGATAGCCATCGACGCCCTAATGGACAGACCTGTTAAAACGGCCTTAATTACCGTAATGGGGTGTATGAAATATTAATTAAATGTTACAAGATCACCCCGCCAGGGCGACTTGCATTTCCGGCTGCCGCGGACTCGCGTCGCTTTTGTTTGCTTTTTGGGCCCGGCGCCGCGCAGCGCCGCGCCGCGTGTTCGTAATCTGTTCGTGGGGGTGCCGCTGATGATCGCCTTCCTTGGAAAGCCGGTAGGCGGCGCTTATTACAAAGCAAAACATCGGTTTCACTTGATAAAGTCCAATGGTTGTCAGAGTTTCTAATTCGATATCCATGGCCACTTTGCATGTGCTTGACGTTTAGGCTTGCCACCTTGCTTCCTTCTCTCTTCTATTGATGATTTTCGCTTTTTCAGCGGTGATATCTCGGTGAACGTTAATGCCAATCATTTATTATTATTTTCTTGAAGAAAGCTTTCATTCATTCATAAATTATCGGTGTGTTGATATCGCGGTTGATAGTGCACTATTAAGAACGAAATTTTATTACTCGGTTGGGTTGGTTTTGCTTCGTGCTGTTCGTGCTACGGCACACTTTTCGGTAGATATTGCTTTCTCAGAAGTGGGTTGGAATAAAAGTGAATTAATAATTCGTTTTTCACGAAAGCCTAATAAATTCAGAAAATTTTACAAGGTAATAATTTATTTGTATTATCCCTTACAGTGTTAATATTTCCATTGTGAGGCTCAAGTCGAAAATCATGTTTATAAGTACTACGCAAAATAAAGTTTATGGGTTTAAAAGCAGAATAAAATATTACATAAATCATACAGCGAATGCAATTGTCAGAGCCTATACATTTTTGCTATTGTCTAAATAAAATGTTGAACTGTTCCAAAGTAATTAGTAAAAAAACATTTTCAGAGAAGAATATTTAAATGTTAATATTATAATAGACTATTCCACTCGTGAAATTAAAACCAATAGTAGTTTAATTCTACATATAAAATGCCCCAATCAGGATTATGTATCTCAAAACATTTATCGCCTTTTCTATCCGATTTTTCTTACCGCCCCCATGGATAATACTAAGCTGCGACTTATCTTAGAAGGCGATATGCATCGAGTTGCTAAGTTAATGTGCAATAGACTACGTATGTACCATAATATAAACTGTCTGATTTTAACACGATACCTGTTACTTTCAATATCTGGCGCGTTTTTGAACTCTGCTGGACGTAATTTCATTCGTGGAATAGTCCTATTAATACCACTCGTGCTTTCGGAATATTCTCAGATATATCCCCTCCTCGTTTTCGCGAGGCGGAGATATATAGTCAATTTCCAAAGCACTCTTGGTATTACCTGTGATAAATTATAGAATACTAAATTATTGACTATTACACACTATCAATATAAATCACTCGTATTCTTTATAAAAATTTAAATTCGAAACACGAAATATTGTACCACGTCCAGTATATCTGGGCACATCGAAGTTCGGGTTCGCGGGCTTCCGCGGCTGCAGTCATTTGATACTGGCCTTCTTCTGAGCAGTATAGCTCAGACGAAGGCCACATCGTGATGGTCAAAACGTCTCACATGGGGCAAGATCCCGAAAAGCTGGCCAAAAGACGAAAATAACTTTATATTTAGGGAATATTAAGTAAGCATTTTGGTAGATCGGTCCGATTTGGGTAGATCGGTTCCCAGACTAAGTCCGCAGTCAGAAAAGTTCCGAAGCTGCTCTACAGTGACGCTCTACATCAGTGGTGTCGAGGTACTTTACTGGTGGCAGTAGCACGTTGCGTGGCACCGTAGCATGCTACATTCTCTGCGCAACTAGCGTCGGGAAAGAAAACTATTAGAAGTAACCCCGCCGTTTTACAACGGTGATGGCGTACTCTCTTGTGGCTGGGTGATGAGCTGTGTGGAGGGGCGATTTCGTCGTGCCATTCGTGCCACGGACTCCGCTTGGCGTCGACCTTGACAACTCTGCTCTACATCGTTGGAAACGAGGCCGTTGAGTCAGCAGCTGTTCCACGACACAAAGACCGTAAATCAGCCAGTTAGTTTGAACACGCGTGAAAGTTTTCGGTTTGAGCAGATATTTATCATTCAAAACGGACGAAATCGTGACTGGTGAGTACAATGTTTACTATGTATTACAAATACTTTAGGAAAACATGTTCAAAATTACTTAATAATTAATGTTGAAATAAAATGATACAATCAATTTGTTTTTTTCTTTTTTTAAATGGAAAACAGCTATAAGTTCCACAGAGTTCCACAACGAAATTTGTAAAAACTACATTCTCTACTATTCAGCTATTGAAATGTCAAAAAATAAGCTGCTATTAGCTGCTATTCTGCATTTCGTGCAGCCTAACGATTCTAATGATTGAAACATTTTTAGAAGTTTTTTAATGTTTAATCCGCCATGATGGATCCGCCATTTTGTTTATTGCAATGTTTGCATTGGAATCAGCGAGCCCATAAACCTTGTTTACAAATGTTTACGAAAATTGAAACATTTTTAGTTGTTTTTCAATTTTTAATCTCGCATATTGGATCCGCCATTTTTTTCAATGTTAACATTGGAATCTGGAATCACCGAACTCATGAAAACCTATTTACAATTTTTTATGAAAATTGAAACATTTTTATACATTTATTAATTTTTAATCCACCTATTGAATCGATCATCTTTTTTCAATTTTGACATTGGAATATTAATCAGCGTGCCCGGAAACTATTGTATACAAAGTTTCATTACATTTGGATAACGTTTTCCCATTTTGGCTAGCTATTCGGGACTTAGCCCAATGTGCGTATGCTCGACCGCCTGTGACGCGGCCCAGCCCAGGACAGCCAAGCTGGTTCGTCGTCTGAACTTCGCCCCGAGCGGACCAGGTGGAGGTTGTCGGCGGCGAGGCTCCACCTGCCACTTGATCCCTGAGCTCTTCGCTTCCGCTGTGCGAAGACCTTGGGCGGACAAAGCTGCACCGCGGCGGTGCAGAGCCCGCGTGGCCAGGCAGAAGGCGGTGACGCACGGGTCAAGGCACAGCGCACGTTTGCCAACATGTGTGACATGAACTCATTGACCACTGCATGTTCCTCATTGACCGTATCCTCTAATATGTTTTGGCACAAACGGGTGGCAAATAACGTGACTCAACACAGTGGAGAGAGTTAACCCTTGACCCGGCACACACGTTCCGGTGCGCCGGTGAGGTTTACCTGTGCAGGTGACCTGTACAAATAAACCTCGCCGAGTGCTGAGAACAAAGTGTTTTGAAGTAGAATTCTTCAGAAATTATGGGTCGTACTTCAGGTTTTTACGTAAAAAAAATTGAAATCAGCCGAATGTGGGGCGTAAAATCACACGTCAAAAAGCTGGGAAGTGTGTAATATTGCTTTATTTGAACAGCTCACATTTTGCGCAAAGTATTGTAGAGGCACCGACAGTGCCAAGAATTGCTCCTTAGGTAGCTAGTTGCAACCTGGTGCAGATTTTATATTTAACCGACTCATAACATCTTTAATCGTGAATTAGAAGAAAAACAATAATAATAATATTAAATAATATAGTACAAAATTAATTGTGAGGAATAATGAAACCTAAAAACGTACCGGGTATCGGCTCTAACTAACCGCGTCCTATCTATTGAAACGCCAATTAAGTGAATTCCGCTGAAAGTAATAAAGCGAGTCTGCTTCATTGCGGCGTGGGGCCCCTCGGAAGGTTCATCTCCTTTTCGCGCCTCCCCCCCCGCCGCCTCCTGAGCCGTGGCGTCGCGGCGCGTCGCGGCCGCCGCCGGCTCGTTAGTCGCTCGCCGCCGCGCCGATATAATCAGCTGCGCCAATCAGCCATTTCCTCGCGAGCGCTTTAAGCCGCGCGGGCGGGCGGGGCGGGGAGGGGCAGAGAGGGGAGGGGTGAGGTGGGGCGGGGCAGGGGGGACGAGGCGAAACGGACGGGTTAAGCGGGGAGGGAAGGGGCGGGGCGGACGAGTTGATCGGGAGGGAAAAGGAGGGGCGGGGAGGGAAAGGGAGGGGCGGGGTGGGATAGGGAGGGGCGGAGCGGACGGGTTGAGCGGGGAGGGAAGGGGCGGGGGCGGACGAGTTGATCGGGGAGGGAAAGGGAGGGGCGGGGAGGGAAAGGGAGGGGCGGGGCGGGATAGGGAGGGGCGGAGTGGAGCGGACGGGTTGAGCGGGGAGGGAAGTGGAACAGAGAAGGGAGGGGCGGGGAGGGATGGACGGGTTGGGTGGGGCTGGGCGGGGAGGAGCGGAAAAGGGAGGGCGGGGCGGGGTGGTTAGGTGAGGCAGGGAGAGGAGGAGAAGGGCGGGGGCCGGGCCGGTGGACGGGGCAGGCGGGGCGGGGAGGAAGGGGCGGGCGAAGCGGAGCCGTGGGGGCCGGACGGGGCGGGGAGGGGAGGGAAGAGAATTGGAGGGGCGGGAAGGGAAGGTCTGGGGAGGGGAGGGGAGGGGCGGGCGGCCCGAGACGTGACCACGAGGCACTGCTGGCAAGAGACAGGTGGAGAGAAGTGGGGTGACGTGCAGGTGAGTGGGCAGTGAGATAAAGGATGAAGCGGGGTGAAGGTGAAGAAAGTGAGCCGAAGAGAGACGGGGCCGAACGAAGCAGAGTCGAAGCGGGTGGAAGTGGGCTGGCAGGTGGTTGGGTGGTTTGGTCGGGCGAGCGAGTGGGTGGGTGGGTTGGTTTGTTTCCTGACGGGTGGGCGTGTGTGGAGGGGATGTGTGGGGTCGGTGTTCGGTGACAGAGGTTCTGAAGGTAGGCACGTTGTGGCTGCTGCCGGGAGGGAGGGACGGACCTGGAAGGTAGGGAGAGCTGCGTGCGATGGGCTGCAGCGAAGATTTGAGGAAACCTCCAATACCTTTGGAATGTGGCTTTGAAGGCAGGGAAGTAAGCATTCGAATGTATAGAAAAAAATGGACAATGAAAAAAATACTAATTATTTTGAAATACACGGATTCCATAAAAAATTTTGAATCTGCAAGATCTCTCATTTTTATTATTTCATATAATAATTTATTTTTAGCAAATTTGCGTGAAACGAAAATTGCTTTTAAGAAATAATTGTATGTATCATCGAAAATTACATTACAAATTTAAGCAAAAATGATCTTATCTCATGATATTAAAAGTTAGGAGAAAGTCGTGTAAACAGTTTATTCCTTATCTTATATAATAGAAATTTGAATAGCAGAAATGTGAAATATGGGCTACAAATCTTAGAACACAGAGGGGATAATATCACAAATTTTCATTTTCACTAGAATAGTGTTATAGATATATTGTCACAGTCCATTTCATTTCGAATGTAAATACACCAATCTAATTTTATTAGAATATTATTCTAATATTCTAATAAATTCTGTATATTATGCAATTCTGTATATTATTCATCCATTGTAAATCCTGTTTCTGAAGCTCAATTTAGAAAACAGAAATTTTAAAGTCATATTTTTTCCAAAATATTTTTTAATTAATTGAAATATTCAATATACATGCTTGCATATTACTTTTCAATTAATGTAATCAGGTTCACAAACCTTCCGCTTTTAACACAAAAATGAGCTACAACGAATTAGCTTGACAATCCATAATTGAATCGTGGAGTACAAACCACACATCAGGAAAATTTGCGGTGCTAGTGAATTAATGAAATTAGTTTGCAACTCGTAATAAAATATTCAAAACCTCTGATGTTGTATTTTATTCCTAATGCTATTTTTGTCCTAACGTTGACAGAAGTAAAATGGAATTTGCAAATGATGGATTGCACAGAGATAAACATAAATTAAGACATTGAAGAGGAATGCGGCGAAAAGGACAGACGTACTTTCATAAAGATCGCAAGAAAGTACCACGAAATGTGCAAAGGAAAGATTCAAATGGCACAGGTCTCTGAAGGAAGGAGTAACTGGGAAGAAGTGTCGACACCAACAATGAAAATTTCCCTTAGACACGTGCGATGTCTCTCGCAAAGTGCTCATGCGGAATGAGTCCATGAGACGCTGTAGTAACGCATACGTCCCGCTGCTGTGGACGAGGTGGGTCGGTGGTGGAGAAGCAGGGGCGAGGCGGTGGTCGCGGCAGGGTGAAGCTGGAGAGGCGTGAGCAAAGCGGGGAGAGGCCAGGGGACGAGGCGAGGGGACCGTGAGGCGGAGACCAGGCGGGGACGAGGCTGGGGACGAGGCGGGGGACGTGACGGGGGTGACGCAGGAACGCGGCAGGAGCGAAGTGAGGACGGGGCGCGAGAGAGGCGGGGCGGGGCAGGGGGGCGGGGGATGCGGGGACGGCGGGGAGAGCGGGGGAGAGGCGGAGGCGAGGCGAGGCGGAGGCGAGGCGAGGCGAGGCGGGGGCGAGGCGGGGGCTAGGCGGGGCGAGGGTGGAGCGAGGGTGGAGCGAGGCTGTGGAGCGAGGCTGGAGCGAGGCTGGAGAGAGGCAGGGCGAGGCGTGGTGAAACGGGGCTTGGCAGTGGAGAAGCGATGGCGTGGCGGGGGTGAAGCGGGGGCGAGGGGGGTGGGCGGTTCGGAGTGGTGGGTGCGAGCTGCGGAAGCGAGGACAAGGCGGGATGGAGAGACGGATGCGAGGCGGTGGCGAGGCGGGGACGGGGCGGTCGAGAAGAGGGGGCGAGGCGGGGCTGAGCGGGCGCGGGCGCAGGGGGGCGTGGCTCGTTATCCCGCGCTGAGTCGGCGGATCCGCCGCCGCGCCCGCGGCTTACGCTATTGACGCAAGTCGCCGGCGCGGCGCGGGCGCGCTCTCTTTCATATTTCCTTCGCAGCGCCTTTTAAATTGCATCCGCGCCGAGCGCCCGTCCGCGCGTCCCCGCCCCTCCCCCCCGCCCTCCCTGCGTTTTAGACCCCCCCCGCCCCGCCTCAAGCCCCCTCCGCATCTGTTGCGCTCCGCCCCCGCGCCAGATACGCCCTCTGCGCCGCACTACTCGTTACCCTCGCGTTTTGCAAATTCACTCTTGCTCATTCTTCTCGCTCACCTTCTCACCCAAACCCCTTCACATCGCCCTGCTTCCGCTCCGTCATCCAGTCTCCCTCGTCAACTCTCCCTGTTTCGTCCAATACTTGGAGTACCTCTTCCCTTCGTACCTTATCATACCTCTCGTCCTTCAAATGCACCCCCGCCCCGCCCAGGCCTCGCTCCGCCGCGCGCTCATTAAACGAGGCCCGCCCTCGAAGGCGGCCGCCGCTGCGCCCTCCGACTGTTATTATTATTATTTTATTACGCGCGGGCCCGAGGCGCGTCCCTGCGGCGCCCCGCGCTTCCGCTCCGCGACGGAGCTCCGTCGGCGCTGACGGGCGCGCGGGATACACTCGCGCTCCGAAAGCGTCCCTCCTCACCTGCGCCGAGTTAAAATCGCGCTCCGCAACTCCCAGGTGATGAAACGAAGGCCTCTAAATATACTTCCTTAGAACAGTTACTTCTAAACGTAGTTATAACCTTTGCAGAATCACGACCGTGCAGTAGAAATTGAAATTTGAGATCATGGCATCGAGTCGGAGTAAATTAAAATATTAAAACATTGAGTTTGCCAACGTATCGGGATATTTTTATTCCGTCATTACGGCTGATGATAATAAAGAACAATACTACGTCTCTTTCACATAATTCATTGTAAAAACACTTCAATTTCTTGATAATTGAATTACGTTTCTTTCAATGGATTATTATGCGTAATTGCTATACGCTTCTTTACAGCGCTGTTATCCTTTATCACCAGTCTGGATGGTGGAATAATAATATTCCGCAACGTTGAAAAACGCAATGTTTTAATTTACGTCGACCAAATCCCGTGATCTCAATTTCCAAGTAAAATATTGATAAATACAACCTCAGTTAACCCTAAATTTCTCTTGTGTTCCCCTTGATATAAACATAAATATCAATTATGTATCGTAATCGTATAAATTACAAGAGGGACAACAACCCTCTGAAATGAATGCTTTGAACGAAAGGTAACTGAAATCATATCCAATAGCCAAACATTGTACCACTCCATCTTTTTTTTTAAACGCCCTAAAAAAGTGGAAGCAATGGAATCAATCAGTGGATTGAAATAATGGCATCTGTACACGGTAAACAAAAAAAATACTACAACAAAATGTAGCAAATATAAATACTAATTTCGTGATAAGAAAATTGTTTATAATAAAATCAGCACAACCTGTTTGATTTCACGCACAATTTAACCACCGTTATTTTACTAATTAAAATAATATATCAAATGACATGTGAGAATATTTTTTGGAACAGACTATACACAGCAGTTGCGGAGAAGACCCTAACAACTCCATTAGAAAATTCTGTCTTCTTCTCATGGTTCTTCAGTTGCTTTCGATTGGACGTTCTCTTCCGCCCTTTTCTTTCGATAAATGTTTGGTTGAGTAATGATTCCGCGCACGTCAACAGCAAAGGTTGTTAATCCCGGAAGTGTAGTGTATGTCGTATATCGCGGGAACTGGGAGTGATCATCCCGGCTGGATGATGAGTTCCGGTGCCGGCCTACACGTTGGCTAGCGGGATTTTCCCCATCCAGGTATTTCCCCCCAGTGGGGCACGAGCTCTAAGCTCCCAACTGGTCCCTCGACATGTGTGCTATTGTAGTGATGTAAGTGTAAGAATGTTTATGTAAGGAATGAAGATAGTTCAAATAAGAGGAAGGAAAGATCGCACGCGGCTCGTGGCCAGTTTGCTAGGGTAACCCTCTATCTTTCGCCTGGTGTTTATCGGAGGAAACCACTGAAAACTATTGATCAGAAACGCCGGCCGCTAGAATTCTTCCCCAGTCTCCGGCTGAACTGGGCCTAGCTATCTAGTTAGGATCTAAAGTCCTAATGTCAATGGAAATAGATGCATTAACCCACAGTATATTTATTAGTTGAATATCCATTTACGAAGAACAAGTTAATCAGTTTGTACTTGTTAAACTGGATCGGCCAGCGAAAACTTGTGAAGCTAGAAGTAGGGTTTCAGAATAAAGCAACGGAGTACTAAGAGAAGTAATCCTAATGATTCATCCAAACCATTTAAAACACACTTTAATTAGTTCACCATTAAATATCTAATTATAATTTTGAATGTTGAACTCTGTTGAATGACTGTTGAATTTTTTTTTCAAATTAGGAAATTGTTTTTCACTGAATCAATAAATGAATGGTTTATTTAAAAAACAACATAAGCCAGTTATAGGTAACTTTTCAGTTGGGCCAAAACCTCTCAAAATGGATATTTGTCGTAATGGTGGTGTCAATTATTTGTTTTAGAAGTGTTATTCCAAACACACTTCAGTATCATATGACTTACGTTTGATCCCCCACAAACCAACCATGATAGTTCACAGAATGTCACTTCACTTTGAACTCAAAGAAGTTAGAAACTGACTAATGTTGTTTCATAAAAACATTCAAATGTAATAGATATAACTTAAATTTGGTGATTTCTTGTAGAGAGTTCTGTCATAATAATTTCAATTAAGATAATTAAGATTAGGTCTTTATTGAAACCAATTTTGTATTCTCACTTTTTATACGTAGGTCAGCAGTTAATATAAGTTCTCGTAGCAACAGCTTGTCAAGAATGTTTGAGGCATGTACTATCTCATGACAATGGAACTCAATGATAAACTCCAAG
>JAHLJT010008756.1:140114201-140127307 GCA_031308135.1 Acheta domesticus
CAGGGCAGGGGCGGGGGATGCGGGGGGAGGCGGGGAGAGGCGGGGGAGAGGGGGAGGCGAGGCGAGGGCGAGGCGGGGGCGAGGGTGGAGCGAGGGTGGAGCGAGGCTGGAGCGAGGCTGGGGCGAGGCTGGGGCGAGGCAGGGCGAGGCAGGGCGAGGCGTGGCGAAACGGGGCTTGGCGGTGGAGAGAGCGAAGGCGAGGCGGGGGTGAAGCGGGGGCGAGGGGGAGGGCGGTTCGGAGTGGTGGGTGCGAGGCGGAAGCGAGGACAAGGTGGGATGGAGAGACGGGTCGGAGAGGCGGTTGCGAGGCGGGGGCGAGGCGGGACGGGGCGGTGGAGAAGAGGGGGCGAGGCGGGGCTGAGCGGGCGCGGCGCGGGGGGGCGTGGCTCGTTATCCCGCGCTGAGTCGGCGGATCCGCCGCCGCGCCCGCGGCTTACGCTATTGACGCAAGTCGCCGGCGCGGCGCGCGCGGCGCGGGCGCGCTCTCTTTCATATTTCCTTCGCAGCGCCTTTTAAATTGCATCCGCGCCGAGCGCCGTCCGCGCGTCCCCGCCCTTCCCCCCGCCCTCCCTGCGTTTAGACCCCCCCGCCCCGCCTCAAGCCCCCTCCGCATCTGTTGCGCTCCGCCCCGCGCCAGATACGCCCTCTGCGCCGCACTACTCGTTACCCTCGCGTTTGCAAATTCACTCTTGCTCATTCTTCTCGCTCACCTCTCACCAAACCCCTTCACATCGCCCTGCTCCGCTCCGCATCCAGTCTCCCTCGTCAACTCTCCCTGTTTCATCCAATACTTGGAGTACCTCTTCCCTTCGTACCTTATCATACCTCTCGTCCTTCAAATGCACCCCGCCCCCTCCCCACCAGGCCTCGCTCCGCCGCGCGCTCATTAAACGAGGCCCGCCCTCGAAGGCGGCCGCCGCTGCGCCTCCGACTGTTATTATTATTATTTTATTACGCGCGGGCCCAAGGCGCGTCCCTGCGGCGCCCCGCGCTTCCGCTGCGCGACGGAGCGCCGTCGGCGCTGACGGGCGCGCGGGATACACTCGGGCTCCAAAAACGTCCCTCCCACCTGCGCCGAGTTAACTGCGCGCTCCGCAACTCCCAGGTGATGAAACGAAGGCCGTCTAAAGATACTTCCTTAGAACAGTCTAAAAGTAGTTATTACCTTTGCAGAATCACGACCGTGCAGTAGAAATTGAAATTTGAGATCATGGCATTGGGTCGGAATAAATTAAATATTAAAACATTGAGTTTGCCAACGTATCGGGATATTTTTATTCCGTCATTACGGCTGATGATAAATACAGAACAATACTACGTCTCTTTCACATAATTCATTGAAAAACACTTCAATTTCTTGATAATTGAATTACGATTCTTTCAATGGATTAATAATGCGTAATTGCTGTACGCTTCTTTACAGTGCTGTTATCCTTTATCACCAGTCTGGATGGTGGAATAATAATATTCCGCAACGTTGAAAAACGCAATATTTTAATTTACGTCGACCAAATCCCGTGATCTCAATTTCCAATAAAATATTGATAAATACAACCGCAGTTACACCAAAATTTCTCTTATCTTCCCCTTGTCGTAAACATCAATATCAATTATGCATCGTAATCGTATAAATTACGACAAGAAGACAACAACCCTCTTAAATGAATGCTTTGAACGAAAGGTAATTGAAATCACATCCAACAGCCAAATATTGTACCACTCCATAATTGTACCACGCCCTAAAAACGTGGAAGAAATGGAATCGATCGGTGGATTGAAACAATGGCCTCTGTACACGTAAACATAAAAAGAAATTATAATTCTACAACAATATGTAGCAAATATAAATAGTAATTTCGTGATAAGAAAATTGTTTATAATATAATCGGCACAACCTGGTTGATTTCACGCACAATTTAACCATCGTTATTTTACTAATTAAAATAATATATCAATTACATTGTGAGAATATTTTTTGGAACAGACTATACACTGCAGTTGCGGAGAAGACCCTAACAACCCCATTAGAAAATTCTGTCTTCTTCTCATGGTTCTTCAGTTACTTTCGATTGGACGTTCTCATCCGCCTTTTCTTTCCATAAATGTTTGATTGAGTAATGATTTCGCGCATGTCAACAGCTAAGCTTGTTAATCCCGTAAGTGTAGTGTATGTCGTATATCGCGGGAACTGGGAGTGATCATCCCGGCTGGATGATGAGTTCCGGTGCCGGCCTTCACGTTGGCTAGCGGGATTTTCCCCATCCAGGTATTTCCCCCAGTGGGGCACGAGCTCTAAGCTCCCCACTGGTCCCTCGACATGTGTGCTATTGTAGTGACGTAAGTGTAAGAATGTTTATGTAAGGAATGAAGATAGGACAAAGAAGAGGAAGGAAAGATCGCGCGCGGCTCGTGGCCAGTTTGTTAGGGTAACGCTCTATCTTTCGCCTGGTGTTTATCGGAGAAACCACTGAAAACTATTGATCAGAAGCGCCGGCAGCTAGAATTCTTCTCAGTCTCCGGCTGAACTGGGCCTAGCTATCGAGTTTGGATCTAAAGTCCTGATGTCAATGGAAATAGATTCATTAATCCACAGTATATTATTAGTGAACATCCATTTACTAAGAACAAGTTAATCAGTTTGTACTTGTTGAACAAATATATTAAACTGGAACGGCCACCGAAACTTGTGAAGCTAGAAGTAGGGTTTTAGAATAAAGCAACGGAGTATTAAGAAAAGTAATGGTTCATCAAACAATTTAAAACACACTTTAATTTGTTCACCATTAAAATATCTAATTATAATTTTGAATGTTGAACTCTGTTGAATGTTTTTTTTTCAAATTAGGAAATTGTTTTTCACTGAATCATCAATTGAATGGTTTATTTCAGAAACAACATAAATCAGTTATATGTAACTTCTCAGTTGGGTCAAAACCTCTCAAAATGGATATTTGTCATAATGGTGGTGTCAATTATTTGTTTCAGAAGTATTATTCCAAACACGCTTCAGAATCATATGACTTGCGTTTGATCCCCCACAAACCAACCATAAACGTTCAGAGAATGTCACCTCACTTGGAACTCAAAGAAGCTAGAAAGTGACTAATGTTTCATAAAAGCATTCAAACGTGATAAACATAACTTAATTTGGTGATTTCTTGTAGAGAGTTCTGTCACAATAATTTCAATCAAGCTTTAGATAATTAAGATTAGGTCTTTATTGAAACCAATTTTGCATCACACTTTTTATACGTAGGTCAGCAGTTAATATCAAAAGTTCTCGTAGCAACAGCTTGTCAAGAATGTTTGAGGCGTGTTACTATCTCATGACAATGGAACTCAATGACAAACTCCGAGTGTATTACGTGTCGTTGCTGTGTTTCAGTACTCTGTGTTTGCTCCGAAAGTCGAAACATCATTATTAATAAAAGCCATGATGGGCCGTTGTTCACCTGTTTGCCACCCAGCAATCTAGATTGTTGCCTTGGCTTGAAGGATCGCGGGTTCGAATCTGGTCTCGGGCGTGGATGTTTGTGTGTGTTATTAGTATGTGATCCCGCACCGTTACTACAAAGTTAAAAGTTCCAATGGCCGCTACATGACAGAGTAGTTGAATAGCGACCTTAAATAAATACATTTTTCAATAATCTACATTGTTTTGGAACATGTATCCAAATTGGCAAAATTGAGTTACCACCCTTGAGTTATCTCCCCATTGCACGAATAAGTTGAGAGGAAAGGGAAGGAAAGGTGGTTGTTAGGGGACTTCTCCGGCATTCGCCTGGCGTTGAACGGAGAAAACACGGAAAACGGATCAGAGCAGCCAGCCGCTAGAACTCTCCTCCAGACACCGGCGGAATTCGACCGAGCTGACGTGTCGAAAATTCTGTTACTGTCGGGAGTGAAACCCTAGGACCTCCCGGTCAGTGACATCAAATTGGCGCCGTGAGCCTCAAGTCGGTCCTAAATCATTCGTGAAAAGAAGGCGTGTTGATGGCGTCTTGCCGTTGCACGGGAGCTATCTACCAGACCAGCAGCACGCCAGCCCCGCCCGCGCCCCCGCCCCCGCCCGCGCCGCCGGCAACAGCGCTTCGCCATCAGCCGCTCCGCTGATTTCCCCTGCGCCGCGCGGCGCCGCGGCTCGCGAGAGCGCTCCTCCGAGACCTCATTATGCCGCGGCGCCCGCCCCCGCCCCCGCCCCCGCCCCGCCCCCACGGATGAGCCGGCGCCGCCGCGGGCGCCTCGGGGCGGGGCGGGGCGACGCCCACCCACCCCGCCCGCCCGCCCGCGCGCGGTCAAATTTCGCCTCCGCCGCCGCCGCTCCTCGCCTGTTTAATGTCAACATTCTGATTGGTTCACAAAGAAAGAATATGGCGCCCCCGCGACGCCGGCGGCGCGCCGCTTCTCGGCGACGGTGGCGCCGCGCGCGGCTGCGGGGGAGGGGACGGAGTGGGAGGGGAGGGGACGGGGCGCTCACTCGCTCGCGAACGACGCCGGGCCCTTATCGCGTTAGGGATAATGTAATAATTGGACAACGGCGTAGGTAACTTTTTTAGACGTTCGGGGAATCGCTATTACGGGCCAAGTGGAATATTAAAATGTAATCAGACGGCGCGGTGCGGCAGCGGTGGTGGTGGATCTCGCGGACGAGAAGTCGGGCGGGCGGGGCGGCGCTATCTCGTATCTCTCCCGCGGCGGCGGCGTGCCGTCGCGATCCGCCCGCCCTCGCGGTCCGAATTCGGAGGAGGAGGGGGAGGGGAGGCTAGTTAGCGCCGTAATTACCCGCCTCATTACGCGCTCGGTCGTCGTCGGCCCCGAGCCATCCCCACCGGCGCCGCCTCGAGGTTTTTGCCGCGCGCCCGAAATTCCAGAGCGAGGAGGGCTGGGGGCAAATGACAGGTAGGACGCGACGCGGCCTAAGTGAGAGCGGGCGGGCGGGCGGGCGGGCGGGCGGGCGGGCGGGCGGCTGACAAAAAGGGTTTCCTCGGCCGCGGGCGAAATGACGGGGTGCGCGCCGCGCCGCGGGCCATGTGCGTCACGCGAGGGCACGCCCCCGCCTGCGCCGCCCCCGCGGGTCAAGGCGCGGTCACGGCCGCGCGGCCGCCGCCTGTCACGCGCCCCCGCCCCCTCCGCCCACCGCCCCCGCCCCCGCTGCGGTGGCTCCAGGCCACGACAGCTGCCGCTGCAGCGTCTCTCCACGTGTCTCCCTCTTTCAACGGCGGCTATAACATTTTCCACGATGGCTGCAAAATAGCTACCATATAGTTATAGCAAAGCTATAACATCAATCAATTAATTGTTAGGGATTCCTGGCGCGTCAACTCCTGAGGCCAGTCGCTTAACTGTAGTGCATGTTTTCTCCTCGGGAGGTGGCGATAGTGATGGTGAACTTCCCCCGCTGCGTGGTGGGATCCAGAGCCGACCTACTGTCGACTAACGGGGATTTCCCCAACCAGGTATCTCACACCAGCAGGGCACTGCCCCAGACGGGACAAGGTGTTAGCCCCCGACCGATCTGCCGCTATGTGTGTTAGTGTAATGCATGTTAGTGTAAATCTATGTGTAAAGGGTGAGGATAGCACAAGGAAGAGGAAGGAAAGATCGCGCGCGATCCGTGGCCCGTTTGATAGGGTACTGCTCCGACATTCGCCCGCTGTTGTTCGGAGAAACCACGAAAAACTACCGATCAGACAAGTCGGCCGATAGCTAGGTCGAGTTCAGCCGCTGTCTGGAGAAGAATTCAAACGGCCGGCTGCTCTGATCGGTAGTTTTCCGTGGTTTCTATGATCATCACCAGGCGAATGCCGGAGCACTACCTAAACCAACGGGTAACGGACCGCCCGTGATCTGGAGCCTACAGTTTCTTCCATCTGAGGTCCTACTTACGGTGTCACTTAGCGGAGGGAAAACCTCGCAAGCCAATGTGAAGGTCTGCACCAGATCTCAGGTTTTCTGTGGGAGACGAACCCACCACCGCCCGGGATGTAATATACTTGTGGGACTCAAGGGGGAAATGATGAAAAGAGTTGATGCCCCCGCAACAAAATCGTCTGACGACATCCTTCTCCCCGAACCGCGAAGCGAGCCCTGTGTGCTACCAGGGTGAATCCAGCCGTTCATTTATTTTTATTGGGGTGGGAGGGGGAGCACGGCCTCCCTTTGTATATTTTTGTTAAAAAATAAATGTATTTGTTATTATATTGTATATTATGTACGTTCTGGAGATACGATAATATACAATATTATTGTTTTAATAATTACATAATTCGAACATAAATAAATATTTAAACCAATTTTGCCAAATAAAAGAAGGAAAATGAAAACTCTAGGCCTTTTGGGAGGGGGCCTGTTCCCCATGGTCCCCTTGGTGTATGCTACGCGTTCATGTAAAGGACGGCGCAATGGCTGCGTGTTGGTGGATGGAGGCGATCGCAAGGGCGCGTGCGTGCGTGCGTGCGTGCTGGCTGTCTGATTATCAATCGACCAACTTAAATTTCTTCACGTTGACACTTCACTGGGAAGCGTCCGAGTCGGTAATCGTGCTCCCTCTCCGTTTAACACATCGCCTTCCTGTCTAGAATAGGGTGTGCGTTTTCTAAGTATCGCTGTTTTTGTAAAAATATTAATATTTTCAACATTAATTTTGATCAAGCGGTTATGACATGGATGTTTTGTGTTCGATGCTTTTACGTTACGTTATGTTTTTTCATTTAAAAAATACTATAATATCAAAAGACAGAGGCAATTTTCACATCTCAGTAAATTTAACTTTATTTCATTAAAGTGACTAATTGCAATAATATGGCCGAAACGTTGGTAACTGCACCTAGACTCTATCGTTCTGTTAGTTGGTTTTATATATGAATAAACGCGTGCATTGTCAAATTAAATCTCCCTGCACCAACATTTATCATAAATATTACTAATCCAGTTTGATAAATAATACTAATCCAGATAAATAAATGGATATTTAAAAACTGGATGTTCTTTGAGGGATTTGATATTAACATTAATATTTAATGTAGAAACTACCACATATGACGGAGCTTAAAATTTTTCCCGGATGGGGCGGTGTTCCAATAGGAAGGATATCTGTATTCACGTATGTATGTATGTACTTGGCGCAACGTCCCGTGAACTGGCTCAGGCCTACCGGCGACGTCCCTGACTCGCGGCCATAGGTTAAGGGAGTAGGTGTGGTTAGCACGTAGACATCCCTATGCCGTATTCCGGTCTTCTCAACTTGAGAAGTGAATTTTCTGAACGTCACACAGCAACGACATAGCAAGGAAAACGCACACTACAGTCTTGCTTCGACCGGGAATCGAACCCGGGGCCACGAAGTGGAGAGCGAACACCCTGACCAAGAGCTAGTCGCGAGGCTAGGAGAGAAACCTGGAGGGTGAAAATTCTTCCAACCAAACGAGCAGATCGGCACAGGATCTCATGTTCCAACACGGAAGGAAAACCACCTCCCGGATTTGAACACGCGCTATAAAAGCTACTAATGGCCTTCGCAGTTGACACTAAACACTCTCTCACCCGTACAATTTCGTAACCAAGTGCCCTCCCTCCCTCCTCCAAGTAGCGTGTACGCCCTTGTATGTCCACGTCGCTTCGCCTGAGGCCCCGCCTGCCCTCCACGGCGGGGCAGGTGAAGGGCTGATCGGGCGAGAGGCTGTCCGGGCCCATCACCCCGTGCGCCCTGACAGCGCTGCCTCGCGTGCCGCCAAGGGCGAAGGGCGTTGGGTGGGTGGCAGCCTCGTTTCCGGCCGAACGACTGCTGTCTGCACCTTCAAGGCGCACGCGGACGCCAACGCTGTGCTTTGTTCGGACAGCAGCCGATTTTCTCTTTTTTTCTTTTTTGACAGCTTCTAAAACAGGCGAGCATCGCCGAAAAGTCCAGATCCCTCTGCGAAATGCGTGTTATTCCGCCAGCCAGATCAGACGAGGGGCATCTTTTAATTCTCTAATGCATCAGAATGATTGATTCATTGGTGATTCCGGGCCATTAGTCCTGTAAGTATAGTAAATGTTTCTATCTCGGGAAGAGGCGGTGTTCTTTCCCCTCTGGGTAGTGAGGTCCCGCCGACCTACATCGGCTAACGGGGATTTCCCCTCAACCACGTATCTCCCACCAGCGGGGCAACCGCCCCAGCCGGGACAAGCTCTAAGCCCCCGACGGGTCTCCCGACAAGTGTGGTAGTGTATTGCGCGAAAGTATGTATCAGAGGTTAGGACAGCCAAGCAAGGGAAAGGGAAGATCGCATGCGACCTGTGGCCTGTTCGTTATGGTATTGCTCGGGCATTCGCCTGGAGTTGATCGGAGAAATGGCGGAAAATTACCGATCAGAGCAGCCGGCCGCTAGGATTGTCCTCCAGAAAGCGGCTGAATTCGGCCTAGGAATGTCGCTAGTGACGAAAATTTCGCCCCACTGTATCAGTTTAGTACATGTACTCCAAAGTTTGGTTATTGTTCCTACATCACCTCTAAAAATAAGTTTGTCAGAATTGATAGAAATCATCTAGAATAGCCGAGGAGGATTTATGCGTTTGTTCTGAAACGAATGTAAACGAACTGAACGTAAACTCCAAGCTCCAAATGCTGGCATTGTTTACTTTCACCACATTTTAAATTTACATTTGCAATAAAATAAAATTTAATGAAAGAAATACTCGCGTAAATAGTCTTTCTTTCCTCACCCTTGGCTCCTCCTCTTTCCTCACACACACACACACACACATACACACACACATACACACACACATACACACACATACACACACATACACACACACACATACACACACACATACACACATACACACACACACATACACACACACATACACACACATACACACACATACACACACACATACACACACATACACACACATACACACACACACACATACACACACACACGTACACACACACCACTAATTTGCTTGTATTTACCCTGCCACACATCTAGTCGTTACAGCTTGTCTCGTCTGAGACGTTGCCTGTCGGGAGACGCTGCGACGGGGACACTGGCGAATCTAGGGGGGGGGGGAATGGGGGCCATGGCCCCCCAAAAGGCATAGAGCTTTCCTTTCCCTTCCATTATTTGCCAAATTGATTTAAATATTTATGTTCCAATTATGTAATTATTAAAACAATACTATTGTATAATACTAGCTTATCTACAGTGTATAAATAATATACAATATAATAACAAATATGTTTGTTATTTAACAAAAATGTACGATGCCCCTCGTCGAATGATCGGCTGGATTCGCCCTGATGGGGGACTTCCCAAGAACCGAAGCGTGCGCCAGCGGCAGATTCCACACCCGAACGGGGAAGGGAAACCGACGTCCTCTTGATACAGCATGCACTACACTTACGGAACGTATAACCAAACTGGTTGACGCGCCCGGGAACACTAAACACTATATCTCACACTCCATCCATCACTTTCCACTCACCTGCTTCAAACGACCTTTCTCCACGAAATTACCGCCCTTCACCCATTTCCACTCTCCGCACAGGCCTCCATTCAGAACGCATATATTCCATCTCGTCCCCTTCCACCCGCCCCTCTGCCTCGGTCAACCCCCCCCCCGCCGCCGCGCCCGGCCGGACTGCCCGCAGCGCGGCGCGCCGGCTGTTTTTTCAGGCAGCGAGGACGGAGGCGGGGCAGCGGGCGCCGAAATTAAAAATACCTCTCTCAAATTACTGCGGCGCTAATTAATTGCGCCCCATCCCCTCGTTTTGTCCCAGCGCAGCGCAGCGACAGGATGGCCAACCTGCCGCGACGCGGACGAGCGGCCGCACTGGGCCAGGTATCGAGCAGGGAAATTCAGTCGACGCAGGCACCGAAAGTATGCACGAAATGAGTTAATTGAAATTGGATTCTTTTTCTTTCACACATGGAATTCTGACATACAAAATACGTTAATTTATTTGTGGTTTTTAGATACTTCGCTATGATGGTCAGAGAAAAAATGAGAATGTTTTTGAAATAAAATAATGATAGTAAAATAATTTAGTATCATTTTTTGCAAATAACACAAGATTTGGATTTTTTATATTAAATTACGTTTAATTGTAGGTTGCAATTTGGATATATCAATAAATTACATGAATTAAATGATTGCACCAAATGAAAATATTTTTTTAAAATAAACATTTCCTAGAATTCTCTTTCCTTTTAAAATTGAAAATACTTTTAACAAATAAATGCATATAAAAGTTATGTATTAAAGAGAATATTTTTATATGAAGCGAGTTCACATGAGGGGCAGCATATTCGGCACACTCATAAATCGTGTTTTAATTTATTGTATACATTGTATATTATACACTACATTTTAATTAAGTCTTTATGAGTGTAATTTATGTGTTATAATTTTTCTCTAAGCAGCTATAACTAATCAATGACCATTCTATGTATATTAAAAGAAATTCGTTATTACGTTTGGGAAATAATAACGTGAGCTATCAAATTTCTCATTCTTCATTAACTTCTTTAACCTAAAAAATTCGTACTTCTACGAGTATATTAAAATGATTTTGCATCCACTTGTGATTCATACTTCAAGAAAATTCAAGGATTGTAAATATATGTGATGAGTTATGGTTTTTAAGTTACGGTGAATAAAATGATTTCCTGTTATAGTCTACTACAACAGACATCTTCAGATCTTGGTAAATATAAAACGTTTAAATTACACGTTAGAAACATATTGTTCACACAAGACACTTTGTCCACCTTGAAGAGCGGTTAAATTGTTTCTGAATATCTAAACCTGCCTCATTTCAACAATCATGAACAACAGGAACGAAAAGACATGAAATAATATTTTTGGAGTTTTCAACTATTTGTATAGGGCATTTATAGTACTTTTCTGTCGTAGCTCTTCTTCTGCTGTTCCTTTGTGCAATGTAATCGTAAGAGTTGAAGTAGTTGGTTATTATAACGCAAAAGCCCTAGTCTTATAGCCATATCGGAATTGGATGAATGATATGGTGATAAAGTGATTACGAACATCTGACGTTGGAGCAAGGGGTTGATGGCCAGCCTGCTGCCAACCGCTTCACTCACCGCAAATTCCACGTGTGGGGGCCGGGGTTTGAACGCCGCGTCGCTCCCAGCCAAGAAATGCGAGCGGTCTGGGCTATAGTCCCTAGATACAGAGAGTAGCGCATTCCGTTGTTCCACCATTCCACCGATCCCTCTTTTATGTCGAGTTGTCTGGAGAATTGGAATTGTGTGGTGTTCTGTATGTTGAGAACGTCGAATCTATCTAAAACTAATATTAATATTCCGAAAAAATCTCCATCACGTTACCAATTGTTATCATTTCTTTGAGTTGTGAACAGTGCTTGATGGGGCTCTCGGGTGCGAGGATGTTCAATGGCGGTGGTTGCGCTACTCTCTGCATCTAGGGCCTGTAGCGTGGGCCCTGCCGCAGCGCCCTCGAGGGCCGGAAGGAGGCTCCGCGCAAAGGGCGTGGGCGCGGGCGTAGGCCGCCCTGCGCCAGCGCGGGCGAGTGGGCGTCGCCGCCGCGCCCGGGGCGGGGATGGGGGGGGCGCCGGCGCTTAATTAAAGGGCGGCCACGTAATGAAGGGCACGGCCGCCGCCGCCGCCGCCGCCGCCGCCACGTAAAAGCGGAGACGCAATTGCTGTCGCGGCGGCGTCACTCGCGAGCAGCGCCACCACCGTCTCCCCCACCTCCCACCCACACCCCACTCCCCAACCCCTCCCCCCTCTGAGCGGGAGAGGAGGCTCACGGCATCAGCTGGTCTCACTGCAGTCCCTCTCACCGGGGGTTCTAGGTTCGAGTCCCGACGGCGGCAGGATTTACAACACTAGCTCGGTCGAATTCAGTCGCTGTCTGGAGGAGAATTCAGCGGACGGCTGCTCTGATCGGTAGTTTTTCGTGGTTTCTGCGATCAACACAAGACGAATGCCGGAGCAGTACTCTTCCAAACGGGACACGGACCGTGCGAAATCTTTCCTTTCTCTTTCTTGTCCTATTCTCAACCCTTACACACAGACTAATTTGCACCACAGTATCACTTACCGTCCCAGCTGGGGCGGTGCCCCACTGGTGGGAGATACCTGATTGGGGAAAACCCGCTAGTCAACGGTAGATCGGCGCCGGATCTCGTCGTCCAACGGGGGAAGATTACCGCCAGCTCCCGATGAAAAAACCTGGACTACACGTACGGGACTAATGAAAGATGTTAACGCGCCCAGAATCACTAACAAATCAATCTGCTAAGCGAACTTCAATCTCCCCACCTTCCCCATCTTTATCCCTACCCTTCCCATCCTTTCTCCCAATCCACTCCTTTGCATTCTCCCCTAGTCCATGTCCTCTTCACCCACTTTCTTGCTCGTCCACCCATCTCTACTCTTTTAGTCTTCTCAGCACTTTATCTGTACCTATCATAGCCCTTCAAGCTATCTTCATCTTCACAGAAGTTTTATCCCCGTCGTTCTTACGCCCTTTCGCCGATTTTCTACCTTCGATTAAATATTTCTTCTTTGTCTCCGTGTACCCCTTACCTACTCGCAATCTGTTCCCACCCGCCTCTCGCCTTCTCCGACTCGCTTCTCCCTCAATGGCTTCTCCACCCGCCCCCCCCCAGATTTCCCACTTCGCCCGCTGTCCGCCCGGCCACTCAACCACATTTGCAGTTCGCGCCAGCTCTACCCTCCCGTCTCTTTAGTTTCCCTTTTTTTTCTCGCCTACTTCGAAAGAACACAAAGTACAAAAATCGCGCACCCGGAAAAGGTCCATTTTTTGGCAGAAAACTCCTATTGATGGAGCCAGGAAAAGGAAAAATTCGATAACCTTGTTGTAAGTTGTAATGACTTACTGTACCTAACACGTTGTGCTGTCAGAATCCAAGTTATGTGGCTACTTGTCCCTGAAAAATTTTATTGATAGCAAAAAGTCAGTCTGTCCGTTCTAATGCCGCCAATGCCAGCGCCTAAATCGTTCAGCCGATTTTCTCACATTTGCCAGTCACATTTGCGACAAACATTACACTGTTTTGTGTAATGTGCTCTTGAAACATGCATATTTACAAAATTAATTCTCAGAAC
>JAHLJT010008756.1:140128307-140311631 GCA_031308135.1 Acheta domesticus
TTAGAAACGGACTCGTCAAAATTTTCATCTTTGCATAGTGAATCAAACTTTACTTACTATATTCAAACTATCATACTATATCAATATGAATGAAAATACAGTTATGGAAAACGAATTTCCAATTGCTATATTAATAACGGACAAATATTTTTCCGGAGTGTGTAAAGTAGAAATTAAATCTAGTCAAAAACCTTTAGTACTCTCAATATTTTATTCAACTGTTACACGAGAAATAAATAATATTCTTTATATTTTCAAATATGAAAAATCAATTATAAATACCACATTATGAATATCAAATAAATGATCAACATCGTCTTGACTTGTATTTATCATAGGGACGGATAAGTAGAAATCAAGATATTTCATGGGTTAAAAAGAATGACCATTGCTGTATTACTTCGTCATCCAATATGCAATTCAAAGATGAGCAGTCTCAAAGATTCACTTTGAAATAGTGTTCTAGTCTTCAATTTATGATCAATATATTACTTGTTACTTGAATATTTCTATTTAAATAACATGATATATTGGTCAATTCTATTTTGTATGTACGAGAAAGAGGAGATGAAGTCCATGAGCTGAGGGATATCTTGATCCCAATGTTTGTAAAGCACGGTTTTATAGGTTAACAAGCTTGATTGGGCATGTGTGCTAACGTTTCCCCTTCTTTTCCGTTATTTCAGGATACATATGTACTTAGAAATGGTTATGATTAACAGAGCATGACATCACTTAATACTGATAGTTGATAGCACATGTCTCTTCAACGCTATTTGATTTCATTTCTACACCGAAAGTACACTGTCAGATATTTCTGCATTACTTTTAATGTAAAAGTACATGAAAGTAATTATCATTTAAGTAAATTAATTTAATGTACATGTACAGGTAACTTTATACAAATCCTTGTACATTAAATTTACCTGTATCTGTGCATTAAATGTACTGTACGTGCTCATTAAAATGTTACTGTACGTGCATCATTAATTTAGTGTAATGAACACATTACATCTCGTTTTAATGTACTTTGGAACATTAATTTTAATGTACAGTAAGTACATTAAACTACTTTAAATTTAATGTAATTTCTGGCAGCATATTAAAATAACGAAAATATTCGTCTTAGGAGCTCTAATATAATTCTTGGCTGCTGTCACTGAGCAGGTTCCCCTTCCCAGCCATCAACAGAAGGTCGCCACCCCCAGCCCTTCCACACGCCCACACCTCCGCGGCCTCTTCGGCGGAGCGACCTTTGTCCAAATGTCTCGGCAGAATGTCGCACACGGCGCCGACTTCGCCTCTGCGACAGGTCGCGGGGGGAGGGGAGCGTTCGTTTCGGAAAACACCATGCATCGGTTCACGTCACGTTTGAACTTTCAGAAACAACGTACCACACCGTTAACCGGGAACGATAGAGCAGGGACTTGCGGCTCGAGCGGCTAGTGATGTGGGGGTCGCGGGTTCGATCCCTGCTTGGTGTTGGAGATTTGCCTCAAGTGCGTGACATAGGGGTGTTTGTGGCTCATGCAGAAATCAAAATCGTAAGCTGACTGCTTTGATCCGTGATTTTGCTGATGCTGGAGCATCGTCCTTGAAGCTGAGCCCGGGACCGCGTGCGATGTGATAGGTTGATCACACTAATCCTTGTATGGACCATCCCACTGACCTAGGAAATCTCCGCCGAGTGTTGAAAGCGGTCATGGCCAGAGGCGGCCTATAGAGCCAGAAAATAGAAGACATAAAATGCTGTCGACCTTAAGTTCGTGAATGTGTTGAAGAAATAGTCTCCAGCAGGTACTTTCTTGTTGAGAATGTGAATTTATTGTAAGTTAATAATAAAAATAAATTTTAAACACAATGCAATAGATTGGCTTGTTTATTCTCACGGAAATTGAAATGTACGTTGAAAAGTAGAGGTAGAAGTGCTTTTACCTTCCCGTAAAGAGAAAATATAATGATTTTGCGATAGAAATCAGCGAATTATTGACAGAAAAACTCATTATGGGGCCCTAGTAACAAAAATGTAAATACATCTTGCTCGTTTATTTAGTAAAATACTTCCTTTAACACTTGTAGTCAGAATCCACGTTTTGAAGATTCTTGATACAGAAAAATTGATTGACGGCAAAACGTCTGTCCATCTGCCTGTCCGTGGTCAATGCTAACGTTTTTGTTAAATTGCTCCAAATTTTTTTATTAATCTTTGACCTGGGACAGCATAAAAAAGTTTAAAAATGGCGCAGGTATCTTTTTCGTTGAAATCTCTAAATTTTCGAATTTCTCAAAAGTTCAAAATATTTGGTGTCTTCCAACAACTAGAGTACTGAAGATAAAGATTTTCTTCCTGTATAAAATCTGTTGTTCAAAGGACAAATCTTGAAATAATGTCACGAACAAGTTTTCGAAAATATTTTTCAGTTTCCGCATTATTTTGTGTGAAATAATGTCAATTTTTGAACATTAATTTTTTTCATAAACGCTTCAAAAGTTTTCTTTAAAATTTTCCATATATATAACAAAGGTTGGTAAAATAACGGTGCTGGACCCGTTTTAGGCAACGCTTCTGCAATTTTTCAAAATTTCAAAAAAAAAATGACACAGCAAAACTACAATACTCATAGATATTTTTTTATTTAATGTAATCTGTTGTTAAAAAAGAGCATGAAGTAAATTCAATAAATACAGTTTTTTGAAAAAAAATGTAGGTTTAGAATGTGTATATGGTAGTTTTAAAATGTGGTACATTTCTTTACATAATTACGTTCAACTGTAGTTAAATGTAATGCATCACGTTTTAAGTACTCATGTTTTGCCGAAAATGCAGTGATTCAACCACCCGCTGCATTTTCCCTGAGATTCCTCATTTCATTCGCTCAAGATTCCTTGAAAACACACATAAGCATGTTTATTTAGAATTTCCCAGAATATTCCGGCTAAAAATACTGCCTATCTTTTCGTATTGTCAACAGCAATTGTGTAATTTATTGGTCACCTTTGTAAGAGCCATTAAAACTTCTAAAAAAGCGTTTTATAAAAGCCTAAGGCCTTCCTAATAAGTTTTTTCGATAATTCTCTTAGAATTGTCCGAAAAGATCCCGGAAAATGATCAGCCCCCCCCCCATAATCCTATATGCATCTAATAATACCTAATTTGCCCCGATGTTTGTCTGAAGGATCAGCCTGTGAGTGAGTAACGGACGAACGAAAACATACCGATCACAAAATACGGATAACATAAGAAGTAAACATTTTCTCCCATATTAGCTTAAAAGTGTCTGTATTCCTAATATTCTCTTACTTACTCAAAATGTACGAATAAAAGTAATTTTGTCGAAAGAGCTTCAGACTCGTGAGGCAGTATACAAATAAGTTTTTTCGAGATAAAATGAAATATTACTTGTTTATCCTTCTTAAATAGTACATTATGGCACTCGAGTTGTAATAACATAAACATATATGAATGGTGCGTTAAGTTTTAAGATTTAAAAAAAATCAGAAATCAAAATTAAAAACTACGAGTTTCGTAGTTTTGTAATAAACTCATAGTTTTAAATTTTAATTTAAAATGTATTTGCAATAAATTAAAATATTATTTTAGTGATATTGTTACCACACTCTTGATAGGGCGTGTAATTAAATTCGTAAAATCAATATCTTTTCTACAAAAACAATAGAAAGCAACGTTTACTACAATGACAATAAAATACATATCGTTTAACACTGTAGTTTAAATTCCTGGTATAATAAAAAAAACGAAACTTAATTATTGATAAATACGTGTGAGTATCGTATATAACACAGGTTGTAGTAAAGTGATATTGTGTTCATTTTTAAAAAAAGAGTGTAAAGGTGCTTTCCGTGCAGTGATCATTAAGGAGTTTCTTGCAGGAAATATTTATTGTGAATCGGACGAGCAATAATCACTGAGTAATCTTTGAAATGGATTTGTTGGCTTTTCTTTGAACTTTGAGAGCCATTGTGAACAAATTTCATTCTAGTCGTCCCCTAAATAATGACAGCTCGATAATCGATATTGTAGCAAGTATCCGTGTGATAGAATTCTTACCATTCATCAACTCTTGAAAAGAGTTTGATTGAAAAGAGTTCAGCTTCGATTTCCTTATTTTAATTTATTTTTAAATAGAAAATATTAAGAATCGTTTCAGCAAATGATTTATTTTGAAATTGAATATTTGATAACACATTTATATCAATTGTGTTGTACTGTCCTTCCATCAATATCTCTAAAAATAAACTTGGAGTACAATTAACGAGCGAACTTTGATACTTGAAAAGATAATATAACTGTTAAGCATTAGTAAGCGTAGTGAAGAAAAAAGCAATTACTGTTTTTAAAAATACTGTTATTGTTAAGTAATACACGTGTTAAATCTACCAACTTCTGAGAACATCATCAGAGCTACATGAGCACATGGCACGACGGCTTTGACAAGACGTAAAACTATGGAGCCAATGAAAAGACCCAGAAACGCTCGAGCAACACTTAAATGAAGGAGACCTATTTGAACCATCTATTACATTTTTAGACATTGAAGATCCCTCTTTCATAACGTGAACACGAGAAGTAACAAGAAATTACATAAAACTAAACTGAAGGAAAAGAGAAAGAACAATATGTCACGACAAAATCAAGGTGATTATTTATTTACTAGTAAATTTAAGCTGAAAGTTTAGCAGTGTCAGGATGTTTATTCTCTCATAATACTAAGCGTATAATGCTATAATGCACACTTCAGAGGTAGCTCGTTAAAAATTAGGATCCCGAAGAAGCTATTTTCACTTTTAAACCAATGGTTTACAAAATTGGAAATGTTTGCACTCCACCTGAACCTGTGCGTTGTCGTAACACGAAATGTTCGCAGAGGCTTCACCACGAGGCGAAATCCAGCATTCCGTGGCAGCTCGCAGGGTTCTTCAGAAGGACGTACAACATCGCCAGCGCCATTACGCAGTTTCGGCATTCACCACCCCCTCTTCCCAGCGCTCGTGTGCTCGGGGCTTTTTCCGCGGCTCCCCATGGCTGGGGGCCCCCCTCCCCCCTGCCCCGCCCCCACGACTCGAGGCTGAATGCGACGAAGTTTCTCTCCGCGCGGAGAGGCAAAGTTGATTCGGATCTAATTGAGTCGGGCTGCAGCGGCCCGGCGGATCCCCGAGGAGCTTATTTACAAAAATCAGCCTCGCTCGGGGCAGCCCCGCCCCACCCCACCCCCTTCCCCGCCCAGCCCCGCCCACCCCTGCCCCGCCCCACCCCCGGGCCCGCCGTGCCATTCAGCGCCAAGTTCGCTAATTATTCTCCGGTTTTATCAAATCACAAGATAATTTTTCAAGAAGGATGCGACTCGCGGTTGACGACTGCCCGCGCCGTGCGGCGGCCATTACTCAAACGGGGGGGGGAGGCAGGGGGCGCGGGGGTGGGGGCGGGAGGAGGATGTACAGGATGTCCACGTTTTCCCGCTTTCCAAATTCAAACCACGAGATGCGATGTTCGCAAACCACCACGTCGCCCAATACTTTTCAACCGACACGCAGTTTTAGTCGCTGCACAATATTTTGGATTGCTCATGTATAAGGCTTCCATGCAACCGCGCGAAAATGCATTTCGTTAGAAGCAGTCGCGCCTCTCATTGCGCCTCACTGAGCTTCAGAACTTAAAGCGTTGGGAAATTAGAATCTACTTGTCGCCGACCGCACGATGAAGATATTTTTGTCTTTCCTTTTGTTGCTGTCTATACCAATAGTAGTGGGCCCTAGTAGTCGTTCCTGTAGCAATAAGCGTGTGCCTCCCTGCCAAGAGGCGAAAAAGCAGCACGGGCGGGGGCGATCGCCGCCAAGGATTAGTGTTTCTTAAACATCGATTGTTTCGCTATCAATAGTGTTCGATACTATTATAATTGAATATCGATAGTATCTATATTTTCTCATTTTTAATAAATAGATTTGGAAAATTATTTGTGTTTAGATATTTGTATTTTTTTTTACAAATTCCTTTTACAAATAAATTACTACTTAAGTTTGTATTAAACGTTTGTTAATGAAACATCCACGAATAAGCTCTAATTATTAACACAAATTTGATAACAGATTCCAATCGGTTCCAATATAAATCTTAATTTTGTAACAAGAAGACATTTTGGCGCATGAATAGTAATACGTTCGACGTATCCGTTTTTATTTGACCCCTTTTCTTCGACATTATTTCTCCTGCTTTAGAAAAAAACGTACTCTGAGGGTACCGACGAAGCGGGTATGTCTAAGCATTTGAAAGCTACTTCCCGAGTGGATCCAAGAGGATAACCCTCCCAGACCTTAAGTACTACTTCCACAATGCTAAGATGATTAGGTATATAATTCAGAAACATAACTATTTCTTGATTTATTATTTTATACGCTCATCATGTCAATTTTGCGTGCTCTCAATATTTTTGTCATCAAGAAATTATTTTATGTATAAAACTGTAGACTTAAAACTATCGAAAACTATCGATAGACTGTCGATGTTTAATAAACACTACCAAGAGTCGCGGAGGTCGTGAACCGGGGCAGCAGCATACGGTGGGAATCACACCACCGTGTGGAACAATATAGAAAGTCTCAGAATAAATGTCACAAACTTCTAGTACACGTAGAGGGGTTCGAAAATAAACACTTTCTACCAATGAGCATGCAGTCGAAGTGTTCATATAATGGTGTTACACTAGTGAAATTCCCCGTTTTGAGGCAACTTTCAATGCACAGGTTCGGCGGCTCACCTTCTGACGCATTCAAAGAGATTTCATGTATCTGCCGTACATCTGTGTACACGGTGTTGCCTAACAAACAGGGGCAAACGTCGCATTCATATATCTTCGTGTAATGCAATTTTTTACTAAAAAAAATCATTGGCAAAAATGGCCATTTTAGGTCCCTTTACATGTTCTAATGTTCGTATCATTAATAATGAGTCATCCTGTACAATAACTCTGCCATGCACAGTATTATGCTAAGTAAGCGACGTATACGCAATTTCTTTGAAGAAAATTATGTTTTCTGAGTTTTTATTAAGATTTTGAACAAATGTTTTGTATCTTCTTGTTCGTTGATTGATTGATTAGTAATTCCGGATAAGTCAACGTCAGAGGCCACTAGTCCCGTAAGTGTAGTGCATGTTTTCATCTCGGGAGGTGGCGGTGATTTTCCCCCGCAGGCTGGCGAGATCCGGCGTCGAACTATGTCGGCATGCGTGGATTTTCTAAATCAGGTATCTCCCACCAATAGGGCACCGCCTCGGCCTGGACAAGCTCTAAGCTCCCAACCGGTCTACCGGTATGTATGGTAGTGCAGGAGTATGTGCAGTAAGTGTATGTAGGTAAGGGATGAAGAGAGGACATGGAAGAGGTAGGAAAGATCGCGCGCGGTCCGTGGCCCGTTTCTTAGGCTACTGCTCCTGCATTCGTTTGGTGTTGATTGGAGAAACCACGGAAACTACCGATCATAGCAGCCGGCCGTTACAGAATTCTCCTCCAGAGGCGTAGCGTGCTGGCTATTGATGCGGTCGGAGTGGGCAGCTTCTGCGTAGGGGCTGCGTCGAGTCGCGTTGCGGCGATCTGCGGTTGAGGGCGCCGGCGTCGCCGGAAGCGGTCCTCGCCCTCGGCCTCGCCCTCGACCTCGCCCTCGACGGCGCCCCGGCCCCTGCGCTTCCGCCTCCGCCGCCGCAAGGCCGGAAGGCGGGAGATCCTGTCGCGCGGCCATTTTAATCACACACAATTGAAGCACTTTTGCAACTTTTCGCTCTTATTTATAAAACTCCGTTTTGCTTCAGGCTCTTCAACTAAACGAAGCAAAGACCAAGCACTGCTACGTAAAATGATGGTCTATCTCTTCTCGAGGAAATATGGTTTTAGAAAACATAAAATGGGGAAAATATGCTAAATATTAAATTGAAAATGCTATAAAATAATAAGTAATGGGATTAATAAAACAAAGATTCGAATGTATATGGGATAGAAAATTGCTGCTCTTTCGGATCTGCGTTTTTCTTGAAAATGTTTACTAGCGAGAAACAAAAACAGAAACATGAAAATTTCCAGTTGCATAGTACATTGTGAAATAAAAGAATTTGTTTTGTAAGATTGACTTAAAACTGAATTTCTGAAGAGGTGAAAACAGCCCCCAAGAGTATATCACAAACCAATTTCGAATTCTTGCACTCTTATTTTTTTCATTTGTTTTACACAGCCAACTTTACACTTTATATTTGACTGACATACACTGTGAATATTATGTTAGTATCTGTTTCCACGTTTACTGTTCTGTAAATACTTCTAATGCTATTCTGAAGCGTGGCGCCAATTATTGAATACAAGAGATAAAACGCATCAACTGAGACGATCAACGGAATGGAATGCAATTACTCGTCAGACATCGCATGTGTATTTAGGTAAGCGCGTTTATTTGTAAACATTCGACTTAAAAGCCATTGAACATTATGAGCAGAGGTCGGATTTTGATGATCTAAAACATCCCCAAAAAGTATCAATAAAGCTATTAAAATATTTTAAAATGACCTAAAAGCAATGAAAAATTGCGTAAAATAATTGATCAAAACAAGTGCAGATGAACACCTCAAGCTGTTGGATATGTTACTGATGTAATCTTCTTCCTTTCGTTCAAGTGAACTCTGCTTGCAAACTCTTGGGTTGGACAGATATTTACCAGGAAATCTGTCTTTAGTTGTCCGAAAATCAGCCAAACCGCCAATGGGGTTGATAGGCGTCGCAGGAAGCTTAGATTACATACAACGGCTTTTCATTTCAATTTTTGAAAAGAAAAAAAAAATCGAATAGTCTACTCAGAAGTTCTGTGAGTAGCACTGGTTGCATCTCATATTGTTTGAAACAAGTACCATTAAAATGGTTTTAAAATCGATTAAATCAGCAAAAATGGATTCAAATGAAGGAATACGGTAAAAAAATGACTCAGCTGACACTGACGAAAAATGCAAAGAAAGTCATATAAAAATGTGTCATATCCTTTTCTCGTAACATAAAATTAAAATCTAAACTAAAAGGCATATGTTGTAATGTACAAAGAAAAATAATGATATTTCATTGAAATCCGCCCCTAACTATATCTGCCGGCCTAAATGCATGTTCACGGGAGTAAATGACTAAAACGACACTAACACCAAGCATCACTCACATTGCAATTTACGCGGCGAAGATCAGGGGAATTAAAGCGCTCTTCGGCAGACGTTCGTAGCTCATCATTCGGCGCAGTTCTGCAAAGCCGTGCTGCGGGCGAAACGAGAAAAGAGACCTCAGCAATGACGTAAGAATCGGAGCGGATGGCGGCGGCGGCGGCGCCGCTATCAGAGAAAGTTGCCGACGCGCGGGGGATAAAATGGCAATAAGAGGCCGTTAGAGGAGGGGGGCCGGGGAGGGGCAGGGGGGTCGCGCGCATAGCAAGTGCGGGGCGATCGAGGGGCGCTGGCTGGCGAGGGGAGCGGAGACGCCGCTGGCTGAGACGAGTGGAGAAGACGGCGACGCGGCTCCAGCGCGTAGCGGGGTCAACGCGCGAAGCAAGACCTTGGCGACGAGGGCGGCACAGGAAACAGCGTTGCCACATCATTAAATGTATATCCCACTTCAAAACTCCTGGTACTTTTACTAAAATACAGGGTACCAATGACAATTGATTTATGTTATGAAATTGTTCATATTATAACTATTATGTTTTAACGCGCATAGGAAGTCCATTCAACTTTACTCGAAATTGATTTATTTTATATTTATAAACTAAATGGAAATCTGAAATTTTCTTTTATTTTCTACTATAGCATGTGCTACCACCCTATGTCACCGCAAATATTCTTACGCCAATGTTTTCACCCATATAATAGTTATTTGTAATAATGGATGACTTCATCCTGGTACATGGTATCTTCATTAAAAATCATGGTACAAATACCAGGATCCTGGTACGTGTGGCAACACTGCTAGGAAAAAAGGACTGCCAAGGCCATGAAGATGGCCTGTAAGCGTCTTTCAAGGCCTGCGGACGATTATCTTCGCAGGTTCTAAAACAGATGATCATCGCCAGAGATCTAATACTTCTGCGAAATATATTCTTCCACCAGCCGTACGGGGAGGATAGTCATGATAGTTAAGGATGGTTTCCACGAAGGATTTCATTTGTTCGGATATCGTCACTGAATAATATATTGTAAGAATTGATACAAAAAATGCTGCAAAGCTTGGAATGATGTTAATATAATTTGATTGATAGAAAATTGTATAACTATGTATGTCGAAGAGAAACAGACATCCACAATCACCGTTTATGAACCTACGTTATCCATTTTAACGCGGTTTGAAGTCAATTGGCAATGGATCTGTTATTCAGTATAAATCAAGGAATAAAAAGTATTATTTCATTGATTAGAAGGGTTGAAGTGTACTTTCATTTAGCTGTAATAAGGAAACTAACTAGTGTGAGAAAATCTGTGGCTATCATTAGCATCACTAGTTTTACCTGAAAGGAGTCATCCTTTATATCGTATGGGAGCGCTGAAGTTGCTGAGAAGGAAGGTAATTTTTGAAAGTGATGGGGCAGGGGGAGGAGTGTTTGTTGCAAAAGCTGAGTATGGTGCGATGAGCTCAGAATTTGGAAGGAAGTTGACTGTGCGTTTATAAATTTTGTATCAATTGATTGCAGTAAAATTTAGAATTTGTAAATGAACACTTTTTTTGTAAAATAACAAACGAAAACACACGAGCGACTGCCCACGAGATTGATGACATCAGCGAGATTGGTGAGTAGCAGGGGCGGATCCAGCCAACCGTTTTGAAGGGGGACATCGTCGAGTTTTTGTTAAATAATAAACTTTTGTTATTTTATTGCATATTATTCTAGTGTATATATACCACAGAATATTGTTTTAAAAAATTATACAATTCTAATAAGTAAATCAATTTCGCCAAATGAAAAAGCAAACGAAAACTCTACGCCTTTTCCGAGGAGGGCCATGTCCCCAATTCTCCCTCCTGGATTCGCCACTGATGAGTAGTAACAGAGATCTGCGAGGACGATGAGGATGGAGAGGACGCTGACGGCGATGATGGCAGTGTGGAAGGCAAGGTAGGTGAAGCGAAGGTAAGGTAGGTGAAGTGAAGGTAAGGTAGGTGAAGCGAAGGTAAGGTAGGTGAAGCGAAGGTAAGGTAGGTGAAGCGAAGGTAAGGTAGGTGAAGCGAAGGTAAGGTAGGTGAAGCGAAGGTAAGGTAGGTGAAGGCGAAGGTAAGGTAGGTGAAGGCGAAGGTAAGGTAGGTGAAGGCGAAGGTAAGGTAGGTGAATGCGAAGGTAAGGTAGGTGAAGGCGAAGGTAAGGTAGGTGAAGCGAAGGTAAGGTAGGTGAGGCGAAGGTAAGGTAGGTGAAGGCGAAGGTAAGGTAGGTGAGGCGAAGGTAAGGTAGGTGAAGCGAAGGTAAGGTAGGTGAAGCGAAGGTAAGGTAGGTGAGGCGAAGGTAAGGTAGGTGATGCGAAGGTAAGGTAGGTGAGGCGAAGGTAAGGTAGGTGAGGCGAAGGTAAGGTAGGTGATGCGAAGGTAAGGTAGGTGAGGCGAAGGTAAGGTAGGTGAAGCGAAGGTAAGGTAGGTGAAGCGAAGGTAAGGTAGGTGAGGCGAAGGTAAGGTAGGTGAGGCGAAGGTAAGGTAGGTGAAGCGAAGGTAAGGTAGGTGAGGCGAAGGTAAGGTAGGTGAAGCGAAGGTAAGGTAGGTGAAGCGAAGGTAAGGTAGGTGAAGCGAAGGTAAGGTAGGTGAGGCGATGGTAAAGCAGATGAAGTGAGCTTCACTTCAGCTATAGGTGAAGCGAAGGTCAGGTAGGCGAAGTGGCGAAGAAGGTGTGGATGGCGAGGGGCGATGAGGGCACGAAGGGCGGCGCGGGGGCAGCGTTGGGCTGTGCCCGCAGCGCCAGCGCGAACCTGCCATGGGGGCGGGGCGGGGCGCCGGGCGAAGGGCGCCGTGCCTGCCACCAACTGCTCACGCCGCCCCCGCCGCCCCGCCGCCCCGCCCCCTCGCTCGCGCCTCGCGGGGGAAAATGGCGGGCGGGCGTTTCTGCATCCGCGTGCACCCTCCCCCCGCCCTCTTTCTGGCGCGGCGCTCCCCCTCGCTGTTTTATTCCTTGATCCCTAATTTCCTGGGGCCCGCCCGCCAGGGGCGCGGCGGGGCGCGCGGCGCCGGGCTGGCATTTCCTACCCCGCGAGCGCAGAGCTCCGCCCCGCGCCCTCGCCCTCGCCCGCGCCCTCGCCCTCGCCCGCGCCCTCGCCCGCGATCGATGGCCGCTCGGCCCCGCCCGACCGCGCGGCGCACGGCGATGGCGGCCGCCGCCGCCGCCTCACGTGTCGCGCACGTGAGCTTTCCAGCCGCTCTACGCCCCCGCGCCTTCCATCAAGTAGTGGCGAGTGCCAATCAACCTTCCGTCAATACTACATTAAGCTTTACTGCATAAATACATGTTTCGAAAACAAGCCACGTTAGTCTACATGCATTTAGTGTATAATTCTTAGTTTGTAGTTTAGTTTTAGTTAATGCCTTATTTTACGTGGCGAGACTCGGGCCATCAGGCCCGCTCTTCCGTCTGACCACGCAAATTTCCCTACGCTCCTTTCACCAACTAGCGGAGAAAGAAGGTATTATCTCGGGCGACGAAACAGGCGATTTGAATTCAGCTCAGACGCGTCATTGAGGTTTGAGGATCTTTTACATGCAAGTATATCTACTAACATGGGACACCCGGCTTTACTTCCCCTCCGAAGGAAGGCGTACGAAGGATTTTTTGCCCTTAAAAATCCACGGCTTCGATCGGGTTTGAACCCGCGAACTTGGGTATGACAGTCCGGTACGCTAACCGTTACACACACCATCGAAACCGTCAGACCATCGAATCCGTTCCAATTGAATCCGAATAATATTAAGCTTTATGACGTAAGTAAGTACGTATTGCGTAAGTTTCATTGAATGATCTCCTTTCTATTATGCGCTAATGAAATAAAATTTTGAAAGTGGTTAGGTGGAAGATGGGCTCAATGGTCTGAGCCTCGTCACCAATAAAGACATTTATTTATTTATTTATTTAAGTACATCGTCGTGGTACCCGTGCAATAGGTGGTCGTAAGTCAAATCTATCGAAGTTTTCAGGAGGAACGAAAAACGTTTTCTATCTATCGCTGTCTTGACAGTCGCTTTCACAAATGTAAAATTATGATGTTCAGTTTTTCATTAGCCCGTCGCCTTACGACCTATTGCATCTACTGCAGTTCTTTAGATTGATCCCAATGGTGGAATAAACAAAAGAGTGAATGGTTTTTACAAGCGACCTATTGCGGTTACCACGACTTTTGAAAAGGAGCGACGTAAAATGCATTTTAAATCAGTAAAATCTAGAATAAGTAAATATTGTGCATTTTAAGTGAAGATTACCATATGAACCCATTGCAGTCCCATTTCCAAACTTGCACCATCTATTTGGAAACATATAAGGATTATTTTAGAATTTTTTCAATTTTTTTGAAGATGAGCATTTTGAAAAAAACTCAAAATCAAAATTTTAAATTCAAATTTGAAAAACTTTTTGAACGCAACTCTTATTGAGTCGTATATCATATAAAAGGCCATAAAGAAAGCTGCAAAATGACACCTGTTGCAGCTCTCTGTCTTAACATGGTGAGGTTCTACATTAATTTAAAAACTTTCGGGAACCCAATTTTGCAAAATTTTACATGGCTCCATTTCAGAAACGGGTGGAAATATTTTACTCAAAATTTGAAGTTTTCTTATTCTTCATTCATACTACCTATGTGTAAAATTTCATCTGAATCTAAAATGGTGAGGTAGAATTTTAATTAAAACTGTTGATTTCATACTGGAATGACCCTTACGCAAGTTATATTTTCGTTTCTGGAATTTAATGCACGGAAACAGCGAATTTGCTCTGTACTTTAAATTTTTGAGATAGGTCGGGGCAACAGTGCAAGAAATTAATTGTAACAAAATGTGTTTTTTCAGAAATTGCACTTGCATTTTTTAAAATGATTTCATAATCGAAGTATAACAATGATCTCTTTACTCTCTGCAGAAGATCCATGGCACATCGCCAGACTCCAAATATATATGCATAAAGTAGACATTTAAGGCGTTTGTGAATTTTCTTTTGTACTTATTTAAACAAAAAGGAGTATTATATTCATTTGATTTTTCAAATTAAAACAATTGCCATACATTTTGGTCTACATCAAGAACATTTATTGGGAAAATTGGGATAGTTAAATTGCCCTAGTTTTTTAGTTTAGTTTAAATTAGGTTTTTTCGTTATACAGTGTTCTTGAACTTTGATTTTGAGCTGAAGAGCAGAAAAAATAAAACATTTTTCATTTGAATTCATCACGTTTGTAAGATCTTGCTCGACTGATTTGAATGCTAGCTTGGATACTGATTAGAATATCAGTTTTCTAAATAAGAAATTATACACAAATATTATTATTTTTAGAAATGTCTTTCTGTCACAATAATGACACTTCAACGTTTCGAATCTGTTTAACGTTTCGAATTTAAACAATACACCTATTTTTTCAATAGTCAACTACTGATAAAACATTCTAAAAGGTAATGAAATTTGTTCACATGTTAATATTTCTAATTGTTTGCTTATGAATAATTCATTATTTTATTAAGATATTATTAGAATTAAATGCATTTTTGACAATAAATGAAAGGTAATGAAATTTGTTCACATGTTAATATTTCTAATTGTTTGCTTATGAATAATTCATTATTTTATTAAGATATTATTAGAATTAAATGCATTTTTGACAATATTTTATTTACTTTTACTTAATTTTCAACTAATTACAATTCACTTTTCTGATGATATCCTGCAGGAAGTGTCATTACTGTTCGTCATTCGAAAACTTTCAATCCAGTTAACGGAATTTTTCAGAACATTTGTCCAATTTTTCAGTCAAAAAACGATATCCCATCAGTTTTCGTATCATGTGACATACACTACGAAGTGTGCACGTTGTTTTACAACAAAATAATTGCTCTTATTAACAATTCTGGTCACAATTAGTTGATTGTACCATTATTTAAAACGTCCCAATTACACCAACCGGTTCATTATACTCATTTTGCATGATTAAAGTATTTGTAAAGTTACTGCCACCATTAAGTATTCAATTTCATGAAAGAGTGTTTGAAATGAGGGTAATGGAAACATTATTCCTGAATGTTTTCAAAATATCTTTAATAATGTGGAAGTTAATCTGCATCTAGAGAGGTATAGCTGGTTTGAATTGTAAGATATATTTTTACAAGTGATAAATTTTCTGAAACAGTAATACAATTTTTTAAGTTACGAAAAAGGAATTTGTAGGGTAAAACTCGAAGAGAACTTAACTTAAAAAAAACTGAATTAACTATGGTAAAGTACTTATTTAAAAAAAATACTCTTTAGTAATAAACATATATCTTTGTTGTTTGGTACATATAATTTTCCTTAACATCTAATTCAACCAGAAATGCTTTTTGTTAGCGGAATAGCAAAGGGACGAGAAGGGACTTGATGAGAATTTCCCACCAACAGTTTATCATTCGCGTACGATTTATAAGCCATTTGAGTCTTCTTCCAGGATTAAAGAAATTGATTCCATATCAAAAAATAGTGTGTTTTACTAACTTCAACGACAATGTATTTTAAATACGCTTTTTTATTTTTTTATTGTTTTAATAAGCTTTAGTTTTACGGTTGTATGAACTGCAAGGTCATTATCGACCATATACATAATTCTTTATAACGCATGAAACAAAATTATATGCTTTGGAAGTTTGAAAACATTATATATGTGAGATGTTTCGTTAAGTAATTTGGGGAGACAATTTGAAAGTAAATGTGTACTACGTGAGTCTGAATACATTGGGCAATCAGTTAGGGATATGTTGAGTAGTTATAGGGATGTTACAAAATATACAAGATATGCTTTTGTCATGAAATGTTGGCACTGAATGATCGTAATGAAACAAATGATGAAAAGATAACTTGTTTTGCCACCGTCGTGACTGAACGGGTGGTCCAAGGGTCTGAGTAACGACGAAGGCGGCTCTTCAACACTAGCTAGTACAGATACGTCGAGTTCAGCCACTGTATGGAGGAGAAATCTGGCAGACTGCAATTATTGGTAGTTTTCCTTGGTTTCTCTAATTATTATCAGAGGAATGAGGATTAATTCCTTAACAAACGAGCCATGGACCAATTATCGTTGATCTTTCTTCTTCTTCTTTTCTACGTACAAAACTAACAAAGGTCAGCGCCCATCTCTTCCAGGGAGGACTACCACCACCATCGGAGGGTGCACTGAGCAGCGAGAGAAATGATCGTAGCAGTTTACGCCCCAGAAAACAAAAAAAATCATTCAGTCAATTATTTTATTATATTCCCCCAGGAAAGTTTCGCTTGTGAAAATACACATTATTAGTCTCACATTTCCGTACAGTTACGTATTTCTTCAAAATTCCGAAGTATCTGGTTAATACAGTGGGTAAGTACTGTGACTTTGTGGAGTATTTTTAAAGAAAAGTTAAGAAATTTGAGTTCAACATAATCATGCAGAATTTTCAAAATATGTGCTTGAATAAGATTTTTTATTTGTCAACAAATAAAAAAATACTTAAGAAAAAAAGTAGAAGAAAACGTTCCTTTCAAAGATGCTTACAGTGTTTTCTACATTCTGTCTTCAAACATAGCTGTAAATTTATAGAAGAAGTAAGTATTAGTTTATTCATTTAGATTTTAATAGAATGGATGTTTGTAAAGTGATGATTTCACACAAATTTGAAATGGAGAAATTTAAAAGAATGTTTATTCCAAGAAATTCAAAAGAAGGTATTATTCACTTTTTGTCACAAGCCAGTTCGTTTGTTCAAAGTATAGTAACGATTTTATGACTTTCATACGTAAATGAGATATTAAATCGCAAGAATTTCAAAAACATTTAAAGCTAAGCGTATTTTATCTTTCAATTTTGCCTTTTAATTTGCGAAGTCCACAGATTTGACACACTAAATAAGAGGTTCACGATTTCACCCGAAGTCGGAGCTCTATCAGAAGCAGCCATCAGGAAAAAAATACGGAAATGAGCGATTAAGAAGAGCGTCTGTCCGTTCCACCGCCTCGTAATTAATCGCCTTTCCCGCCGCGTCGCGCGCTGTAGTGCGGGGCGGGACGGGGCGGGGAGGGGCGGGGCGGGGCGGGGCGTGGTGAGGCAAAGCGCGTTTGCTCCTGCTTTGCGGCCGGGGCGGTTACCGTTAAGTGCACAGCCGCCCGGACCCCAACACCCCACTCCGCGCGCCCCCCACGCCGGCTCCGCCCCGCTCCCCGACCGTGTCTCTGCCCAGCTACACTCCCCGCTCTTCTCGCTTCGCGGCCCCTCATCTCCCCGCTCCCCGCCTCGCTCTCCTCGCCCTCTGCCCCACCACTCGCCCTGCTTTTCTTTCTGCTCCCCGCCCCTCACCTCCCAGTTCCCCGCCCCGCCGTCCCCCTCACCGCCCCTCCCACCTCCCCACTCCGCACCCCGCTCTCCGTCCCTCTCTCTTCCCCGCTTCCCGCCTCGCTCTCCATCTCTCTCTCCTCGCCCTCTGCCCCTCCAACAGCCCCCTCCTCACCCAGATTCTCTCCCCGGCCCGCACTCCTCCTTCACCTCTCCGCTCCGCGCCCCGCTCTCCTCCTCGCAGTCTGCCCCGCTCTCCTCCTTGCTCACCACCCCTCTCACCTCCCCGCCCTCCGCATCGCACTCTGCCCCGCCACCCGCCCCGCTCCGCACCCACCTCCCCGCTGCGCACCCCGCTCTCCTCCTCGCACCCGCCCTCCACCAGGCTCACCGCCCTGCCTGCCTCCCCGACATCTGACGCTCCGTCCCCCACCCCCTATCTCGCGCCCTCATCGCGTCCGTCCTCCCCCACCACGAACATTCCGCCCCGCCCCTCCCCGCCCCGCGCGTAATCGCGGGCGAGTAATTTCTACGAATTACGTAAAACGGCGGTTGGGGCGGGGCCGATTAGGGCCTCATCGCCTCCCGCTAATCGCGCTATCAAACATTTTTATGCACCTTTGTAAAGCGCTCAATTAGAGGCCCCGCCCGCGCCGTTACGTGTGCGATTAGAGCGCCGCCTGGGCGCCGCGCCGCGCCGCGCCGCGCCGCGCCGTCGATTAGCGCTCCGCCGGGCCAGCCCCGCACTGCGCCGCCCCACGGCCCTCCTGCGGCCTTTCTCAGACTTCTGCCACACCAACGGAGGGCCTCCAAGACGCCAGCGCGGCCGTTGGAACTTATATTTTTGGGGGAATATGTTGTCGCCTGTTACAACGTAATTAAAGGTTTTTACCGCTCGCTGCCTCGACCTTCGTCACCGCTACCGGCCGCCGCCGCCGGCCGCCGCCACCGCCGCTACCGTCACCTGTTCGCTGATTGCATCGCAAACTCCACTCCGCTTTGCCCATGCGCTGTTTTCCTCCTGTTTGACTTCCGGTAAAGGTGTGGGCAATGCAGTGGGCGATGGCGTGGGTGATGGCGTGGGCGGTGGAGTGGGCGGTGGCGTGGGCGATGGAGTGGGCGATGGAGTGGGCGGTGGCGTGGGCGGTGGCGTGGGCGGTGGCGTGGGCGGTGGCGTGGGCGGTGGCGTGGGCGGTGGCGTGGGCGGTGGCGTGGGCGGTGGCGTGGGCGGTGGCGTGGGTGATGGCGTGGGCGGTGGTGTTTTTGGATGGCACGGGCGTGCCCGATGCCTGCGAAGCAACCAACTCAATGGCGCTCAGAAAAACACTGCGTCCATTTGAATGACTCAGCACAATCTTCGGTGTGGCTGTACTTTTTCGCCCTGTTACAGTCCTTCCTGTTGAGCAAGGGAAAATGAGAAGAAAGTAATGGCGTTGTCTGAAGCTGACTTCGGTTGCCGAGAGGCGACCTCCAGGGTGAAGAACCGATTTCTAAAATAGGATTTTGACAGTTTAACTGAAAAATGGTTATAAACACCATCGCAATTTCTGTACGTAAAATGCAGAACAGGTCGATGTGAGTACATCAAAAATAGGCCAGCCTCATTTTGTCCCTACAAAGGCACGGGGACGCATCCAGTTGAGAAGATGGCCTTGTTAATGCATCAATGCCTCTATTGCAGAGTTGTCTAAGTTGTCGCCTATTTAATCGAAAATAATATTTTTCTGGTTACGCCACACTTCGCTGCATATGGAGCATTTCTAATTATACTATTTCTGGTAAATGACGTGTATTTTGGGTGCATTTTTTGTTTATAAAATTGAATTTATAAAATAATTTATTTAAATTCTGAATATAAAACTTGATAGAAATCCATCACTTTAAACTTAACTCGTTATTTTACTCTCTCCCACTGATAAATGCAAGCATTTACAATCGCCGTTCCTCACGTGTAGGAGCGTACTTAAAAGTATTACACTATTGCCTTACATCTTGTAATATGTTTATAGGAATTCAGATATTATTTTCAATATTACTCGAAATTTTAATTTTAAAAAATCAGTACTATCACTGACATTAAATAATGAACACTTAACTAGGGACAAATATTAAAAAATAAAAGGCCCATGGAACGAACGTATTGGTATAAAACCCACGTGGTGAAAGTCGCATTCAGAACAAAATTTAATGAGTGCTTGGGTTAGGTAGACTTCAGTTTTGAGTCGCATTAATTGAGTCGAGATTTTTATAAATCACATCACCCCGTTCATTAAAATCTTCCGTTTCATATCTTTTTACAAAAATATGGAAATAGAATCTAATTATACAAAGATAAAATAAATCCTGATATCCTGCATACACAAATAAAAATATATCTCATTAATTTCATTTTAATTTCTTTTGACAACACGCTATTTATTCTCTCTTTTCATTTCTGTTGGTTTCTGCTACTGTAAATATTGACATACAAAATAAGGAACTTTTATTTCAAAATCACTTGCTTGGATAATATTTGCAGAAGCAGTTTTATTTACAGAGTAAAAGAAGAAAAAAATGTCAAATGACAATAACATTTCAATACTGGGGAGGATCTTTTATCTCATGGATGTAGTAGTTTATAATAACAAATTCCCAAGAAAGTCAAGCCACTGGTTGTAAAGCACAAGAACAGATGGAAGTTAATTATGTAAATGCACGTCTACTCTACGTCGTTTGGATTAGACTATTTCAAAATCTACGATCCTTTTCATATAACAGGAAAGATGTAGAATGTATTTGAATGTGCCTCATAATTCTCTGTAGCGACAGATAGTAACAGGATAAAAATTATTATAAAAATAGGTTTTGGAGATAGTTGTCTGAAAACGGTTTTAGTGATTTTAAAGTATAAGAAGTCTTTATGCTATTTTAAAGTTCTTTAATTATTCATCATTTCCCTCGTGTTCAATATCGCTTCCTTTGCAATTCCTTTCTTCCAGCGTTATTATCTCTACCAGGGAAAGTGTTGGACGTACCATGTCCACGACAAAAATCCAGAAGGTATTTTATTTTTTACTGATAAGTTATTGCTTTCGATACGGCGCTCGACATACACTATATAACGTATCTGGATTGAGAGGGTCGTAGTTACGAGGGAAATCTGAAAACAGTTGAATGAAGCCATATAATTGTCCGTTGTATGTAGCATCGCTCAACTGTTTTCATATTTCCGTCGTAGCAACAATCCTCTTGATCCAGGTACGTTACGCAGCGCATATCGAGCTCCGTGTGTTGTATTATGTTATGAAGATAATTACGAGAGGGAATTAGGGGAGGTAAATATGAAAAGGCAAACCGATACAAGTTAACAACTAGTTAATTAACAAATAAATAAATATGAATAATTAAAATCGGATAAAACATAAAATCATCTACGTACTACGGGGACTTAACTGGATCTACTGATCGTGGACAGCAAACGCCGAGGGCTTTTTGATGCAGCTGGATCTTATAACGCCCTTGGAGCAGAAATAACCAACCACATCAAATCAGTTCAGATATAAACACTTCTGGGTTAGCAAAGGAAATATTTAAAGACATTAGTTCTTCCGAGAAACATTTCAAAACAAAAATCAGGAGACAATTAATACGAAATAATTTTATTGTGAACGATCAGAAATTCAATTTGCATTTATCTGAACTTCAAACTACATTTTTCAGCTAATTGCCTCTAACAAAGCTGACAGCGCCTGTTGACACTCATCCTATTTACTAAACCGCTACGATTCCAAATCGCAGTAAATGGTACATTTCAAAAATATAATCCTCACCCTTAATTCACAGGACAATTTACGAGCCGCAGGGGCGGGGCGGGGACGAAGGGGCGGCTGCCGCGCTGTTTGTCAGGGGGCGGAAGTGCTAATTTTCGGCTCGCTACCGCCGGAGATTTGGAAACTTTCCTCCGGGTGGTCTCTCCGGGTCGAGAGACCACAGAGGGCGGCTGGATAGGCGCAGTGGAGCGGGGAGGGCCTGGGCGGGGCGGAGTGAGGCCAGGCAGAGCGGGGCGGGGGTGGACAGGGAGCGGTTGGGTGGGGTGGAGACGGACGGGGGTGGACGGGGTGGACGGGGGTGGACGGGGGCGGACGGGGGCGGGCGGGGACGGGCGGGGGCGGGCGGGGACGGGCGGCGACGGGCGGGGACGGGCGGGGACGGGCGTGGACGGGCGGGGACGGGCAGGGACGGGCGGGGATGGGCAGGGACGGGCGGTACAAAACAGGTGGAGAGGGGCGGGGCGGGGAGACGCGGGCGGGCAGAACGGAGCGGAGCGGGACAGAACGTGCGGAGTGGGACGGGGCGAAGCGAGGCGAGGCGATGCGGAGCAGAGCGGGGCTGGGTGGGGCGGGCGGGGAGGGGCGGGCGGGTGGGGCGGGGCGGTGCCGGGCGGGGCGGAGGAGAATGCGAAGTGGAGGTCTGCGGGCCCGCTCCGATCGACGCCGCCCCCGCCCCGCCCCGCCCACATCGCGCATTCTCTTTGATACAAAGTCGCGCGCTGCGCCCGCCCCGCCCCGCCCCCGCCGCCGCCTCCTAATATGAACTTTTAAAATTCTTTCAGGCCTTTCAGCGCTCCGCCTCCCTTTATTATGATTTTCCTGCCCGTGCTCCTTCCCGCCGCCGCCGCGCGCCGGATTTTTCGACTCCTAATAAGATCGGTGGCTAGCGGCGGGCGGGCGGCGGGATCTTTTGCGATGCGCCCGCGGCCACGAATTAATAAGCGGCACGGGGCGCGCCCGCGGCCGCCCTCGTTACCCGCGCTTGCCCTTCCGCGCCCAATTAGGGCGCTGTCCCCCGCGGGACGCGAACGCGCGCCCCCCACGACACGGCCGCCCGCGCACAAGCCTACAAATATCCCCAAATTGACTAACAATTTGAATTAAATAGAAAGCGATTGTTAAATTTGCACTCCAATGCAGGTTTTTTGTATACCCGCATTATAAACATTTTTCTGCTTGAAAGAAGTCGTTCTTAATCGGGCATTTTACGGCACAAATGATGACATATTAGTTTTTACGGTCCGAATGATTGCGTTCATCACACATTGAGCCAATCGCAGCGAGAGAATCGTGGGGTGGTAGAGGTAAACGGAACAGTCGACAACCGTTTTCTGGAACCCGAGACAAGTACCCGAGACATCACCCACGAATGTCAAGTACCCATTTCCATCACAGGAAAGTTGTTTCGCAAAATTACTTTAATTCTCTTAGAAATTTATAATTCTGTTATACAAAAAAATAGCGTGTGCAACTCGTTTATAAGATTGCTTTATTGCATTCGTACAAATTTGAAAACTCGCTCTTCGCGTCGGTCGTTTCAAAACATGGACTCGTGCAATAAAGCTAAACATTATAAACTAAATGCATAAACTACTATTATGATTTTCAAAGCTGAATTATTTATTTGAAAAATATGTTCAAATATGTTCAATATTATAATATGCTGATTAACTCCATTCTTTCTTGTTTTTAAAAGTTATTCAGAGGGCGCAATGTTTAACTATTGAATGCCATTTATAAGTACTGATGGTGTATAGCTACTTACTGGCTTTTTACTGGCCATGCATTGCTTACAACCTAATGAAAAGATTTTCAGAAAAGTGAAGAAGTAATTATAATGCCTAATTACTTTCCTAATACAAGCAATGGCATCCGCAACACGGGCAAAGATTATGAATTAAGTTTCAACAAATGTTTGTGTTTGAATGAGCCAGATACTTTAGTTTCTTTTATCTGATTCTCAACTGAAAAAATATCGAATACAACGTTCTACAGTAATATTCATTCAAATCATTGCAACATCATTTCTCTATCATACACACTTAGTACATTTACTGTCCTCTGCTTTCTGTCCCCTTTGTTTGACTGAATCGACTCACGACTATTTGTTTCAAGAGATTTTTTCAGTATTTACTAAATGTAGGTAGTGCTAAAATGTCATTGGAGTGATAATCAAATGATAAATTGATTATTCTGTTCACAATAATTAGTGTTACAAATCAGTCATAAAACATATGTTATTGGAATGTCTTTTAATATGTTTTCAGATTGCATTCGCCGTTTGAAAAAATAAAATGGAGTAGTATTAATTAGTTTTCTTAATTTTAGTTCAAAAGATTTTTACAAGATATTTGTAGATACTAGAGTTGGTGTGTGAGATTACCGTCAATAGAATTTTAATTACTTCAATAGTATGAATTGATACGGTAATTGAATTTGGAACAAAATAAACGAAAATGTTGGTAAGGTAGTGCGATGTTTTGAAATAGATATGTACTCTAAGCGCAAAAGAAACTGATTTTTAATGGTTTGGCGGAATATACTTAAAAATGGTGATTGTGGTTTACTAAAAATGAAATTTCAAGAATATCTTGATGGGTGTTGAGAAATGCAGTAGCAGAAAGTGGAATAGAGATAAGGAATTTCCGCATTTCTCCTAGAAAGCACGTCTGAGGGCGAGGGACTTTTCGCGTCACGCCACTCGTTGGTTGGAGTGACTTCCGGTTAAGGAGCGGACGTGGATAATATGAATTTAGAGAAAGAAGAAAATTCCGATAAAATGTCTAGAATTGATAAAACAAGTACACAATAGATTAGTCAGTTGTGTTGAAAATGTCCCCGTTCTCCTAATTAACAAGTCAGAGAGTCTCCTAATTAACAAGCCATCTTTCGACAAGTGTTTTTTTTTTAGCAGAACTCTTCATTGTCAATAGTCAACTCCATGTAGCCCTCTCCAGAATTTGTTTAATGAGAGTGATTCGCAGAGCAGTTTGATGGTGAAAATGTATGATAAATGAACTCTAAAAATAAAAGTTATTTTTTAAGACATAGAAATTTTGTGTTTTTTATTCATTATTATTGAAAGTCTCATTTAGACTTGTCACCCCAAGTCGTACTAAGCAGCTATTAATGTAAATCTTCAGAATATTCAATCGTTTATTTTATCTCTTTTTTTATGAAGAGAAACTGTGCTAAATCTATTTATTCCGCCAAATTCCTTCGGTTTTATTCCCCAGGTGACAAAATAGGACTAGCAGTGGTACATAATGGCACATTTTCTCTCACTAATTAGGTTTCTAATCTCTTTAGTCACTGCTAGCTTCTCGGTATTGCCCGCTTTTCCATGTTGCCCCACCCTCTTCCCAGCTTCTAACCGATCAGCTCCAAAACATTTTCTCATATTTTCTCAATTTGTCGGTCCCCTAATATAGAATTGAAATACATAATTAAGAATATTACAGAAAGGTAAAACATAGTACGATATGCACATTTCCATTAAAACATTTGGAGTCGTTCTTGTGTAAATGTCTCAAAAAACATTTCTGAAAATGTGCGATTTTGAGCTCATTTTCAGAGAAAAATTTTGAGTTTCCGAGAAACTTCATCAGAAATAAATTGAAACACTTGTACTCATAAATGAAGTAATGTATGAAAATCCCCCCTATGTAAATATTAACAACGTGAGTGATATATTTAAGTGAGTGATGTTTTTATCATGTTATTTTATGCATGTACTAGCTCTATCCGTTCAAAAACGTTCAAGAAAATATTTGGAGCAGATTTTGAGAAAATCTTGTTTTCAAAATTGCCTATATTATATGCAAACTTACTCGAAAACTATTCCTATGTGAAAAAATGTAGATTTCTCACTTAAAGATCTAATCTTGTAGAACAGATTTTATTCGAGGAAAAATCTTTATCTTCAATCCGGTAGTTGCTATTTTTGCAATTTTCGCAAAATATTTCAACGAAGTGTCCTTAAAGCAATTCTAGAACAAAGTTAAATTTTAAAAAATGGAGCCGATTTTGGGAAAAAATTTCAAGATGTCCTTGAGGCTTATATTAAAACATTCAAACGCCCAAAAATTAAAACATTCAAAATGAAGGGGCCGCGACATCAGCCAGATCGATTGGGAAATATCAATATTTTTATGAAAATCCTATACACGGTTTAGGCCGCTGGCTGTTTTTACTGACGGACAGTCAGGGGGACGAACAGACAAACGTTTTACAGTTAACCACTTTTGCAGCATCAAGGACCAACAAAACGTGGATAATGGCCATACAACGTGTTAGAGAAAGTAATTTACCGCACATAGCAGCAAGAGTTATCCACTTTTTCAACAGGGATCTACTATTCGGATTTTTCTGCCTAAAAATCGGCGTTTCTTGCTTCAGTATTACATAACTTTCTCAACACTTACTATAGTATACAGTCAGCGTGAAAATGAAAAAAAAATGAAAGCAAAACGTTACAACAAAAACCCATTTAATTAACTATTGAATGTTTGAAATTGCCATAAAAACATTGTTTTGGTCTAAAATTGAGATCTCGAGTAATTAAATTATTTATATGTGACGCTGAAGCGGTTGGGCTTACTTTAAAAGAGTTGCGCTCGCGAATCCCGCATTCCCGTCTTCCTACTGATTTACTGAAAATCGGAACCGTCTAACATTGAAGGAAATGTTGGCGTGGATCGCTTTCATTCTGTTTAAAGTCACAAAAAACAATAATGCAAGTGCTGCTAAAATATTGAGATTCTCTTTACATTTTCGCTCTTGTTGGGCTAACATCGCGCCGAATTAGACATCTATTAACGTAGGTGTTGTAGTTGTGTAAAAAATTTTGCTTAATGGTCGACGAATAAAACTACGTATTTCCTGCCAGAATAATGGAAAAAATCCACTAAAATAACAAATCTGTTTTTCAAGCATTTTATATAACAATATAACTTTTTAATCAAAATGTATATTCTAAAGTCGATTGCATTCATTTTAAATCCCGTTTTCGAAGGTGTAATTGTGAATTTATTTCTTTCGTTGATCTAATCCTATGGTCGCTATAGCATTAACAAAGCAACTTCATTACATTTCAGTGTTTCGTTTTAATGATATTCAACTGGCAGAATAGTCGTTCAGCTTCTGCATTCGAATGTGGTAACACCAACACTGTTGTAATTTTCGTATTTTCATGATTTCCTCCAACAATCCGCTAGATTGCGTAAAACGCACAAAATTCAGGCTATTCGCGCCAGAAATTTTTCCCCAGCTAAAAAAAGAGTAAACCTTCATTAACGCGAATTCCAAGGGACCAACAAAAATCGGAGTTCGTGTTTTAAAAATTCACGAACCGAGTATCATAAATGGTTGTATTATCAGAATCCCCTCGGGACCGAAGTTTTGTTCGTGTTAAAACAAATTCGTGTTAAGCGAGTTCGTGCTAACGACGTTTTATTTGAAACTGCCCAAAATTTAGGCTATCCGCATCAATTTTTTTCCTCAGCTGAAATATTTGAAAATCCGCAAAAACGGCAACACTGTGTGGACGAAGGTCGCAAAGCGAGCCGCGCAGGCTGTCTGCCATGGCAGGGCCCCTCCCCCTCCGCCCGCGCCCTCGCCCGCGCCCTCGCCCGTCGCCGCGGTAACAGGGGGCGCGAGCGCCCGGGGGAGGAACAGCGAAGAATTGACGAATGGGCGGAGCGCTGAGGCGGCTTCGCGAGGAGGCGTGGGCCGGAGTGGGGGCGGGGAAGGGGGAGGGGAGAGGGGGGATCGCGTGGTGGGGGAGGGGGCGACGCGACGCGGCGCGGCGCGGCGCGGCGCGGCGCGGCGCGGCGGCGAAAGCGGCGTTTGACCCGCCAGGCAGAATGGAGACGCCCCGGGCGAGGGCGGCTTTCGCCCAAGGCCGACCGGTCCCCGCCGCCCCAATGAAGTCACCGGAGCCCGGAAATAAACGGAGTGCCTTCCCTAAAGCTCAACTGCAGTTTTGTACACACTCATGAGAGCTATTAGTAAATAATGTATTATAATACATTTTTACAAGTTTATAAGAATCACTGATTAAAAATCAATATGTGTAAACTATGATGATTTTTATCATTCTTTTTGTTGAAAACAAAAAACCTGCGAAACAAGTAATAATGAAAAATTATCATTGACCGTATATAATCCTTGTACAATAATATAATTTTGATCTTATTTAATACCATTATGAGGTTTTGCACAACCGTACGAATTGTTTTTGGGACCAACATTTTCCAGCTTTTTGGATGTAAAATAAAGGAAGGGTACTCAAAATAATTTTTATGATCAGGACATAATCAGAAATAGAAATAATTCTTCCAGTTTTTCAGAGAAAAGCACAGAAATGTACTCAGAAGCAATTCAAAAAATTAAATATCCACATAAAATGTAATGCAACATCCGCTTGTTCATGAGTTTCCTCTATCAACTATTGCCACTGATGAGCCTCGGAGCGGTTCGTTGAACTAAAATCCAATTAAAATATGTAGCTGAGTTAATATAAACTACTAATGGCACAACTTTATATTAAACACAAATCCTTATTCATTGGTCGCGGAGAGCGCGCCGGAGTCTAACACCTGGGACATTTTCTCGCGCTGAGTGCACTATCATGCAGTCCAGTTTCTTTGATTTCATATTCCAAATAACAACTAAATAGCAACCACAAATTGAAGGGTTGTGGGCAGTAACATGGTAACTCACAATTTACAAATGAAAAGAGAAGCCATGAATAGTCCCTTAGAAATATCTGGTGCATCTAAAGTTTTCGTCTTGGGAAATATTTCTCGAGAGAATGAAGTCAAGTGGTTCTTAAAACAACATTTTAAACAAAATTAAACTTTACCTTTTTTAATAATATCTAATACCTTTTTTAATAAAATCTCTGTTGGTGCAGAAGGAGCCTCATGTTGGTTACCATGTTATTGCTCACAACCCTTCAATTGTTAGAACAAATGAACGCTGACTACTGGATGACGAAATTTGAAAGTGAGTGATCCGGTTACCCTGTGATCTGTGATTAGTGACAGGAGAATTCAGGACTTTAAATTTTGCAAACAAGGCAAACTAGCATTTTATAGGATTGTAAAAATTAATATTTAGCATTTGTTGAGAAAATTATTATAAAAGGAGGACTCTCTGAGATATTTTATTTTGATCCTTTTTAGAATTTTCCATTAAAATCAAGAAGTAAGGTGAACTAATTAAAATTTCCCTATTTGTAAACGCGGTCACTGTCAAATTAAATGTTTTAAAGTATCGATGTGTTGTTGCCTATGTCGCATGTCTAGTTAGATAACAAACACGAAGGAAACCATAAAACACAATTCAGCAAATATATCGCAAATAAACGAACATTTCGCAATTTGTGAGTGATTTCGAATTACGCGGTCAATTTGGCATTTTATTGCTGATTGAAAACCATCAGAAACATCCTGCACCGACCGTCAAACATACAATCACTAATTTTTTTGGTAACATTTCGCATTTTTAGGAATTGTGAAAATCTACCATCTCTATCTATTACATGATAATGTATTATGCTAATGTGCTTATTAACAACGTAATAAGCAACGTTTTTGTGGAGACCTACTTCGTAACAGGCATACCAGATGTTACTAAACCAGAGGTTACCAGATGGGAAGGGGTATAAAGAAGGACATGAGTTTAGAATGCCGGACAAAAGCAAGACGTTAAAACTACACCTAGTAACACATGCGTATGTTCCTGATTTTCAAACTAAACACTGATTTATAAGCAGTACGACCCTTTTTGTAATTTTTGTATTTCATCACGAACTCCGCAGTAAACGTACACTTATTTTCTTTTCATTATACCATTTAGGGAACATCAAACACTGCTTCGTTAATGCATAAACTATTCTGAAATTGATACATTTTTTAAACCATGCGTGGAAGTGGTGACGTGTTTCTTCCTGTTTATTTCTACCAGTCTGACTGCGAAATCTAAAATTCTCGTAGACGCTCTCGGTTTACTAGATAAGGAATGTGATACGAATCTTAGACAAATAGAAACTATCGATTTTTAGCATGGTAAAGAACAACGATACAACGTTTGCACACGGTACTCTAACTTATATCAAAAAGATTGCAGTAATGAAAGCAAGCAAATGTAATTTTAGAAAAAAACATCGGTTTACGTTTCTTGAAAAGACGATCGCTATTTGTAAGAGGAAAATACGGACAATTTGCTGAGTTTGGAAAATAAGTACGGACGCCAGGACAATCGCTAAATATACGGACATGTCCTGCAAAAGACGGACATCTGTACCTGCCGCGGCGCCTGTGCCTCGCCAGCCTCCTTCGTCTCCCTCTCCGTCGGCGCAGCCTCGCTCAGCCGCCGCCTCCGCCTCCGCCCGCTGCTCTTCCGCTAATGAAAGAATAAAAAAGGCAATTGGGCGACCCTTATCATTGCAAAAATGCTTGTCTCTCGGACGTCAAAGTAGCCGTAATTTTAATATTTCCTTTCCTCTCGTTATATTAGCCTGCAATTAAATTCCCGGTGCCGTTTATTACATGTCTGTTTCATCTCTAAATTACAAGTTGAGCGAGCGAGCGAACGGGCGGGCGGGCGGGCGGGCGCGTGGGCGGGCGAGGTACCGCCCCGAGACCACCGCGTCCATACTTTTTAATATCGCCGTCGCACCGCGCCGCCCCCGCCCCGCCCCCGCCCCGCCCCGCTCCCGCCCCCGCCGCAGCAGCCTAATCGGATTTCGCTTTCCGCGCGTCGCGGCCGCGGCGGTGGGCGACGAGGCGGTGGGGCGGCGGGGCGGACGTTCGCTTTTAATTAATCTGGAGCGCGTACGCCGCCGCCGCCGCCGCCGCCGTCGCCGCCGCCGCCCTCTGTTTGTCCTCCGGATTTTCGCAACAGAACGTCTTGTGCGCCACCCGATTTTCGGGGATTTCGCCGAGATAAAAGTGCGTGGCCGCGGATTAAATCTCTTTAAAACCCCCTCTCGCCTTGGCTCTCGTCTTCGCCCGACGCCCGCCCCCGCGTCCAGCGGGGCGTGCCGGCGCGTCGCTTACACACGCGGCTTTGTAGCGCGAGCACTCGGGCGTTCGCCTGCGAACAGCTGCTCCGATGTGCGTTTGTTTCCAGATTTTTCTTTTGAACGCGTTTGCGTTCGGGGTTTCATAAATCTCTCTTGTTGGAGCACGATTCACTGTAAGAGGAGAATTCGCTTTGCACGTGAGTTCACAAAAGAAAAATATTTATTCGAAGGGTTTCGGTGTTTGTTACGCTCGGTATTTGAAAGCTTTGCTGGGAATTTGTATTAATTCCGAAAAGGATAATACACATGCCATTTTCGAAGAGAAATATATCACTATTTAACTTTTTTTTTTACTTTAAAAATTGTTTACTAATTTAGAGTTTTTACTTAAATCTTTCAATCCTGAAAGTAAAAATGAATAGTTCTCTACAAAATTTTGCTACTCTTCTGTGAATATGTGACCCACTTTAAGGAATGTTAAAAATTTAAATGCTAACAACAAAGTTTGTTTTCATTTCAGAAGGAAATGACTTGGGTTTATATGTATAAGCGTAATGCGATAAATCATACTTTATTGAATTATTTCTTCTCCCTCTCTTCATAGTGATGGCGGTTTTGCAAACAAAGGTATCCACAGTATTTTTACTACCCAAAGCAACACTTTGGAAATCGAACGGATTTGCGTACGGAATATTATATTTTCACAGATGTGGAAAGCGAAGCCCATTAAGAGATAATATGTCCTTTGACACTCCAAGACTACATGATCGTGCAATTTTTTTCCGTTATAATGATAGAAAACACACTAGTTCCCTTGTTATTAGATATAATGTTATTGTTGAATCAGTTTAGTATGAACTTGTTTGACACAGATTGTTATGTTAGAATTTGTTCCCTTTCGAAGAAATGTTCAATGACCCTGGAACAGGAAGATGAGTATCACATTTTGGGGTTGAGTTCTAATGATGGCATAATTCAAAAGCTAAATGATGTACATATCTTGCAATAATTTCATTTCACTTATTTCTACGGTGTTTCCTTGTTCAAAGTAACTATGCAAATTCATTTTGGATCAATAGAACGAATATTCACTTGACAGGGACATTTTAATATATAGTGTTTGTTTATTTTCATTTTTCTTAAGGATAGAAAAACTCACTAATTCATCGTGAATACCGTTATTATTTATTTACATATTTTTTAACAAATCGCGCGTCTTTTAAAACCTTTTTTGCGAGCGATTTTTCAGAAATACAAGTGTTTTTCTATTATATTGCTCCTCAATTCCTAGCATTGTACTTGATTTCTCATGATTTCAACGCAATTGATGAACGCTACCCTTTCGGTTCTCTGTGCATACATTTGCCCGAGAGCATTACGCATTCACAGAGAAAACACATAGGCGCGCGCTGTGTGCCCCGCAACGTGTTTGCATACCTGAAGAAGCGGAGAAAGGCCTGGCACAAAAGCGAGATCGATAGCGTGAAAACATAAGTAATCGATGTCCATTGTGGGTGGGGCGGCGGGCGGGACGAGCTCTCGAGGGCATCGAGACATCGAAAACACTCCGACATTAGCCTCGAGGGCACCGCAAGGAATAAATTGCTACCCTTGTGCAGCAACGGGAGTGCTCGTGTATGTGGAGAAACTTTTCAGTTGGTCTAAATGCGGCACCTCGGTGGGTGAGTCAGCTTTCTGGTCGCTGAATCCGAGGAGCGCGGGTTCGATCCCGTAATCAACAAATCCTATGCCGAAAATTTCAAAACTTTACTCGTTCGTAAATCAGCACTCAATACTTATATCAAATGTCATATTCTACTACATAAATCTATTATCCTGCCAACATTAATTGCTTGCCTGGTATGGGGAAACGCGGCTCCTATCATCATACCAAAAATGGAAATTTTCCAAAATAAAGTCCTCAACAAATCAATTAAAAACTCCACGGTTTACACTTAACCATCAAATTAACTGAGAATTGCAAATCAATACCGTTCTAAAACATAAAGAAAGTAACAAACAAATTTTATTCTTCCCTCCCTTCATCTCATAAATTCCATCTAGGCCCAACAGTAAACATCTCAAGTCGAATCAAATCCAAATTTCCCAAAGATATGCTTAAACCTCTCTAAACTAATAATTTCGTGTAGAACTTTTCTCTTTCCTTCCCTATTACTCGACAGGGCAATCCTAACAGTTTATTTACAAAAAATTAAAATTCAAAAGCATCTAAAACAAAACTACTTAATAAAATGGGCTAGAGTAATATAACCTCACTTTGTAAAGGAATGCTCAACTCCAAAAAAGTCAGCACGTACAACTAAAATCGTAAGACCTCAGGTGAAACGAGAATAAATAAATTTTAAAAAAGAAAAAAAATGTTGATGGAGTGCATGGATTTGCAAAGATAAAAAAAAGTGTCGGCCATGTTGTTCTTGCAGCATGTAAATGAACACTGGCTAAATTCCGCGTAAAACTAAATCTTCTGTCAATTTTCGTCCTAATCCGATTTCATATTCGCCTAGCGGGGAATGCTTCAAGTAATGGATGAATTATTCCGAGAGAGTTGTTGTGGAGTTCCCTGGCAGTAAATGTGGTAGTCAAAATTTATTGGAAAGGCTGTATCTTTAAAAATTAACTGGCAAGACTGGGTATCTTAAATTAAAAATTCCCAATATTTTGAGTCCGGGTATTATAATCAAGCTTACCTAAAGGAACTGATTTATCAAATGAATTAGTGACAGGTATTAGTTCAATTAGTCTCAATTATTGTCAGAATTAACATTTTAATACAACAAATATGATGGTTTTGTTTTATTCCCCTTTTAGTTCAGATAACCAGACCCCAATCCATATTTTATTATTTATTATTATTACTATTATTATTAAGTTTATTTTTTCTCATTTTTTGGCGCATTCATATTATTAATTGCACAGATTAACAAAATCAAAGAGCCCAATGAATATACTAACTTAGCGTAATATGACAATGAATTTAAATCGATTGATTCGAGTCGGCAAAGAGTGATAAAAGTCTTCGTTTTGTAGAAATGGTACTCTGTAACATAACGCGTGGAGAGTGAGAACCGATTTACGAGAAACGATTCTTTTTGGCGAACGATTCACTTTCCGAGTTTCAGCGGACGCGCGTGCGCAATGAGGTTTCTGAGAGAGACTCGAACCTTCCGCGCGTGCGCATTCATAGACCACTCATTTAGAACTGCAGCTGCTACGTGATTCATTTCGAAATTCATTGGAGGACGCTTTCAACCGTGTACTTATAGTATTCATCTTCTAATCTATTTAAACTTTTAGGGGGAGATTCTCAAAATATTTGAGGAACCTTAAAAATGTATAACATTCGGAAGTTTTATAATCCAAGCGCCTGTAAAATAAATCCCTTTTACATGCGTAAATAGGATAATACCAAAGCTAATTCTTATGTATTAAAACTTGAAAAAAATGTATGTAGTTTGACTATGTCACTGACCACAATCCTTTTTACGAATACATACGCCTACTTCACTTGTATCCCGCACATCACATTACCTTCCATTGCAATATAATTACAAACTTCTACTGATTTTCTGTATTAATTTTTATTTCGAATGATTCTTTTTTATTTTCGTAGCCAAAAAATGAGAAATTAGTTTCTTATATTCTTGGTTTACTTATCTTTCTTCACATATCTTCCCGACAGATTTTAAAAATTTCAGGGAATATTAAAAATTTATTTTACCTGCTCATTTTTCCTTCATAATATAAATAATATTATGTATAATTTGAAAACTTAGTATACAAAAGAATTAGACAGAGTTGAAGTATTTTAACTCGGCAATGAGTTCTAACCCATAAAATTAAAGAAGTGTACACACAGAGTCCAGCAAATGATCTGATGTAAAAATATTCAAAATAGTTTTTTGAGAACATAATATATTTTTTACACCAATGGAATGGATGTATGTATGAATTGAGTTCTATTTTAACAACATAATAATTGTGATAATGTGTTAATTTTTAATTTCTAGTCTTACTTCGAAAGTATTGTAATGGTACGTAGTAACAGTGTGGCGATTTTTCGATAAAAAAACTCTTATTGCCGAACCTTGGTAACGAAAAAGTGGATGAATCTTGTTCTTATACGTAGTTCATTACTTCCATTATATCACACGTTGGATAGATGGAATCCACGTTTCACCAAAAAATCAACTGACGGCAAATTATCTCTTTGTCAGTCTCTCCGTCTGTCCGAACTGTGGTAAACGCTAGGGCCTAAACCGTTCAAAGTATTTTCGCAAACATTGATAGTCCTTGTCAAATAGGAAGGAACCTTAGGCATGGTTAATTTAAATTGGATATTTTCATTTTGGAGTGTTCTTTAGATAAAGCCTCCATTACATTTTCAACACTTAAAAAATGTCCAAAGTTTTTGAATACTCTTTGTCCTCGGAAAGCAGAAAGGGCGCTTAAAAGAATGGCACTGGTCGAATTTTTGTTGGAATTCCTGACGTTTCGAAAAATGCATATGTTCAACTTTTCTCTGGCTTCCAATAAAGATAGATTTTTGAAGATAGATATTTTTTCTTTAATAAAATCTGTTTTTGAACTATAGACCTTAAAATAATGTCAAGTACAATTTTTCGAGAATATGATTAGTTTTCGAGTAATACAGCATGACATACAGGCAATTTTTGAACGACTACTAAAAATTGCTCCAAATTTTTTTCTTTGTTTTTTCTCCTTGTATATATATTAAAGGATGGTAAAAACTCCGTTGCTGATCACATTTTCGGTGACCTATCTGTATTTTTGGATTTTGAAAAATTTGCAAATCTACGCATTTGAAGACAGAGATTTTTGTCTTTAATTGTTTTTAAAAAATCAGATGTTTAAAAAATGTCACGTACAAGGTTTTCACGTAATATCTGCTTGAAGTTAACACAAATTATAAAACACGTTTTCTCAAAACTTGCTCGAAATTGTTTTCTTTATTTTTTTTCACGAATACAATAAGGAACGATTTAAAGAATTGCGGAGGTCTCATTTATTTTCAACTCTCTAAATTTTTCGAAAATTGCAAATATTAGAAATAAAGCGAGAAAGTATGTTATGTTGTAGTGACACTATTTTCGTTTATTTTATTCCCGTTCCATATTCGCTTTTCAGACGTTTTAAGGATACCTCCTACAATGAATTTGTTTGGACTCGCCCACCAAAATTATCCCAAAGTAAGGTCAAATTCGGATATCAATATAACCCTTCCTATTTTTGAAATTTCATAATTATACCTTGATTATTTGAAAGTTATCATTTACGGTTTAGGCATGGTAGAATGGGAAGGGTGTTTGAGAGTAGTGAGCTAATGAAGTTGATTACTTAGGAACGAGAAATTAATTTTAATTACGCAATGAACGTATCGTTGAAAATTGGGGTACCGGCATTGTTTTGAACATGTATTGAAGTTTGTAAATCGTGGTGTTTGGGGTTAATTAGACCGTAAGATCAAAGGCACGATTGATGATTTATAAATTTACAAATGCTTATCTTGATTCTATCGTCAAAATCTTCCTGGATCTGACATTAAAAATTAGGCTACAGGACCGATAAAATGGATTTCTTGGCGGGTCTTTATCTTTCAAATAAACTAGGCTAAATAATGAGATTTCATATTAATCCAACTATTCAGTATTTGCCAATCATCAACTAGTGGCCATACACTCCCTTCACTGTCTTATTCTTACGGATGTAGTGTAGACGTACTCCGAGGTCTAAAGCGTCTAAAGTAAATCTCTGCTCTCTCAAGCGCAAAATGTGGTAAAAAAGACAAAGAAATAAGGCAATGAACAAAACAGTTTGTTTCCTTTTCTAAACCTTGAGACTAGAACACGTAAAAACGGGAAAGGCAGGCCAATAACAAGTAACAACGCAGCGGCACCGTTTTTGAGAATACTTACTCTCGCAAGTGCGGTCGTTGTGACACGTTCGTTTCATGCTTATTGACCCCTGGATGGAACCCCACTGTCTTCTCCACCTCTCGAGCTGTCTTTCCGTTGCCATCGTCTTCCTTTCCTCGTTATCGAGATCCGCTGCTGATACACGGACATCACCTCTCGCGCATCGAGCTGCACAAATTCCAGAACACATCAAAGTCCACCCTCGAGCCGCGGCAAAAGAGTGCAAAAGCGAGAGGGGTCAGCTTGTGAACGACATTATTGTGCAGCAAATTCGGCATATATAAACTATCTTCATCATAATTATTAACAAACTTTAAGTTAAGAAATGCGCTGCAATATGATTGTGTATTTTCAGATTCTTTAGGAAAAGAGATGCGAGGCCCATACGAATAATTTTAACAATGTAATAACATAGTCATCAGTGACAAAGTTTTGACGACACATAGAATATTTAGACATGAACGAATCTAATTTATTCAATTGAAAATAAATACAATTACAATGTCATCAATCACGTCAACGATAAGAAGTGTTTAATCTTTTCTATATGCTGTTAGATGTAAAACCCTGATCTTTCAGAAAGTAAATGAATTATATAATTAAATGAATAAATCATTATTAATGAACATATCTTTGAACTGAATACCGCAGTTCTGCCAATAAAGGTGAACACACGATACATCTTGTTACACACTCACAATGATTTGAAAGAATATGACTGTCATGTGTTAGACAAAAATGTGATGTATCACATTGAGTAACTAGATCGAGAGCGAAGAGTATCCAGGTAGTAAGTCTAGAATTTTCTTGTTCACATGCAATCAGACCAAAGAAACAATAGTGACAGTTTTTCAGCAAATGCTGAAAACAGAGACCTCGCGGTAAACGTAACACTAAGGCGCATATTTTTAAATCGATAGTGGAACGCGCCAAAATGGAAAATGAGAAACAAGCGGTCCGCTAAAGACGTAGTTTGAATATTAAGAATAAATGATAGACTACAGATATTAGTGCAATAATTAAATGATATGTCTTAGTTTTCAATAATTATTTTTGAATAAGTAATTAACACACAAGGTTGAGTGAATTTATAGATTGGTACCTACAATTGCATCTATTCGATTGCACTTTCAGTAGAGCGTGAATAATTCAGATGTCAGAATTGGGAATAGCGAGAGTGTGAATTGGTTCCTGAAAAAAAATTGCATGACAATATTTCTTCATGCATGAGCATTTTAAGAGTGTCAAAGCAACTATAAAGTTCAAATTATGTAGTGATTTACTGTTGATTAAATATTATTGCTGTAGGCCTATTTTAATGAATATATTTTGTTGTAGGAATGTATGTACTGTACGTAAAATGAGACTGTACACATGTAATATTTTACTTAATGTACAGTGTTTTTGTCTGAAATTTAAAACGTACAATGTTTACAACATTAAACGTTCTAATTTCCCTTGTTTCACTTCTGTAAACAGTGTGAATCAAGAACGATTTTAGAAAGTTTTTCTTTACGTTGATGACATGTACCGGATCTTTTATTGGTGTATTTCAAATATCCTGAGAATTTGATTACCAGGAAGGGGGAAGATATTTAATCTGAATTATCGACGTTCTGCTGTAATTTCAATTCAGTAACGCATCTTTCAAAAGCCAAATAAAGACGCCAATAGTGTCCACTGACTCAGTAGTGGGCATTTCAAGGAGATCGTTTGAAAAATGTGAATTGGACGCTTCGCAATTGCATCTTGCAGAGCGTGGAGGCTGTGCGTTCTAGTGGCGAAAAGTGGAACGACTATGATTAGTTCCCCTCTTCTTTTATTTATAAAAAATAAGTTAAAAATAGTTTGATAATGTTCAAAAGGATTGACGTCGCAATACTGTAAAGTGAACTGACGAAATGATTCTAATATGCCCAGGGGGTGCACTATCGAGTGGTCGTCATTCTGTCCGATATCTAATCATTTGCACAATTTTTAAGTACTCTATACTGGATAAAAATCAGGATTTAGAAATAAATTAAAAGTAAATAAAACATTAAAAATGAGCTATTTTTTTAAGAAGGACCTGTTGAAAAAGAGTTATGCTAAACCCATAAAGAGATAGCGGAACCCACTGAGATTCGTGACATGAAGTTTGTACTGAAACGCATTTTTTAAAACAGAAAACTCTTCTCAACTATGGACACCATTGATGTTTGTACCCTAAACATTTCGCATTTGAAGGGCGTTGAGCAGGAACAATATAATACACTTCTCCCGCAATTTGCAAAGTCAGTATTTTGATTGTGATCACAAAAAAGTTTATTTTGTTTACATGAATGAAGATCTTGGGTCAGTAAAAAGAAAAACCACATTTTTATCAAAAGGGAGATATTAACATTTACGATTAGCGGGATATTTCGTGTTCCTCATGTTTAACGTCTTGCCACCGCTCGAATCTCTTTATTTTTACAGTGTGCCAGGAAAGTCGTAGCACCGAGCCGAGGCTCTTACTACAAATTACAATTCTGTTGGTAGCTACCGGATCACTGGGAAACGAAGATGACAACACTTCCAACATCTGTTATGATTGTAGTGAGTACGAAATTTATATTTCCATTTGTAACAAGCTGCAGTTTGCGCTACCAACATCATTTCTGTTGTTAGCACTGTCACCAGCCTCTGGGGCTACCAAGGAGAGATTTTCCTGATCCACTACAGAGTAAAATGCGGAACGCGGAACGTGTATAATGCGGAAATCCGTCTAATGTGAACTTACATCGCGGTCCTGCCAATGACAAATTCTACAGTATTACCTAGCATCAAGCGAGATCTTCTCTACTACGGAAAAAAATTCTGGCCCTTTGAGGTTCCGCTTGGAGCCGTTTTACTGTACATGGCAGCGTCGCTCCCACACGTGCGCCGCCTGGCCGAAGTATGTGGAGCGCAGCGCGCGCGCCTCGCGCATGCGTCGTACCTCGGAAGGAAGCCGCCGCCGCCGCCGCCGCCATCCTCCTCGTCGAGTGCAGCGCCTGTGGGCGTCGCGACGCCTCCCGGCGCCTGGCGTCGATCCCGGGCGTGCAGCGCCCGCGCAAAAAGCCCGGCGAATGCGCGCGCGCCTCCCGGCGGCCGCGGCCCCACGGCGGAGCGGATACCCCCCTCCCTCCCTCCCTGCCTCCCTCTAATGGCGGCGGCCGGTTTTTATACAAACGTGTTTTTTGTTTCGTGGCCCGCCCCCTGTTGCGTTTTGTTCTTGCGCGCGCGGGCACGGCGCGGCACGGCACGGCCCGCGTCTCGCCGCGCGGGCCGGCACGCCGCCGCCGCCGGCTCCGGGGGCTTTGTCCGGAGGCTCCGGGGGCGTCCGCCCGCCCCGCCCCGCCCCCCCTCGCCTCATCTGCATGTGGCGCTGAATGCGCGCCCTCCTTGGCCGCCGCGCAAGACAGTGCGAGCGCCTCGCCGCGCCTCGCCGCAGGTACCCGCGCATTGTGCCGTCCGCCCCCGGACGCCCCGGGGCGGTTGGCGGCGGGCGGCGGACCCCCGCGCCGCGCGACCTGCAACTGTCGGCGCGAAGCGACGCGGAGAACGAGGCAAGACGGGGAGGGGAAACACGGCAAGGCATAGGCAGGCTGGCATAGGCAGGGAAAGTAGTCAATAAGGAAGAACACAAGACATTCAACAGTAGCTTGCGAATGTGAAGGAAGACGACGAGAGGACTCTGGGATACGAAAACAAGCAACAGAGGAGAGGCAAGAAAAGACGATAGCACTGCTAATAGTTTGTTCATGCTCGTAGGTCACATTAGATGTGGAAGTCATTAGGATGGGAAGAGGAAACGAGGAATACAAAAATGAACAAGGAAAAAATATAACAATGGATGGGGAAAACACGGTGAAGCCCATGCAAACTGACGACGGTAGGGAAAATAGTAAGTTAGGAAGTGAGTGAGACATGCAACATTAACAAAGCCATGGGGGCTTTCACGACTGCACACTCTATTCAAATTACCTTCGAGACTGAACGGCCGTGGGCTACAGGAAACTGTATTTCCAAACGTTTTGTCTGCATCTGCGGCAGCATTCTCAGTGGCGAAGTATGAGCTGTCTGGAAGGGCACTTCGTCTACAACCATTTCTCTATTGAGGATGTCTGCCACAGATTCAGTCTAAACGTCTGGGATTTTGATTTCTTCTAGACCACGGTCGTCCAGTCCGGAAAGTAATTCCAATCATCCAACATCAGCACAGGAAAGGGAAGGAACATGAGGAGAGAACTCTGGAATATGAAAACAAGCTACAGAGGAGAGGAAGAGAAGGAAAAGATTAGAGGATAGCACTGGTAATAAAAAGTTCCTTGATACTGATAGGTCATTTTAGGGGATGTGATTTAGGGGATGGAAAGAGAAAACGAGGAATAGAAGAAGGAACAAGCAAAAGAGAAAACGAGAGGTGGAGAAAATATGATGAAAAATAGTGAGAGGGAAGGATTTCGGGCTACGGATGATAGACAAGTCACCGTGAGGTTAGTAGTTCATCAAAGTGCAGGAATAAGAGGAGAGAACTGTAAGAAATGAAAAGGAGAAGAAACAGAGCATAGCCTTAGTAACCGGGATGTGGTGTGATGCAGATGCTTTAGAAGAAGAGGAGCAGACAGTGGGGACTGGAGGTCAAGGCGAAAGCAAGTGGCAGCTGGAGTGCAGCCATCAGCGCAGAACGCGGCGCAGAACGGGTAAGGGCGGCAGGAGCTGCAGGTGAAGAGCAAACACACACTAAATAACCTGACTGAAGAATGTCATTTGCAATTAGAAATATCATATTGAAAAGATTTTTTGGCGATTGCGTAATGAATAATGCATGCAATTTCCTCTCCGTTCTAAAACGCGAGAGTTAATTTATTAATATTCCGAAATAACAGCACATGAAATAATTAGAAATGATATGTTTATACATGTGTAATGTATATTTCCTTCAGCAACCTTCAGCAAAAATTTGCATTTCCCCAATCGTATCGCAGGTATTCTGCAAGCCGAGCGGAAAATTGCAACGTTTCATTTTTGCAAAGTGTCTTCACGTTATCCCGCGATCAAAACATCCATCAATGCAAATAAAGGGCGGCGGGGTGGAAGCGAATTCGCTAAGCCGCCGCCGCCGCGCGCAGGTGATCGGGGCGGCCGCATCCGGTGCTATTGATTGGATCGGGGCGGGGCGGAGGGGCACGCCGTGCCCATTGTGCGGCCTCGCCACTCCACGCGACGCAAAACCACCAACAGTCAATAAATCACCTTTACCATTCAATCACTTGCACTTCATTAGCGAGGGGTGGGTCTTTCTGTGAATGGAATTGGCCCACCACAACTTTTGCCACAGGAAGGCCTTGGAGTGCTGAATTCGCGGAGTAACTTCGTGTTTGTTTTTTGACAGAACGTGAAGCTTATGAAGAGCGAGCAAAGGCTTTTGCCTTTCTGCACTTATTTTAAATGTAAGTTGGAGGGTCAAGATGACACGTCCCTTTTATTTATTTCCTCAATTACCCAGCGCTTGAAACAGGCGACAGTTTTGCAATTATATTTCAAGACAGATAAAAAGTTTGCATTCCAAATATTTAAAAACATTAAACATAAGAATATAAAAGACAATAAATTTTAAAATATTATCCTTATTAAAAGATATCACTTTTATACACGTTTTAAACAACTACTTGAAAAAAAGACAATGGGGAAATGTAATTACTGCAAGATATTTTTCAACAATATAATTTTGATGGACGTGCTGAAGGAAGGGAGTGTGTGTGTGTGTGTGTGTGAAATTGAAAAGAGCAATGTTTCATTCGTCCAGTATAAAGAGCGCCCTACCTGTGCGAGGTTGGAGCCTTCCGCAGGACGCGGACGTGCAGCGGGCCGTGTCACTCAAAGAGGCGGCGCGACGCCAACAGCAGCGATTTCTCTGCGCAAACGCAACCAGACAGCTCCAACAATCACCCTGCGAACGCAATATTAATTCGGACGTAAACGGGTTAAAAAGAAACAAATCAAATCTAAATATTTCGAATAATACAGTTCTGTGACAACGGCTAGAGGCAGAAGGAAGGAAAAGGAACGAGGTAAATGGCAAAAAGGAATGACACAATTGAACAGCTTATTTGCAAGGGTCAAATCTCTAGCAAAACACAATTTTTCAGGAAGGGAAATTATTAATATCCAGTCTAATATTGTGAGGTAGGATTGAATTGAATTGAATTGAATTGCCTTATTTTACGTGGCGAGACTCAGGTCATGAGGCCCGCTCTTCCGTCTAACCATGCCAATTTCGCTACGCTCCTTTCTCCAACTAGCGGTATTAGGTATTACCGAAAGAAGGTATTACTTGAGCGACGAACCAGGCGATTTGAATTTAGCTCAGAGGCTTCATTCATGCTTGAGATCTTCTACATGCAGTAAATCCACTAACATGGGACAGCCGGCTTTACTTCCCTCCGACGGAAGGCGTACGAAGGATTTTTTCTCGCACGGCTTCGATTGGGTTTGAACCCGCGAACTTCAATGGGTTTCGGATACCGTTAAACACAGAATAAAAGTATTTTTGAACGCTACATGGGTCTGAGAAGCGTCTTAAGAACAGAATGACACGCGAAACGAAAGGGAAACGGAGAAGCTCTTCACTTGGCGCCGCGCCAGAGGTGAGTCGCGCGGCCCGTGGCGGGGCCACTCAAGGGCGGTGTGGGTTTCAGCCCCCCGATCCCTGTCAACCGCTTCCGTCAGCGAGGCTCCCGAGCGGCGCACCCGGCCCTGCCCTGCCCTGCGCGCGCATGGTAATTGCGCCTCTGCATACGAAATGCCGCGCGCCGCCCGTGCAGCCTCCGCGCGGGGCGGTTCCCACGCTGCCTGCGCGGCGCGGGCGAGCCCCGCCACCGCCATCGACTCATGACGCTAATCACTACAGTGCAACTCTCTATCAAAGCTTCAGAGTGCTACTATAGGAGATGCTAGTGTCGCCGGCTACAGCTGCTGGTTAGGCTCGTACAAATTCGCTAATTTGTGACAAATACGTAAAGTGTCTACTAAATGCTCAATGTAGACATGTAAGACACCGCTAAAGAAAGCGCGGACATCGACGCTATCTTTTGTAACGTGACGGGAACCCACGCAGCAGCCACGTTTCGTTGGCAGCAGCTCGTGTTATCGTTCCTGTCAGAAGGTGATAGAGGACAGCGCGCCACTGTAATGGTCCCCACCGTGTAGTATGGGAGTTGAAAGGCCCTGCTACAGTGCCTCCGACTTGGAGGTCTTAGGATTCGAATCCTGACGGTGAGAGAGGGAGCTAACTCGTAAAACTCAAAACATTGATTTATTGACATCTTCAGTCTTCATAATCGAATACTTTCATCAACAGGTATTTTTAATTTCGTGGGTTAGCTCCCCCCTCTCTCTCTCTTCTCTCTGTGTATGCCTCAATTCATGTCACTTCAATGCCTCTGACTGGGTAGTCCTCGGATTCAAGTCTCGATGGTCCCAGGATTTTAGACAGGATTGTCTTAGCTACATGGCTACGTCGAATTCAGCCGCTGTCTGATGGAGAATTCTAGCGACCGACTGCTCTGATCGGTAGTTTTCCGAGGTTTCTCCGATGAATTCCGGGCGAATGCCGAAGCAGTACCCTAGCAAATGGACCACGTGATCTTTCCTTCCTATTACTTTCCCTAATCTCACCTCTTACACTTACACTCACGTTCATTACACTACCACTTGGAGGCAGTCGAGAGCTTAGAGCCTGTCCCAGCTGGGGCGGTGCCCCGCCGGCGGAAATATTTGGTAGGAGAATATCCCCGGAAGCCGATGTGGGTCAGAGACGGATCTCGCCAGCCAGAGGGGGAAGATCTCCACCTCCCGCTATACAACATGCACTATACTTACGAGACTAAGAACCTTTGCAGTTCCCGCGCCCCGAATCATTAGTCAATCTATCGATCAAAGTCATTTAATAAGTTATAAATGGTAAACGAAAGGTACTTTGGGCGGCGATGGATGGCAGCTGGCAAAAGTATGTGGCAAGTCCGAATATATTTATCATCGTCAATTAAATTCAACCTCTGGATGCAGAAAAATTCTTTCGGCTGACTGCTCAGGACCGCAATTCTTCGTGGATTCTCCGCTCAACCCACCTAAATGCCGGAACTGTGATTTATCAACTAAGGCAGAGGTAACGGCCGTGGCGCGATCTTTTTTCCCTCGTTCTTCTCTTCTCTCTCTCCATTCACATACACACGTATACACACGCTTCGGAAGATTAGCTCCCTCTTCTCCCGGCGGAGAATATCTGGAGGAGAAATCCTCCAAGCCGATGCTTGGGTCGGATTGTTTTAATTCAATTAAAAATTAATTAAATTAAAAAAGTAATATTAATATATTATGTTAACTCCAACGCCAACAAACAGCTCGGTCAGAGCAGCTGAAAATCAGAATCGTATATATTGAACACATACAACATCAATGACACAAACATTGCACGTTGCCTGTGCCGACATTCCACTTACGATGTATTACAAAATCTACTACCACTTGTACATTTTTTTTATTAACACCCTCAAAAAAACAGTTAACAATGGTGTTAAAAATGTTCATTTAATAGAGATTAGAATTTTAAAATCTTAGAATATAATTACATGATCTTACGCACTGCTACTTTCTCTGGCAGAATATATTAACACCAACCTGCTCTTGGCGGCAAGCAAAATATAATGATTTTCAATAGGTTGAAAAATTTCTTGAAAAACGTATTTGTAGAAATAAACATTTTACTAAAAGCGTGGACATTTAATGAGAGATTTTTAAGAAAATACTTTGAGACCCCCAGCAAAGCAGAGCAAACAAAAATATAATAGCAATGCACTGCAAAATAAAATGAAAGAAAATTATGTTTTTTTCTTAAAATTTGAATATTTACATAAAAAATAATAATCTTCAACACCGTGGTTTATATAAAATTGATCCTCTCCTCTTTCATAAGAACTGGATATGAAGAAAGCGTGGGCAACGCCAAATATTTCTATAGTAATCATATATATTTTATGCAAAGTGTTGTGTAATATGTGGGAATCCTTTGGGGGATACACGAATATTTGGGAGAATTTTAAGATTCGCAACACGTCTTGAGTACATAATGTTCTTTAAATGTTCTCCAAAGTAAAAATTTAATGGATTGAGATCAGGCAGGCCATGTTTTTGCTGCCCTAAGCCCTATTCATTTATGTGGGAAATGAATAGTTTAACATTGCCCTTGCTTGATGATAAAAATGAGGCAGTGCCCCGTAGAATATGAATCATATGTTCTGATTTAAGTGTAGTGGAACTTTCAGCAAACATTTAAATGTGCCATTACAAATTCACTGTATGATGATCTAGTCAGTTTTTTATGAGAAATAAAAGGTTCAATTGCTTAGTCTCCAATTATTCCAGACCATTCATTATTATTGAACCGTTGTTGGTGTCTTGTTTCCAAAACTATCCACATGTGAGAGTAAAATTCTGCCTCTGGTACTGCTGCCATTATTATCCTCAATACTGATGCAGTACTCTTCCTCTTAAATCAGAAATTCTGATACTCTTGATCTTCCACTTTTTCATGATCTTTTCTGAAAAGAGTTCGTATACACAAGACATTCATGTATTCTCTGGAAAGTCTTTCTGTTTGATAAATTTCTTGCGTTATATATTTGCAAGTCCATACATCAGGTGCATGTCTGACATGTGCTGAACACATTTTGACCACACAAATGGAATGAACAGTAAACTCTAAACACTAGTTCATTAAAAATATGCAGGCTTCAACTACTGCTTGTATACTGAATTGTAAGAGAGTTTGTTTACTGTTAGCAAAGATGGTGTGATAGATAACATAAGACTTTGACTTAACAATTAACAACACAACCAACAAAGCAAACATACCAGCAGAATTTAGCGACAGCTTTGAAAACACAGATGCAGAAGCGAGATTGTAGGCAAACACGCAATAAGCAAGAAGTGTCTGTAATATGCAGGTTACGGGAGGTAAAACGTATGTTAATATAACATTTTTCCACATATTCCTTAACCAGGTATTCCACATATTACTTAACATCCTACCTATATATTTTCTTTATAAATATAAATAAATCTTGACTCATTCATCGAAAAGCATCTAAAGATAATCATGATTTTTAAAGCATATAATTATATATTTACAATCCGTCCACAAGAAAGAAAAATATCCAAATTTGATGTCTCATAATACAAACTTCGGTGATAAAATGACCCGTTGGTGATATTTTACTGTCACTCAAGCACGGCGTTCTTTATGTTTCCTCAACACAGCTCTGACAAGACAGCATTGTAAATGCAAGGGTAAACAGAGCATTTACTGCCATGCTTGAAATAAAAAACTTGCCACTCTATTTTATTGCGCTTTCATCTCATTTTAAAAGAGTTGTTATTTTGAGAAAAGCAAGTAAAATGAATTTAAGACTGATTCTTAGACAAATTTCGAAAACCATCAAAACGAAATGCACTAAAATACTACCCACCATTTTTGTCTGTCTCATATTAGCGTCCTTATCATCTACACATTTGTAAACTCACTGTACACTTATTTAACTTGGAAGGAATTTTGTATTTTGGAAAATACTGTTAATCAAGGTGTGAAAATTTTCTGTAATTGTAATTTTCATTGCCATTGGGAAATATCGTAACAAATATTAAGTTTTGCACGATTCATAAGTCAATATTAGTTTTCGAATGTATTAATAGGATAAAACTTTGATAATACGTTTCATTTTTCATTCTAGATCTGAATATACCAACTATGATAAAATTAATGATGTAATAAAATGATAAAATTAATCTTCTTATCTATTAATGTGAAGGTTGTATCCAGTAAGGAATGAATACGAATTGTAAGCAATGTCAAATATTCGTAATAGTGGAAGGGAAACCAAGCCGAAGTTAGCATTTTCACCACAGAATGCGGAAGTAATAGATTCATAAATCATTTTTATTACAAGATGCTGGAAACGAAAAGAGAAACCTTTGATAGATGTACACGCATGCAGCGATCATGAGTTATAACTTATGCACCTGATGAATGAAATGTAAATGAAGTGTATGTGTACTTCCGTACATCCAAATTTGAAATTAGAAGTCCAACATAGATTCTTGAAATTATCAATAACTAGATTATCTATAAGTTATCTGAAGCATTGGCTGAAGAAAATACGAGCTCATGGTAGAAAACGTCCGTTGTTGTTGAAGCAATAACATTCACGCTCGTACTTCGACGCAGATAACATACTTAAGTTTTAATTTTTCTTTAAGTTTTGTTCTTCGCTTGACTGAGCGATCTAAGAACTTAAGTAGCGTAACATTAGTTTGTGAAATGTAGGGTGTCACTGACAACTGATGATGCAGAACTTGTTAAAAACAAAGTTCTGTTATATCCGACAATCTGGAAATATAATGTCGTAGAAATGTGAGCAGGAACTGTTGGCATACAACTGGCAAACCGCGACCCACAAGGACTATACATTCAGGCGAGTTATTCCCCCAGTCATCTGCAGCCGCATTATGTCCAATTCCCCGTCGCGTTGTGGGAGCCAATTGTGGCGAGGGCTCCTCCCCGCTATTTCCTCTGATCGCCGCCCGGAGCGCCTGCCTCGCGCGTACGGACGGCGGACGGGCGGGCTCGGGAGAAGCCGCCGTTAATTACAAGGGACAGTTCCCAAACATTTTGATCATTACACTCTTGAGAAGACATTCTAAATGAAGGACGTAGTGACAATCATTAGCAACCCTCCTCCAATTTTGAGATACTGATCGTTTGATGTTTGGCGAACATATGCAAATCAATAAAGGGCCAAGATCCTTAGGTGTTATGGCCAGAAAATGGAAAACTATAATAATGAATGGAAAAAGAGTTGCTCAGAGAGAAACGTGGTGTGAATACTTAAAAACCCTAAATTGTGGCTAATAACTGTCTTTAACAAACGCATTCATCGTAATTTCAAGACGTGACATTAGATCACCACAGTGAAACCTTAGAGGGCAAAGAACCTTAATTTTGGGTGGTAGTGGTCAAAAGAAGTTGGTATTCTTGTACTCAATTACAGAGTACATGTGCGTATTGGAAACATTATTTGCTCTTCATAGTTAAAGTTCTATTGTTAAAAGGAAAATTAAGTTAAAAAGAAAAAAGTTGAAGCAGAATGTCGCATGTAATAATTTCTCATGATTGAGTTAAAAGAGAACGAAAAAAATTGGCATACCCACTTCCAAACTAGGTTTTTAAGAAAGCAGTTTGCTTTGTCTGCGGTAAAGAATCGGGAATACACTAGAGCGCGCTAGTGAGCACTAGTGCCATTGCGAAGGTTCCTGTAGCATCCGTTAGGATGCAGTGGTGAAACAATACTGCAAGTTGAGGATGAAGCTCCACGAAAAAAGAAATGAACATTATAGAGTTTTCCACACAAAAAATTACGAATATAAAATATTCCATTTCGGAGTTTTCAAATCTGCATGTTACTAATTTTATCAATGATATGTCAGTTTCTTCTTTTGTGAAAGAGTTTTCTGCCCATACATTTGTTTTATCCATTTTATCAGTCTAAAGTTAGTCTAAAATTGTCTAAAATTTTAGAATGCAGAGATAAATGTAATAATCTTTATTAAGAATTATTGAATAATAATAGTTATAGAAGAATATTATACCACAGATGTTATGATATTCCTTGACTTTCAACAATTATAATCGTTTCGCGCAACCAGGTACCTCCCACCAGCGAGGCACCGCCCCAGCCGGGAGAAGCTGTAAGCTCCCGAACGGTCTCCCGGTATATGTGGTAGTGTTGTGCATGTTCGTGTGTGAGTGTGTGTGTGAGTGAGTGAGAGAGAGAGAATGTAAGAGGTGTGTAACTGTCGATGAGAGAGGCCGGCCACTAGAATTCTCCTCCACACAGCGACTGAATTCGACCAAGTGGAAAAGCTAGTGTTGAAAATCCTGCCGCCGTCGGGACTCGAACCTAGGACCTCCCGATCGGAGGAGGGTTTACTGTGTTTATTTCCATCTCCATCTCCCTACCTGTGAGAGTGGAGAGGGGACTTTCGCCACGACCAGCGCTTTCGTTCCCACTGTGCGCACATAACGACCCGCTTCGCCAGCGTGGGTGGGAGCGGAGGGGGGGGAGCAGCGACGCGTCATTACGCGTGAACTGCGACGCGCGACGGCGGTGGCGTCGTCCGCGCGTCGCGTCGCGTCGCGACGCGGAGAAACGGCGGCGCCGCGTTCTCCGCCTGCACAACAATTTTCGACAACACGCGCCTCATTTCGTGTCATTACGGCGGCCGCCCCGCCGGTCGCCGCGCCCGCTTTCAATTTCTCCGAGCCCGCGCGCCCGCTGGCCGGTGGCGGCACCTGGCCGGCGGCGAAGCAAATATTTTATTTAGGTGGGAAGGAGGGGGAAGGGGGAGGGGAGAGGCGGCGGAAGCGCGCGGGTGTCACCTGTGGGAAAGCTCCAGGTGAGGCGCTGCGGCGGCGCGCCGGCCCGCCCACCGCTCATTACCCCCTCCACGCGCCGTCCGTGGCGGCGTGGAGGTGGCCGAGGCGGTGATAGTGGTGGCTACGGTGGCGGTGGTGGCGGGGCGGCGGTAGTGGCGATGGAGGCGTTGGTCGTGGTGGAGGCGGTGGTAGTTGTATTGGTGGCGGCGGCGGCCGTGGCTGTGTTAATGGCGGCGGAGGAGGTGGCGGCGGCGGCGGCGGCGGTGGTAACGGCGGTGGTAACGGCGGTGGTGGCGGTAGCGGAGGTGGCGGTGGCGGCGGTGGTAGTGGGGATGGCGGTAGCGGAGGCGGCGGTGGCAGCAGGGACGGGCAGGGGCGATGACCGCACAGACTGCAGCTGTGACAATGGTGATGGTGGTGAGGGTGGGTTGTGGTACAGTCAACGTAACCTAAGAGGCGACGCAGGAAGAAATTAGAAACCAGGTCAAGTGATTCCATCAATGAAGATGGAATAGTGTAGGTGTCCGAATCAATAAAATAAAGACCAGAAGAATATGTCAGCTGGGGCGGTTCAGAGGTAGCACGACTAGGAAGCAAGAGCGTTTTCGACACAAGCAAAATACGTCGAATTCAGCCGCAATTTGGGGGAGAATTGTAGAGGGCGACTATTCTGTCCCCAGTTCATGTGGTGTCCTCCACTAATACCAGATGAATGTCTAAGCAGTACCTTAACAAATGGGTTGGAAGACAAGCCGAGAGCTTAGAACACGTAGGGCTGGTGGGATGGATGAAATGTATGAAAAGCAAAAAAAGAAACCGTGAACAGACGTGTAGGTTGACACGGGATATCTCGTTTCAACCGGGAAAGATCACCACCACGTCCCGGCTAAAAGTCCTGCTGTGCTTTCACGGAACCACTGCCAAAACAGTTGCTGCACTCGAACTTGCATTTTTACTCACTTGACTCATGATTAACTTTCACTCACTCAGGGCAGGTAACAAGAAGTGGAGATAAGTCAGGGAATGCTATCAATGGTAATAGAAGATTGCAGACATGTTGTAAATACATCTCGCCCACGAAGAATGTTCATGCAAGCTGAGCCTACATGGTCATTAACAACGTCTACACATTAACATTTCAAATGAAGATTCTCGAATATAGAACGCTAGAATAGGGGTCATGCAGCACGTCTAGGAAGCTGCCAACGATGATGATGGAGACGATGAAGTTGCCAACGAAGACGAAGGTGGGGAAGCAGACATAGAACTAATTACCGACGAGTGAGAGTAAAGAGTAGTATCAAGTGATAGCGACACACGCGGGTCGACACAAAAGGATTGCGATAACAATGGCAGCCGTAGAAATAGAGGTAACGTCAGTTGCAATAGCAACGTATGAAAACGTGTTATGGCGATATTTTGGTTATGAAAGTGCGTGCTTTCGGATGACAATCAAACTGGAAATCTCAATTTCCACCATTTTGACCAAGGTTTTGTTACGGTTATTACATAGACATTATCCGGCAGTTCGAAATCCCGTCGAGTCATTGCGAGTAATTGCTGTCAGACCGGATTCGTAGACTCAATTTCACAACAATCTACCTTTACTCTTATCCTCTCGTTTGACAATAATTGTAGTAGTGTACTGTGTCATCAACCTCACCATTACCCTCCGAAACTTCCTCTGCAGCGAACGTTTCGGAGGAAAATGAAGAGGATGCTCCTCATCAGGCGAATGCCGGTGCTGAACACAAACGCGTCACAATCTTTCCTTGCACCATCTTACCCTTCATTTTCCTTACACACTAACACTTACATGATTTACACTATCAAATATGTTGTCCCTACTTGTCCTGTGCCTCACCGGGGCATATATGGGGGGGGGGGAAACCTCGCGAGGCGACGTGTGAACACAATGCGCTGCAATCACAAATCTAATGATCAAAGTAGTTACTCTTCATGGAGACATACTAAGAAAGCAGAAATCTGAGTAAAACGAGTAAGGAATAAGTGAAACTAAGTGCAAAAATTTAAAATAAAAATGTAACGATAAATATTTTCAAGAAAAAGGCAAAAGACTAAAAAATTTCCAGAAACATTATGTCTATGAAGAAATCAGGCAAAATTCGCAAAGTATCCTCAGTCCAGTCAGATTTAGTTATTGGAAATTGGGTGTTTTATACATTTCCCGACTAAGGATATTTTCTTATTTCCACAAACAATTGCATTTGCATTGAAATCCGGGTCCGCAGTTATTTGCCATTGAAATGAAATAATTCTACAGCCGATTACTTTGTTAAGTCGTGAGGTTTCGTAGCTTCGGCGAATGAAGGCGGAAGGGGCTGGAGGGGTGGGGGAGTAGCTGAGTGGACGTGTTGGCCAGGCGGCTCCGCCGGCTCTTCCCCGGACGCCTGCGTCGGGGATGGGGTCGGAGGGGCTCTGCTCGAGTAATTAGTCGCTCAGCGCAGCGCATCTGAGCCCAGGCCGCTGCTCATGGCGCAATGGAGTGATGGCGAGGGAGGGGGCATGGAGGCGGCTGGTAAGACGAGGGCTGGGACGGAGGGAGCGGGGCGGCGGCGGGGAGGGCGATGCGAGCGAGGCGGGCGGGCGGGGGGCGGGGGCGGAGGCGGGCGCGCGGAGGGCGGGGCGGAGGCGGGGGCGGAGCGGGGCGCGGGGGGGCGGAGGCGGGTGAGGCGGTGGGGATCTGGCACCTACGATTGATTGATAGTGATGCAGGCGCGTCAACAACAGAGTCCACTGATCCCGTAAGTGCAGTGTATATTTTTATCGGGAGGTGGCAGTGATCTCCCACTGGATGGCGAGATCCGGCGCCACCTACCGTCGGCCAGCGGGGGTTTCCCTAATGAGGTATCTCCCACCAGTGGGGCACCGCCGTAGCCGGGACAAGCTCCAAGCTCTCGACCGATCTCCCGGCATGTGTGGTAGTGTATTGCATGTTAGTGTAAGTGTGCGTAAGGGTAGGGATAAGACAAGGAAGAAGGAAAGATCGTGCACGGTCCGTGGCCCGTTTGTTAGGTTACTGCTCCGGCATTCGCCTCGTGTTGATCGGAGAACGGAGAACTACCGATCAGAACAGCCGGCCACTTGAATTCTCCTCCAGACAGTGACAGAGTTCGACCTCGCTGTCTGGACAGTGTGGAAAATCCTGCCGCGTAGGAGCTCCCGGTCAGAGGCACTGCAGTGCCATCAGCTGATGCACTGAGCCAGCTCTCCCGGTCTGATGCGTGGGCGACGGCCGCTGCCTCAGAGGCCAAGGGAGGATGCGAGAGGGCCGGTGGAGGAGCGGAGGTCCACGCGGTGAAGTCCGCATTGAGAGGCCCCCGGGCGTTCGGTGGCAGTGGAGTGAGAGGGGCGGGCGATGGCAGGGAGGCCCGTCGCTTGCGGCGCATGTGCGCGCGGCACGTGGCACGTGGCACGTGTCTCCCGGCGCGTGGCGGCTGCTCGCACCCACAAACGATCGAGCGTTTGACGCCGCTCTCTCCGAAAGAATGCCGCCGACGAGCCACCCGCTTGCGCCGCCCTTTAGAAATCCGTCTTTTTACTTAAAACGCATCGCCTCCAGTTCATTTATATACCTCTAACCTGCTTTTGTTCCTTCAAATCATTATCAGATTACATTTATTTCTGTATACGGTTGTTTAATTAAATTAATTGTGATAATAGCAGATGTGTAATTATCTTTTGAAGGTTACTTGCTTTGGAAATATGTAACGGTGGAACATTAATTGCCTTTGTACTTAGGAGGTGATTATCGCATAACTGAAACCGGTTCGCTCCTTTATAGTTTTTATGAAAGTTATTATAATGTATACTGACAACCAGTTTAAAAAAAAATGCAAGATGCATCGGCAAGTCTTATCTCTTTATCTTCATGAAGGTACATATTACTTCGTTTTGCAACTATGTGGCTTACATAATTTATAAAATATTATTTAAATTTTCCAAGTTCCGTTACTCTGAATAAATGGAAAAATATACAAAGTTATTTCAATGAGGACACTAATTAAAGTTACTGTTCTGGCAACAATGCCTTTTCGATTGCTGTTCATAAAGAATATTATCAATTTAATGACAACTATAAAGGTAAATAAAAGGAGAAAAGAGACTGGGAGACATGTAGCGAGTGTGACGTATTTCCATTACCGCACCTAGCATATGTGGCCTGCCTGAACTTGCTTTCATCGCACTTTAGAAACTGAGAGGATTTGTATTAGAAAGCCACAGCTGCAAACTTGCTCCTGCCGGGAACCTAACCCAGGAGCTGAAAGCTAGCAAGCTATCGATGAGTCACCCAGGGGGCGGGTAATAATAATAATAATAATAATAATAATAATAATAATAATAATATAATAATTACTGGAACCGCTCCATTATAATTAACAGACAAATCTGTGGCAATAGACGCTAAATAATGTACATTGACAAAAACCATCAGCAGGCTTTCGTTCTTGATATCAATACCCAAAATCCACAACATTTCGGCAAAACATCAAGATGAGATACAGAAATGTACCGATTTCGCTCATGAAGCCGCAGCTCAGTGGAACTTCAGCAAAGTGACAACTGTGCCAATGATAATCTCAGGTACAGGAGAGATTGCGAAAATGACACTTGGAGCACTAGCGTCTTCGACTGGATGCAAGGAATAAACTCAAAAGGCAGTTATTTTGATTACATGCCATATTGTTAGAAAACAACTGAATATCCAATGAAGCAACCGCACATCTCGTCATCAGACGTGAGTGATAGGCATACAGACCAGTAAAACACTGAAGAAAAAATAAAAATTATCACAAATATATTAAAATAAATTAATATAATGAAATATTTTAAAGAAAGTAATTTTTTACTTCAAACTGCATTCTCCAGCTCACATCCATTTGTAGATTTGTTGTAAGACGTAAAACAACAACTAGTGGAGCTACAACAGAACATACTTTCTCTCAAAATTACTAAATTTGCAATTTTCGAAAATTCGTAAGTTCAACGAAAATGAGACTCGCGCTATTCTTGTAAGCATTCTCCAATCCGGGGAAACACAGATGTTTTGCCATCAATCGATTTTTCGGTATCAAGGACCCACAAAACATGAATTCTGGCTACATCACGTGTTTGAGTTTTTTTCTATATTTAGCAAGTGGATTCATCCACTTTTTCTTTACCAGGGCACGGCAATAAGAGTTTTTCTGCCGAAAATTTGCCGTTTTCCGGCACACGATTACATAGCTTTCTCACCTTCCTGAAGGCGAGAAAGTAAAACTGTAGTCATGTGCCCTAATAATTAATTCCGAGCGGTAGGCACGTAATATGGACGCGCCTGGAAGGAGAACCTTTGTGCCGCTCGTGAAAGCGAAAAAGCAGCGTAAGATTCCCGCGCCTCCGCCTGCCAGTGCACGCCGGCGCCCAGCACGTGGCGTGCGGACGGGAAGATGGGCACCGCCCGGGATCGATGATGGCGGTTCTGCCCCTGCCCCTGCCCCCGCCCCCGCCTCGCCCCGCCCCCGCCCCGCCCCCGCCCAGGTCGTCACGCCGCAAGCGAATCGCGTGATGCCCTCGGGCGCGAGGCCGGGCGTGGCGGGGCGAGGCGGGGCGGAGGAACCAGCAGCGGCCGCCGTGTGTCATCTATCAGCGGGCGGCGCGTGGGCGGGGCGGGGCGGGGCGGGGGCGGGGATCCTAATTACGGCGCCGACCGTAATTAAGAGCGCCTCGATCGCCGCCTGCGGAGCTCTTGCCGCGCCCCGGGCGAGGCCGCTGCACCTCCGCCCACCCACCCTCGCCCCTGCCGCCCTCGGCCTCTGCCGCATCCGCCTCCACCGCCGATTCGTCACACCAGCTGGGCAGAAGTCGCTACTTTATTTTCATATGAACCACAATTAGGTTCCAATTTAAACAACTCAATTACACTTGTTTTTGAGACCTTTCTAACAGTTGACATGGCTCATTGCCACCGTCTCTGGAACGCGTTGACCAGACGTTCCTACAGTACCGCCAGCGTATAAGCAACTCTGACAATTCGATGCGCTGTTGCCACACAATACTATGCTCATGGCACCACCTACATGATAAATCAAGTAAATCTCAAAACACTTACTGACAGGCGACGACACTTCTTGATATCACGTTCATAACCTTCGCCACAGCCGAAACTTGTGGCCTCCGCGACTTCGTGTGAGTCAGATGAGCGACAACGCCGAACCCTGGCTGTGAGAAAGTAAACAAATCCTCGCAAGCCGATTGCTCCAGAGCAGGTCACATGACGCCTCACAGCAGGTGGCGAGAGAAGTGTCAGAGTCGCTTATGCGCTGTCGGTACTGTAGAGCTCAAGTCGCGGATTTTTAAGGATTTTTAAGGATTTCATTCCAGCAGCCGGTGGTTTTTTGTGGTCTCTGCGATCAGGCCGAAGGGACACGGACCGCGTGTTATCTTCCCATCCTCATGCTTTCCTCTCTTCTTCTCCCACAGGCTTTCATGCACTTCAGTACCAGTCATTTCGAGAACCCCGGCTGAGGCGGGAGCCCGCTGGAAGAGATAACAACAGAGGGAAACTTGAATGCTCACGTCTAGATCGGCGTACGATGTCACATTCAAGCGGGGAAGGAACACTCACTCCTCGCCAGATATGAGGTGTACTACACTCACGACGGACGATCAAGGTAGTGTACGCGCCAAAGAACATTCAATTCTCTCTCTGCACCACGCCTTTCCATCGCTCCATCTGCCTTCAGCCCCAACACTCTCCCCGAACTCTCTCTCCGTCCGCCACCTGCCTCGAACCCCTCTTCGACCCACCGCCTTCGATCCACGTCTGTCTGTTCCATGTCTTCCGCCCCATCTCCCTCCGCTTCGGCCTGGCCGCCTGCCGCCCCTTCCCTCCCCGCCCGAGGCGATGCGGAATCTGAGCTTCGTTATGTCGGGGGCGATCGCATGCTACCCTCCACTGTTATGATTTACCGCCCTCGCGGCTCTAATTAGGGACTTCTATTTTAATCGCAGGGTGCTGACCCGCGCTTCGTAACTCACGACCCCTCAGTTGAAGATCATTACCGAGCAGCCCACGAATATGGTAATGTTTTTGGGAAGGAATAGGATTTGTGCATACGACTACAAAGCGAGACTAATATTTTGGTAGGTGAAAATCAAAATCAATCTTGATCACAAGTCAAAATTTATCATAGATAATAAGTTAAAACTTGCATAGAGTTAATTAACATTTGAGTCATAGTGTTGTTTCCTTCCTGTCAGTGATTATTGGAAACCCCCTCTTGCTGTACTCCAAGGAACAAATTTCTATTCTGCTTTTACGTACGACTGATTACACCTTTCTCGCACTTATTTTGCAAGAAGAGCATAAATTGCAATTTTATACCTAAAGCACTAAGGGTTTTCGTTGGAAAGAAATTTGAGCTTGAACTCGTATTTCCCAAATATCCCAAATTTCCCAAATCCCATATTTGTAATTTCTTCTTTAAATGACTATGTAGTTGACCCTAAATGGGCTATCACTTTCTCTTATTAGCTAGCTTTATATCTAAAACACAAAATTTTATAATATACTATAATTCACACGAACGCTTATCTACCATAATACAAAGATATCCGTCTATGATGGGTTATATTTGGCAAAGCGAAGATAGTTAGCGTTTCATATTCGAAGATTGTTTATGCACGATTTAGAGAGCGTATATTAAATTACATCATCTTCTATCGCGGCTAATTCAGGTATTTTATTCTCAATTTCTGATAATAATGAAAATAATACACAAATACTTCAAGGATTTATCTATAATATTAACAGTAAACGAATGGGTCTGAAAATTCACCGCTGAATACGAGATCTCCGTAGATTTTTTTTTTTTCGTTACAAATTTCTGAAACCCAACAATGACTGAGTTGTGCCATTTATTTTATCTTCTCTTAAGATTGACAATATATTTCTGTCAGATCAACACGTGATTCAAATAATACATACACAATTTACCCTTTTAATATTAATTAATACAAATCATATTTTCACTAATTAACATTCAAAGACATGTATACATTTGGTGCACAGACATGTGAAATTATTTGATCTATTTGTGAACTAATGAATGGTCATTCTTTATATAATTTGAGTTTAGTTTTGAATAGTAAAATAATCTCCGGCCTCGTGCATACTTTTTCACTTCCTTTTTGATGGACCGTCTTGGTCGGCGAATTCTCCTTTTCTCACCAGACAATTTCTTCCTCCATCGTGGGATAATCCGGCTTCAAATTCGTCAGTCCACTTGAAAGTTCCGAATTTATAAATTTGCAATTTCATTTTGACTTAAAATGTGTCGAAAGACACTCTCTTCATTACAATTACTTCTGCTTATTAATCATTTAATTCGCATATTTAATTTAAATTAACAAATTGAATATGCAATTGCGTCTATTTTATGCCGCGACTACTTCGGATCTACCCTCCCGTTGCAATTATGATATCCATCTGACAGTCTACTGTTCGTCTTTTGGCCCAGATTAATCTGCAATTCATAGATTTTTAATAACTTGTACGGACCTGTTGTCTCACCTATCATGCCTTCCCATTTGTAACTACCCATCGTTATTCTTGACTTTCATTGTTTCTGTATAAAAACATATTGATTAAGATTTCTATTCTAAATTAAAAATATCTCTCTCCTCAATTATTTTCTGGCCCTTTCTATTATTCTACTGTTACTTTTTTCTCTTCCATTTTCGGGTCTCTAACGTGCCTCTTTTTAAAATTAAATTTTGCCACATATTTAAAATTGAGATGGCATCATTTATTTTATTATAAATAAACGCAACGCCCAGCAACCGTCTAAACACATGCACCCACTTATAAAACCATTTCAGAGCTTTTAATTATAATTGCTGCAATACATTTTTAAGATAAGATGGATGGCAGGATATCCTACAATATTCCACTACAACGCACATGTCAGTTCGAGATAACGATGCATTTCAATTCATTTTCAGAACCCTGTTTAACTATTACAGAAAATTACAAAGAATAGAGATTGTTTGTGGAATTTGTGAACCTCCCTCGTTCTCAGTTTTGGAGAATAAGAACTGAACATGAAACAATATTATTGGTATTTTCGATTTTTCGTACAGTCCATATGTAGTAGTACCTTTAGTTACAGTTTTTCTACAGTTCTCCGTTTTGTGCGATGTAATCGTAGGGTTTCAGAAACTAAGTTACTATTTTATTCTACTCATTTCACTAAGCCTCCAATCTGCTCTTCAGTGATTGAATAATTCATGCAATCTTCAATACGGAACCTTTTTCTAATATTATAGAAAAGTATAAAGAAGAAAAAATATCTCTGGAAATCTAATTCCAGGAATGATGGCATCACAGGTAATGGATGTGTGGAGAGTACTCGAAGAAGCGACCACTTTTTTCTGCTCTCGATGTGTGATACGACGACGAAAGTTGAGAGATGTTGGGTTGATATTGGGAGAGCATGTACAATAATACATGTACAATACTATAGCATACACAATAATATAGTACAATGATAATCCTATAATGATGCGTACAGTGAGTGAATCATTAATTTGCTCTAGATCCATTTGCCGATTTCTGTGTGTCTCCCTTGATCTGGTAATAATTATCTCAATACATTATAAGTTTCACAAATACCGCTATAACATTGCCTTATGTGCAATTTTTTTCTCATGTAAACCCAAATAAAATTCCGTCAATCGTCGTTCAAAATGACCTAACACATAGTAGAAGAGGTTCTTTGAAAATTATTACATAATGTCAACAGCTTTATTACCAAGAAATGAACATTACTTTCAGAGTTATCTTCAAGAAACGTCCATTTCATAAAAGTTCGCTGTTGGAAATGAGGTAGATATTGAACTCACAACCCGCGAAGTAATTTTTGTGAATGTTGACGCCGTAAAAATTGCATCCTCAATTGCTAAAGATATAAAACATTATGGAATCGAGCGTGTTGGATCTCCTTTAAATAGGAATATGAAGTCAACGTATTCATACCTTTACAATACCACACAACGTTCTCATAAATTTACAAAATAAAAAGAAAGAAAAATTACTAAGCTCTTTAGCACCGCCTGTCGTTTTGAAAGGTTGAATATATTGTACTGCTATTTTCACGGGAGTGTCTAAGGGAAATGGACAAGTTTGCGTTAACTTCCCATCATTTGAATTTTCCGAGATATTGAAGTAACTTTATGTTTTCAAACAGGACATGTTCTTAGTCTATCATGAGAGGAGAAAACCGATAAATCAAATGATATACACAATAACGTATGTTAGAGAATCATTGTTGGAGTAATTTTGAGGACTTTGCGACAAGCATTTACAAGAAATTTTGAATGTACTATTCAACTCACCAGTCCGGTAGTCAAGGTCATGTTGAGGCCAAATGCAAACATGCGCTCGGTAAATGTACTACTTCGCAAAGCAGATCGCAGGGTTTAAAAATACAAAGCGAGTCTCAAGAACTGAGAAACATTGTCTTTTTCATAAACTCTGCTTTTCAACCTTCCGTATTCAATGATTTTTTTGTCATCAGAATAAATTTTTTGAAACAAAATATTAACGTTACTTTCACTCGGTAAGATCTCGTTAATAACTTGTATGTTATTAAGGTGATCTTGGAAACAAAACGTTAGCAGAATACGATGTGATATAAAAAGAGAACATTGCTGACCCGGGCGTTCCCAGACCTGGCGCACTAGATTTTCACTCTCTTGCCTAACTTCGGCGAATTTTCCAAAAAGGTCGGACCCTGGTAAAAAAAAAGCGGATAAATATTGTTCGTAAAGAAAGTACAGAAAATTTCTACAGAAAATAAATTACTTTTTATAACACGCTGTACAGTCAGAACCAGTGTTTTGTGGGTTTTTAATACCGAAAAGTCGATTGACGGCAAAATGTCTCTGTCTGTCTGTCTGTCTGTCTGTCTGTTCATCACTCTATTGGATTTCACTCTATTCTTACAAGAAACAATTTGAAGCCGTTTCTGAGACTTTTTGAGACTTTTTGAGACTTTTTGAAAATCTCCCTGGAGTTCCATGTAAATTATCCCCCAAAGTTAAAGAATATTATTCAAAATCACAGAGCTTCGAGCGAGGCCGGATCCACTGGGGAGTGTGAGTACCTCAGAAGTAACAATTGGTGCGCGGAGAACTCTGTGCTTACGCTTCCTTGTTGCCTTCTATTAATTAATCAGAACTGTACTGAAAACATTGAAAATGATTAATTGTTAACATAATTATGTTATTTCATTACGTTGGCAACAAAATGCCCAACGATTGACCACAATAGATGTTAATAGTATGTATAACAACAAATTCGATAACAATAAAACTTCAAAAATTGAAAAAAAATTCCTGATGATTCTGAGAATTTTTAGACAATGAAGGTCTAAATGGACATTCCATGAAGTGCGCTTTTTATTCCTTCATGAACTTGGAGAATAGCTGGCGCCTGCACGAGGTTTGCGCCGGGCCAGCCGTCCGCCTCCCCTGCCAGCGGAGGGCGGCAAGCCACTCCACGCGCGTGTGCGGCGGGACAGCCGACGCGCCGCCCGCGCGGCGGAGACGCGCTGCTGCTCTCGAGCGCCGCAACTCTCCTTAACACGAATTATCGGAGTTCGCGTAATAAAAATTCGTGTTTTCCGACTATTATTATAAATGGCATTATTATTGTAATGCAGGAACCCAAGTTTTGTTTGTGTTAAGGCGAAATTCGTGTTAGCGAGTTCGTGCTTACGAGGGTTTACTGTACTTCGATTGATTTGTATTTCCGGACGCATCAATTGCTAAGGTCATGCGCCCCGTAAGTGTAGTGCATGTTTCATCGCTGGAGGTCGCGGTGATCATCCCCAGCCGGATGGTAGGATCCCGCGCCGACCTACACGCCGGCTTGCGGGGTTTTCCCAACCATTTATCTCTAATTCTGTTTACTCCGTGCCTAAAGCTGGCAAATTTACAATTTGTTCTGTTCTATTTCGTCGTATATTATACATGTAGTACAGAGAAATTTCTGTAACGCTGCAACAAAAAACTGAGTTTTTTTCAGCAGAAATATTAGTATTGAAAGACCGTGATAAAGAAGGAAACTTATTCTTCCTTTATGTAGTAAATTACTTGATCCGTTCTTAATTTGAGGTCTTTGTTTTGATGACCTTTGATATCGAAAAATGGCCATACGGCAAAACGTCCGTCCGTCCTTCTGCGCGTCCGTCTTTCAGTCCGTACTACAAAATTTCGTCAGTACTACGCATTAGTGTGCAATAAAGTATAACAGAAAGTATAATTGAAAATTTACCATTTTTAAGAACAGAATCATCTTAAAAAACTCTGCTTATCGTGAACAACGAATCTTCCCTGTAACCCAAGAATTTCAGGATAACTACAAAAAAGGATGTTAGCGATGGCCCATCTTGGTACTTTTACCTTTGTAGCCCCCCGAGTCTCCGCATTCGCTTGGCGATCGAAGCGCCGCCGGTGGCCGCGCCGCGAATTAGCGCGTTGCCTTCGGAAGCGCCTAACGGCCCAAGTGACTGTCGCGCCGCGCCGGGGGGGGGGAGCGGGGGGGAGCGCGATAGCATCGCTAATTGCGTCCGTCGTCGCTGGCGCCGCCACCGTCGCTTCCGCCGCCGTCGTTAGCGACGCGTTTTTGTCGCGGGCGCCGTAATGACGCGGGATTGATGATCGCGGCGATAGGATCGCGGAATTAAGGACCACTTTATTTCCCCCGGCGCGGAGGCGTCGACGCCAGCTGCCGCGAACCGCCCAAACGCCCGCGCGGGCGGTGACAATTGAGGTTATGTTCGACCTGCATTAGCAGCCACGTGAGAAGCCCATGCCTAACTTTCCCTTTTTTCTCCAATCATACACGCCGTCATCATAATTCATTTATTCAGATTTCTTATCAGATGAAGTTGATTCAGATTTATACACAGCATTTCTAACTATTTCCGATTTCAAATTATACCCCACCATCATAAATTTATCTTTTTTCTTGAGTTTTCCTCCATCTTTACCACATCTCTCCGTTCATTTCCCCATCTCTTTGACACTCAAGGGAGCCTAACTTCCGATCTCCCATCATTATACCTTACTCCTCTCTCTCGTTTCTCCCTCCAGTTGCACCACCATGCATACTATTTTTCTCGCATCTTTCTACTGCATTTTATCTTTCCGTTTCGCTGTCTCACCTTCTACATGCTGCATACTCGATTGTAATCCACATAATATTATATTTCTATCTCCATTTGCTTGCTCCCAACTTTTCCTTTTAAACCTATTCATTATTATTCCTAACACCCCCTAAATTTTCCTAATCCTACTTTTTTTCTCCTGTTTCCGCATTTTATTTTCTCTATTATCACCACTGTCCCTTCTGCGCTTGCCCTGTCATATAATATCCTTGGAACCATCATAGCTCATCCATTTTCTGCATTCGCATCCCTTGATCACATTCTCTCATGTCTAATCAATCCCCCTTCACAAAAACTACTTCTATTTTTCTCTTTCTCCTAGTCCGTCATCCTCTTCCCATCAAATACGTACAATATGTGACCTCACTGTGTCGTGTAAGTAGATGTATTCGAAACACCTATCATTATAGAACAAAAATAGTACCTAAAATATTCAATTAATATTTACTTTGAGTTAATAATACTCGGTGGCAAACATGGTTAGAATTAAAATTTAGAAAATTAATTCCTATTCATATATAAGTACTGCTATATGTATATTGTTAACTTTCTGATCTACAACTCATCATAAAATTCACTTGTCTTTAATTCATTTTCTTTCAAATAATTTTATCTACTAGAAATTTCAGAATTTTATTTTAGATAAGTTAATTACTTATTGCCTACAGAGCGCTTCAACTACTGTGGTCATTGGCACCCATGTCAAAGTATTTAAAAAAGAATGGATTTAGTAGGTGTTGCAGATGCAACTTACCCACTGATTAAAAGCATGCACATAACCTAAAAAGAAGGCTTAAATTCCGTATCAAGTATACAAATACGTAAGGCAGAAGGAAAGTATAAAAACGAACATGTAAAACTTATCATAAAACATAAGATTTACTGTACAGAGGCCCTAAAAACAAAATATTTTCCTTATCTTTCAAATAAAATTATATACTCCGCTTTCTCTAAAAAAACAACAACAAACAAACAAAAAAGTTTTTAGAGCGCAGAATCGTCATCCCCAAGAACCTCCCGTAGCGATTTGCTCAGGCCATGTCTTCGTCGGTTGCCAACAAATTCGTACAGTGCAGCAGTACGTGTTCCACGGAAATAACCGTCCTCCACGAGTCACAGATGGGAGGGGTTTCACCTCGGAGGAGGAAACCATAAAAACAGTGGCAGTGGCCGATGCAAAGACGGGTTCAAACGACTTCCTTACGCCTAGAGCAGCGGAATGAGGAATGCCAGGGATTAACAGAATTCTTTATCGCACTTAGTTGAAAAGTGGTATTGTGCCACTCTGTTTGTCACGCTCTAAGTACGGAATGTTTCAAGAAAGCCTTAATATTCGACAATGGTACAAAAGGGAAGTCAATGCGAGTCTTACGAGTCGCTGATTTCGCTGCCTGGTCGGCCAGCTCAAAAGAGCTCAGGCAGGTGAAGTTGGCTGTACTTCATGTTCGCTGCATGTCTCTCTTCCCCCAAACCCTTTATTACATAGTGTAACTCAGCTGTAACATGTTTTTCAGGTCACAAACGCATTCTAACGATTTTATTATGAACTATTTTATATTTCATGCGATGTACATAACGCGTTTATGTCACATGTAACGTTTCGTACATTTCCAATATTTATTTACATTTTTAAATTGTTATTGGTAAACAAGAAACATGTGATGAACCTCGCTTGTTAGGAAAAATTAGGTTAGTAACCGATAGATTGATGATATACAGGAATATAGAGACAGAACTGAACGTAAACGTGTTCCTCTAAAGAAATTTGAAAATTTTAATTGTACAAAGTGAGAAGGTACAATATATTGAAGTACATTGTACGAAAAATTTAAATAAAAGCTAAAAAAAATTAAAACTGAAGTGTTACTACTTTTAAAAAAATAAGTAGCAACAGGAATTGTAACAGCAGATGCAACAAGAAAAAATTGTTGGCTGAGTGCAACGTTACACACCCCATTCATAGTTAGGCGATAAACGCGATAAGAAGATGAGTTCAAGAGATAGTCATCTATTGGCGTCGTGAATCAAAACTTCACTCCGAAACTACAAAAACCAACACAAAAACTACACACTCTGTTTCCGTTTATCACAAACAAAAAGTTTTTAGGCAAATAAATTAAAATCCGAATGATATTGTTCGATACTTTATCACATAGACAATTCGAAAAGTAAGTATATTTTTGCAATCTTGAAATATAGCATATTTTGTTATGTAACTCAAATGTAACATCGTGCATATACATAATTTAATTTTGTGTTTTTTTCAAGCAATATTTCCTTAAAATTTCTTTACTATTTTTCGCTTAATTAAAATAAATAAATATAATGAAGTATAATTATTGTAAGTAAAAATTTAAAAAAAATCTTACGATAAAAGGTAATGTAGGTCCAGACTTGTGGATCAATTGACCGCATTAGCTAGGGCAATCGACCTAAAAATATACATGCATACATACCTATGAACATAAATACATACATACATAATATAGCTACTTGTCTTTTTAATGTACTCGTAGAATCACTCGCCCAGTCATTTTTAGTAGCATAACATGCAGAGCCAGCCTTCAATCCACAACTTTGTAACAGTGCTGATATGTGTACATAACTGTAAATGAGTTTATGTTTATGCAGAAACGTATACACATATGTACATATTCAAAATATTATTAATTATGTGCATTACATTTATATGCGCCACAATTGTTCTGCACACTTGTAATGCAGTTACAACTTCTCAACAAATTACGTCTCAGTTGGGCAGGTTTTCTACATTTTTTTAGATGAGATTTACTCATTTGCAACCTTACTGTATCAGCTCAGCATTTTTTACAACCTTCGCCATATGCTATGAAAACATTCATTTCAAAAATGCAAAAACTACTCCAGCTTTCTAAGGAGCAGGTATTGGAACTGTTGGTGCCTCTACAATACTTTGCTCCGGGAGAGATGGCTCAGTGTATCAACCTTATGTCACTGCAGTCCCTCTGACCTAGGTTCCTAGGGAGGTCCTAGGTTCGAATCCCGACGGCGGCAGGATTTTCGACACTAGCTTGTCAGCTAGGTCGAATTCAGTCGCTGTCTGGAGGAGAATTCTAGCGACCGGCTGCACTGATCGGTAGTTTTCCATTGTTTCTACGATCAACACCAGGCGAATGCCGAAGCAGTATCCTAACAAACGGGCCATGGACCACGCGCGATCTTTCCTTCCTTCTGTCCTATCCTCACCCCTTACTTACACATACATACTCTAACATGCACTACACTACCACACATGTCGGGAGACACATCACCTCCTTCCATACATTCCGTGTCCATCTATGGCATTGGCTTCAAACTACTGCCGTCTCGTCCGCGGGGTGACCAGACGTCGACAAGTAGACATTAGCTTGGTTTTGAGTAGGTATGGGACATTTGTTGAAAACGGGACGTTGAGATTCATTACATTACTTGTTCTGTTCATCATTATTATTATTTTTGTTGTTATTACTATTACTTTATATAAGAAGATATTTTAATGTGATTTTGTGGCTTCTGTAATTGGAAAACTATTATAAGTACTCACAAATTTAAATCTTAAATTAAATCACCGTGAGCTGCAACATTTTGACCGCTTCTTTCAAAGAGAATTCCACGTGCAACTCAGCCCTTTGCAGCCCTCTGGGCGTGGCGGGTGGAGCGCGGAAGGCGGAAAGGGACGGAAAAGGGACAAAGGCCCCGCCCGGAGCGGCTGCGTTTCTCCTGCAATTAGGAAGCCTTCGGGCGGCCGTTCAAGGAGATTCATTTTTCAGTAGGCGGGCTTGTGATTGATCTTCTTCAGCATGTCTCTTTGGTGTATGACAGATTTCAATCCAGAGTATTCTCTTTTACTTGTCTTACTTATACACCAAGCTATGCTGCAGTGTGCTATCGTGCAGTATACTATGTAATTCAGAAGGTTCCTGCATATCTGATTTTTTCAGTTTGAAAATACGTTATAACTATTTACAGAACGCTTGTGATGATGATGAAAATGATTATGATAATAATAATGATAATAATAATAATGATAATAATGATAATAATAATGATAATAATAATAATGATAATAATAATAATAATAATAATAATAATAATAAAAGTATAGTATCAAGTTCTGGAGCCATCCCGAAGACCATGCATCAAAGTCTCAGGGAATTAGATCTTCCTGAAAACCTATGGAAGCTTATGCAGAAGGTTACTATAATCTCAACGGCCAGAATCGTCAGAAAATTTGTAGGAAATCAACGTGAATAATTAGATTCAAAATTATAACCATAATTTGTATTGTGATTATGTCAATCTGTACAATTTATGTAGTCACCGTAAAGATACGAGATAATAAGTAATAATAATAATAATAATTGACGTCCTATATGTGGAATCCTTTGAAACGCTTTTCTTACCTGTAATAATAAAAAAATAACATAATAATATAATTACATGGAGTATGACGAAACGTGACTGACTCAGAAGACAGCGGACAGAGACCGGGGCAGGACAGAAGAGAGTTAGACAGGAGGAGGACGGACGGGTGATAACAAGACGCGACGCGACGTGACGATCCGGTGAAGTGCCGTGTGTGTTCCGTGAGCATAAAATCAAAAGAGAGGCGACCTCTTCGACGCCCCGACCAGCGCCGGTCTTCGGCTGGGGTCGCCCAGCTCATGCTGCCAGGTCCGATGGTATTCACCCTTCGCCCATTCCTGCTCCGCGCCAGCTGCCTGTGCGGACTGTTCCGAGGAAAGATCCATCCGCAGCTCACAGGATGTGAACGGGGTTCATAATTGACCTATGTGTGTGATATCAGACATTCATGAACAGTGACTACTGTACCATCTACAGAACAGAGTATTTCTGTGACTGGACTCACACACACGTCAAAAACTTCCTATCCCTCCTACAAAGCAAGTAGGGAAACCATCACGCCGTACCGATAGAGTGGCAGGACTTACGGCTGCAGCTGGCCGGACAACAAATCTGGGACGCGACTGCAGAGCCTCGAAGGCAGGATCCAACGACCGCGCCGTAACCGGCCGTAACCGCTCCCCTACACTGAGAGAAATGTTGCAGTAGAATGTACTAAATATGTTTAGTGAACGATCGTATGGTAAATACAATTATTCGTGTAGTAAGATTCACTAAACATGATTTAGTTTCGTTTAGTAAATCAGACAATTCATAATCGTAAGTGAATGAACAAAAAGAATTGTCAGTGGTACTATTGTCAGTGGTGTCAGTATTGTCAGTGGTGAGATCTACGTTTCATGTCGTCACACTTACTAAACACTGTTTAGTAAGCACTGTTTACTAAATACTGTTTAGTAATCTTGCGTTCTCAGCAACCTGACCAATTCGAATGGTTATAGAACCCGTATGAAATGTGAGAATTCAACGCTGCATATAGTAGTACACGCTATATAAATGGCGTGTTTAGTATTTTATCGGTTTTCAATAACTATGTTATATTTTCTAAACTAATTGTAGAAATACCGGCGATAGCGTAAAGCCAGCACCTTGCGTCCGTAACTGCTCCGCTAGGCAATGATCTGTCAGGTAATCGAGGTTAAGGAAGTACGAGTCCACGGGGCCGAAAGATGGGTGATCGCTGCGGAATGCCAGTTGCTACCTGCTTGGAGGGACAGAACGCAAGTATTCTCTGTGACGTTTTGTTTATTTTCACTGCACTGTTTAGTAAATAGCACGTAATGTATTAGTCAACGCAACGATTCGTTTAGTTTTCTCCACTAGATGCCATTCGTCACAGGGTACGACCTGTTTAGTGAACATGACTGTACGTGCATTAGTGTGTTTAACTAAACAGCAGTTTCGTGAACTTGACTAAGCCCTTTGTTCTATCAAAATATACTACACCGTTTAGTTGAATCTATTACGTGATTAATTGTATGAACGAAACATTTCTCTCCATGTAGGTACCTTCTATCGGCGACCATGGGCGGGATCCAAACGAGGAAGCTCAAGATAAGGGCTGAAGGCAAACCGGGTGTTCCACTTAAAATTGGTTTTGGGAATATCTTGAAAAGCGCGCATCGCGTCAAGAACAGTCGGTAATGAAAGTTGTTCGTATCGACGGCGCCCATCTAATGACAGCAAAATCGACGCCTCTCCCATACCCTCCGGCGGGAGGGGGGCGGAAACACAAAACCAAATAAATGGAACACTCGTTTTTCATGGCAGATTTGGATTCTCCAAGAAAAAATACGTAAATTTTGTATTTAACGTTTTTTCGCCTCGAGATGAATGGTGCTGTAATGGACCCAAACCAAAATAAGCGAAAAAGTTTTTAAACAAACGAGTTAATCTCGACAATTACACATCAAATCGAAAAAGTAAAAAAAATACGTGTTCAATAATTTGCAAGAAGTTACTGAAAGACACCTAAAGTCTCAGTGCGCCATCTTCCAAAGAACAACCCCTTTCTCTCTCCAGGATGGAAGAATGAGAAGCGGCGACAGCAGCGCTACTCCGGCCGATTGATGAACTATTGTTTATAAAAATCAGGGCAGTGTGCTCAGTTATCAATTTACTATCGTAATTTGAAGTAGTAACATTATGATAACTTTCACGCCATCTTTCACGAAACGGAACCGGTGGTGCTAAAAAATCCCACATCTTTTCTCGCCCGCATTTTAACGCAAAATTACTAGAATACTAATTATGTGAAGTACTAACATTTTCGAAATATTGTACATGGCCTTATTTTAAAATCTATCTTTAAGTAACAGATTTAATTAAGAAAAAACCTCTGTCTTTAATATTTTAGTTGTAGGATGACAACGAAAAAATTTTGCACTGTTGCCATTTTTGGAAAAATCAGCGTTTTCAACGTATATCATATCAACGCCATTCTCTTAAACATCCTTCACACTATCCAACAACAAAACTTAATAAAAAACGGTGCAGCCATCTTTTTGAAACTTGCGAAAATACCTCAGGGGCTTCATATAAATTACCTCAGAATATTAAAATATCGGTTTGAAATTCAAGGAGCCGCGACATCATTCAGATTGATTGGGGAATAACAATTTTGGAGGAAGTCGGCTGAACAGTTTAGCTGCTAGGGTTGTTGACAGACGAACGACCAGACAGACATTTTGCAGTCATTCGAGTTTTCGGTATCAAGGTCCCACGAAATATAGATTCTTTGCTGGACCTCGTGTCAGAGGATTTTTTTCTAAATTCAGCAACTAGATTTATCCACTTTTGCGTTATCATAGCCCTGTAATAAGTGTTTCCTTGCCGAAAATTTGCTTTTTTTTTCGCGCAGCATTACCCAATTTTCTCTCTACTGCGTAAGCGGTCGCGAGAAAAAAAAAGTTAGATACAAAAGATACATATTGTTTCCCGGAGAATCCGAAACTGTAATAAAATACGGGGGTGGGGGTCAATTTAGGAATTTTGATTCCTCTCCTCTGCGCTCCTTTTGGCCCACGGCAGCGCACTGTCCGGTGTCCGCGGCCGCGCCCCCAGAAATCTCAGTGTGCGTGGGCGGAGGCGGAGGCGGAGCTGGGCGAGGTGGGCACGCGACGCGGGTTAACATTTTATCGCGCGCCTTTGAAGCGGCGCTCCCCCACCCCAGGGCGACAGGCGGCCAACCCCGCGCCCAACCAATGACCAGAGCCACCAAGTCTGCGGGAAGAAGACTCAACTCCGGTGGTTGGGGTGTAGGTATCGAAAATGTCAACAGCTACGTCAAAAATAAAACATAGTTAGACTCCTTGTGCTTCAGCGACATCATGCGGCGAATGAAATCATTACGAAGGAACTTGTCAATGCAGCCAATGACAGCAAAGCCAAGTGTTTCCGCGGGAAACAATATTTATTTATGAGTATTAGCGGGACACGCCCTTGACAATAATAATAATAATAATAATAATAATAATAATAATAATAATAATAATAAGTCTCAGCTTGTCCAATCCTAGCAAAGACCGAATACCTTAAAAGACATGACAGGGTGTGTAGCTACCTCCACTGGCAGATCTGTACCGCCCTCGAAGTTCCAAACACATGCCCCAAGTGGTACGAACACTCACCGAAACCGGTGACGTCTGTTGGATTGTGTACTATCTTGTACGACCAACAAATTAAAACTGATCGCACGATAGCGGCAAACAAACAGGTTATACTTATCCGGGATTTGGCGAAAAAATCGTGTTTACTTATCGATGTTGCTGTACCTTGCGATCGAAACGTCGTTACCAAGGAGGCAGAGAAACGTCTTAAATACAAGAGTTTGGAAATCGAGATCAGCCGAATGTGGGGCGTAAAAGCACAGGTCGTCCCGATAGTTATCGGAGCTCTGGGATTTATTCCGCAAAATTTGAGTAAGAACTTGTCTAAACTCCCAGGTAATTCAAAAGACTGGGAAGTGCAAGAAATTGCTTTATTTGGAACAGCCCACATTTTGCGTAAAGTATTGTAGAGGCACTGATAGTCACCGAATCTGCTCCTTAGGTATCTGGTTGCAACCTGGAGTAGATTTTATATTCAGCCGACTCATAAGATCTTTAGTCGTGATGTAATGGAATAATAATAATAATAATAATAATAAAATGGCAAAGTACGTAGTCAGTCATCAAGATGACCCTCTAATGAGGTAGGTCATGAAATCTGGCCGAAGAATGGGAAACAGAGGCATTGTTAATGTAGCAAAAAGCATTGCAAAGAAAACTATGCAAGACACGTCAAATAACACAGACACTGAACTTCTGGTACTACTAAACATGAAATGTGAGACACAAAAAATGTTAAAGAAGTCGTGGAGGGACAAACCCCTCCATGGACAATATCTAAAAAGAATGGACAAGGTGCAGATCAATAAAGATCAATCATTTATGTGGCTTAAGAGGGGAAGAATGAAGCCAGAATCGGAAGCACTTGTAATAGCTGCCCAAGATCAGGCGTTGCGAACACGACATTATGATAAAGCGGTTCTCAAAATTTCCCAAGATGACAAATACGGAATTTGCCAGGTGCAAGTAGAAACCATTGATCATATTGTCACAACTTGTTCAATTCTAGAGAAGACCGAATACTTAAAAAGAAACGACAGGGTGTGTAGCTACCTCCACTGGCAGATCTGTACCGCCCTCGAAGTTCCAAACACATGCCCCAAGTGGTACGAACACTCACCGAAACTGGTGACGTCTGTTGGATTGAGTACGATATTGTACGACCAAAAAATTCAAACTGATCGCACGATAGCGGCAAACAAACCGGATATAGTTATCCGGGATTTGGAGAAAAAATTGTGTGTACTTGTCGATGTTGCTGTATCTTGCGATCAAAACGTCGTTACCAAGGAGGCAGAGAAACGTCATAAATACAAGAGTTTGGAATTGAGATCAGCCGAATGTGGGGCGTAAAAGCACAGGTCGTCCCGATAGTAATCGGAGTTCTCGGATTTGTTCCGCAAAATTTAAGTAAGAACTTGTCTAAACTCCCAGGTAATTCAAAAGACTGGGAAGTGCAAGAAATAGCTTTATTTGGAACAGTCCACATTTTGCGCAAAGTATTGTAGAGTCATGACAGTCACCGGATCTGCTCCTTAGGTATCTGGTTGCAATCTGTAGTAGATTTTATATTCAGGCGACTCATAACATCTTTAGTCGTGATGTAGGGGAAAAATAATAGTAATAATAATTCATAAATAAATTACAAATTTCTCACATAAATACAGCACAAACTGCGTGAAGACCTGTGAAAAGAGCTGCATTTCACTGCCTTACAATCTTCTAGATGAAGATAACAATGAACCCAATTCGGTTCCAAGTCGGCTAGCACTACAATAGTACCCCGTTAGTACTTCTTTTCCATCTCACTGTCTTGGATTGAGGCACGCCCACGCCCTAGCAGTGCCAAGCGCCAACAAGCGCCTTTATGCAACTGACCGGCGCCTTCGTAAGTAAGTTCCCTCACCCACCGCATGGTCTCGCTAAAGTAAAAGGGGTGTAGTTCTGTTCTATTTTTCAAGTAGCTGCCGACGTTTTTCGAACATACCCCCACCATGCCTCCGACACCGGAGTTGAATCTCCTTTCTTTCGACTCCGAGGCCAGAGCTCGTCCAAAATGAAACTGACGTGGCGCGAACAACGCGAGACGAAAAGGACTGATTTCCTCGCCAACTGGATTTGGAATTATTGAAAGAAAATTCCCCCCCGTCCTCCCAGTCACTTTAGAGACATGGAATGTGTCTCCTAGGGCTTTTTCCAGAGGATAACCGGAACCATTTATCTCCGATGGGATACAAATGCGACCATACACTAGACACAAACGCACTTGCCGACACTTGTAACGTACTTGCAAACACCAACACACGACATTTATAAATTACATTTCATAAATTCACAAAACAATTAACCTCAGAATCAAAACGCAACGAAATGATAAACAACGAGTAATTGAAAATACACAACTATACCAACTTAGTTGACTACTGCTTCATTTCAACATGCTTCTGTAATAACTTTTTTGAATTGTAAACAAAGTTTTAATAAACATATTTTTCACGGATGGATCCAAGCAACAATCAAGATCTATTGGAGCTTTTATTTCCATTACCCCACCCCTTAAGTATCTTTATCGCCTCCCGAATTTCTATTCCATATTCTCTTGTGAAGCTTGGGCAATTATCAAAGCTATTGATATTAGAATCATTAGAATCCTAAGACCATCTAACTCAGATATTGCTATTTTTTCTGATTCACTATCTGTTCTATCCTCCGTCCGCAACCGACATTCTTTAAATCTCCCTGAACCAAGAAATCCAAGAAAAGCTTCATCACACCTTCCTTAAAGGATATCGCATTACAATAGCTTGGCTTCCTTCTCACATAGGCATCCAGGGCAATGAAGAAGTGGATGCAGCAGCGAAAGCAGCTATCTCTCTTCCCGTAATTGAAACTGAAGCTGGCGGCTCACTTCCTGACCTTAAAAACTACCTCTTGCGGTTAAGAAGCTTTGGGATCGGAACTGGAAAATGTTGGCTTCTAAATTACATGCAGTCAGGAAGAATATCGAGAAATCACATCAATTCAATCACATCAATTCCGCATCACATCATTAGTCTTAGTAGAAGACATCAAGTGGTTACAACGAGACTGCGTATAGGTCATTTTAAGCTTAGCCATTGCTACCTGATGAAGACTACTCCTGATCTTTACCGAAATTGCTATATCCTAGTATCTACTAAGCACCTCATTGTTGATTGCCATGCAATGACGACTGACAGCAAGTCTCAACATTAATAGTAATCTTCATTGCTATAGGGCCACATGAAGATTATTGAACTCCTTATTCAATTTAATCTGCTAAATTGTATTTAACAATTGATTGCTTTATTGATGATTTATCTCTAATGAATGTGTTCCATGTAATTGTATGTGTTTGTAACCATTGTATATTTTTGTAAGTAGTGTATTTTTGTAACTGTGGTCGCCAATAACCTCTATTCCATTCATTCCTCCATTCCATTACGTTTTCGACTAATGTCTTTCCTCCCGGGTGGAAACGCAATAGATGTGCAACATTAACATCACATCAGAAGCAACTGGGGAGAGTTTCCGTATCTGGTAGTGGTAAAAGAAGTGCAATGGAGTCTGGTAGCTTTGGTTTATTGACGTTGCTCTAACTCTTAAATTGTTTTGAACATTTACCATGCAACTTGTAACTTTTGTAACACTGAAGAACCGTGGACCTGCCTCGCTTTCCACAGTTGAATTGAAACATTGATGAAATAATATTGTTATGGGCGTGGTCTGGCACCTTGCACGTCTGCGAAGCGAAAACTGAAGCGAAGTGCTCCGGGTCGTCGGGACCCGACTCGTTTGAGGGCGGGAACGAACACCTCAGACTCCGAATCCTGAATCTCTATTGGTTGAATCGCTGATTCAACAGTCGAAAATATTTTAAATTTTTGCAATAACGAAAATTCCTAGAATTAAACGACATTCTGCCCTGCGATCTTTATTTAAGCGTACTTTTCATTAACCGAGAAACCCATTTACAGAAAACCAATCATGCTACAACAGCACATACTTCCTCACAATATTATATTACTACATATATAAGCAAAAAGGTTTACAAACAGCAAAAAATTGTCTATCCCCGCTGGAATTCAAACCGAGGACCTTAGAGTTTAACTGACAGTCAACATTACCTCTACACCAGTCACGAAGCAATAGTCAACCTTCCCAATTTGTAGTGCTACAACAGCACGTACGTTCTCTTGATTTGTAATGGCTCTGCAATAATATTCTACTACATAAACTTGCAAAGTGATTCCAACCAGCTAACATTTTCAGATTCGAACTCAGTTCCTCCGTCAACAGACAAAGCATGTTATCGCTACACAATGCAGTCGCTCGGGGATGCTGGCTTCCCCCGACTCTTGAAAAGTCAAGATCTCTCCCATTATTTGTAATTAATGCAATTTGCAAACATCCAGAGAGTTCAACAAAAATGAGACGTGCGCCAATTTTAACCGTTCTTTTCTCAATCCGTGGAAAATATTTAAAGATAAAATTTGAAGCTGTTACTGATAATTATCTTATAATTTTCATTAACTTACTGTGGAAAGTACCATTTTTTAAAGAACTAGTTTTTTAAAATAGGCATTTTTGCTTAAATGAAATCTATCTTCAATTTTGTACTTTTGCAAAGTTATTTTTTGCGATTTTCGAAAATACAGATAGTTTGTCCAAAATATGTCCAGCATCATTTTTTTTACAGATTTACAGTTCTTTGACAGTGCGTGGAAAAAAATTAAAGAAATAATTAAGGCGTTTCTGTGAGAATTTTGTTTAAAAATTGCTCATATTTCACGAAATATTACGCAAAAACTGCTTATATTTTCGAAAATTTGTATTTGACTTGTGTTTCAAGAGCAGACATTAAACAATAAATTTCAGTCTTGGAAAATCTTTATCTTCAATGTTGTACTTGTATGAAGATGCCGAAAAAATCAACTTTGGCAATATTTAAAAAGAAATTGGATTTTAACGGAAATCGAGACCAAGTTTTTCAGCGTCATTTACGCTTTCGAGGACAATGGACAACCAGAAAAAGTGAAGCCATTATTGAGAAAATGATAATATATAAAAATGGATCTATTATATTTGTGTATTTTTCTGCTCCCATTGTACTCTATAGTTCTGTCATTTGATGGCTGTAGCCAGTTGCATAATACTCGTTATTTTACTACTTCATTATTTATTCATAATTTTTTTCGAATTAAATCTCGTAATTCTTCGTTCATGTGTCGTACCACAATGCCGCACGCTAATTAACCCTACGAACTTGAATTCAACAGAGCTTGTAACGCATGTCGGGACTGTGAATTCCTTTCATCGTCCTCTATTTATGTTGGCCGGCGGTCGCCCGCGTAGCGGGGCTGCTTTTCCATTAAACCGCACATTAGCCGCGTCCGGCGCCTCCCGTCTGCCGGGCGGCCTCGGCCAACCGGCTGCTAAGTTGTCGCTAAGAGGCTGGCACGTCCTTCGCGACACAGTGGGCCCACACACGTATTTCTATATGACATGTCGACTCCCGCTCTGCATAAAATAATACTACATTAAACCCTCGATAACATGAATTCCAAGGGACTGAAATAACCGTGTTATAACAATTCGTGTTATCCGATTTATATATATAATTATATATAATATAAATATATTATATATATATATATAATATATATATATATGATTCCTTACTACTACGTTACTTTGGTGCGACCCAAATTTTGTTTGGTTTACAACGAATTTCGTATAAGTAGAATTCATGCTAACGAGGGTTTACTGTCGATGTACAATGCACTACCAATCTACAATACCATTCTAAGACCTATTTAGATGCTACGTATGTACAACTGCAAGGTTTACGTTAAGGGGAGGGTGGGGGTAAGTAGTATGAGTGTTCCCGAGGAAGTCAAGTTTCGGTAGTGCATGCACGATACTGACAGGAAGAGGGGTTTCGTCCCTGCTCCGGCAGCGACATCCACGCCAGCTTCCAGAGACCTCCAGACATCTCCCCAGCGAGGCACCGCCACTCCAAGCTCCCGACTGGTCTCCCGAGATGCGTAGCAATGCAGTGCATGTACGAGTAAATGTATGCAAGGGAAGAGAAAGGGTGCAAAAATGAGGAAACAAAGATCATGTGAAAAATCATGAGAATCTTTCTTTCGTGTGATAAAAGGAAGATCATCCGAGGCCCGTTATGGTTCTGCTTGGGTGTTCGATCAGGGTTGGCAGATTGGGCGGAATTCCGCTTTTTGGGCTGGAAAACAGCTCTCTCGCGCGGGACAAAAATGAACTTGGTGGAATACCGTCCAATGGGTGGAAATGTACCAAAACATGTGCGGTTTGGGTGGAACTAATCACGCATTTAATTGGATCACTACATACAAAAAACTTTCAAATATATATTATTTCAATACAAATTCAAATTTCTCGCTTGAAAACATGAATTTTCTTACTGAGTGGAATTGAGCGCATTTAAAAGCACACAATGGCGAATGTTTGTACGTAAATTGTACGTACGTCTCGAAACCCTGCATTCAATTGGTATTGACCTGAGAAATCACGGAAAACTACCTATTAGAGCAGTACGCTAGGAATTTTGCTCCAGACAGCGGTTGAATTCGACTTCACTATTTAGTTAGGGTAAAATTCACCTCCGGTGATACCCGAGATTATACATTCATCGAAGATTGATTTGGTTGCCTTACGGCTTTATTTATTTCATTTAAAAGTTTAATAAAGAATCCCAATTGTTTATAGATTAATATGTTGCTAAAGTACCTCTCTATTGCCTTTGAGAGTTTAACATTTTGAACCACTCTCATGAGCACCAAATTAGTATCGTGAGTCCACTATTGAACCTTACATTTTATGTTATATTATTTTAAAATATATGAAAACTAAAATATAGAAAAATTAATGTTGTATGTATGATAAATATACTTTTATTTACTAAAAACTGATGCCTCGTGAGGGAGTAACTTTTCTCCCGAAGATAATGTTCATAATTTTGGATAATTAACTAGTACTTCCGGTGCTATTAATTCGACTTCAAGTTTAAACTACTTCAAACTCATGACTCATTTAATTAGAAATTACCTTCATTTTTTATGAATTGTTCATTTCCTTAAAGCTTTCTTAATTAACGTAAATCCATGTGCAACGTCGTTCCGTGCGGAGACCGTTGATTTGGGTGGCTCATCAACACAGCTGGCTGCAGAATTCGTTTGTAGCAGGATTGGCCAATTCGGTTTTTGCGCACCACCTTATTTTTGTCAAGTATCTTGATATTTTTGTAATTTCACCTTCTAAAAGTTTTAAATATTATTTAGAATGGTGAAAAAAGTGCATTCTCAACTTTCAAATAATACCTTGATAGCAATTCATTCAGCGGTTATTGGGTTATCGAAATTTCAGATCTGCATTTTCAATATTTATAATACAGGTTACCATTTTGTGTCTCACAACTCTCGCCGCATACTGCACCTCAGAGATCTTGTGGACAAGGATAGACAGTTAAGGTTCCTCGCATATAGTTCATTTGCCATATTTTTATTACACAGGGGCGAATATTTTCTTATTAACAAATCTCACCAAAAGTGCTTGTTTCTACCCGAGTCGAAGAAAACGTGCACAGATTTTTTTCTATCATATGTCTCGCATATTTTTTTACTTTTTTGACGTAAAATGAACAAACAAAAGCGTTACGACCGACTTGTTATGTAGGCATCGCGTTTGTATCTGCCTGAAATTGATCAGAGAAGGCAAAGGAAATATCCCATTAAATTGTTCTACTACTAGAATTCTCATTCATAAAATATCGACTTCGACCCTGTGAATTACTGTTATCAAAAATTGGCCACCGTCCGTGCTCAAACCTAGGACGCCCTAGGCTCTACCGGCCGAGGTGGTTCAGGACATCAACTGATGTCACTGCAGTGCCTCTGGTCGAGAGGTCCTAGGGTTACACTCGCAACGGTGGCAGAATTTTGACATCTGCTAACTAAGTCGAATGGATTAAATATTACGATGAAGTTAAAGAGAGAGCAGGGGAAAATGGTTAATTAGACAGTGATACATCAAATGAAAGTAAAAGGAATAATATGAGGAAGGCTACAAAAGAAGAAATGAAATTGGATGCAAGTGTCAGAAAAAGAGAAGAATAGTGGAGACAGACTAGAGAGTATAGAGGAAGAATACAAGACATTGAAGACCAGATGGAAGAGCTATATTGAAGTACGATGGTAGTATGAAAATAATAAGGCTTGGCCGAAGGGATAAAAGGCACTGCTACGTGGCGAGACAAAGGACAAAAACCTAGAGAAGGATTACTGCATATATGCTGAATGTCCAAGAAGGGGATGCAAATCAGAAAGGGCCAAGACAGACGTAATAAATTAAAAGGTCCTCGTTCGATGACTCTCCAATCAAGGTTTGATTGATTATTAGTGAATCTGGGCGCGACAACTACCATTAGTACTGATTACTCATTAGTACCGTAAGTGTATTTTTCTTCGAGTGCTGGCGGTCGTGTTTCTCCGCTGGATGGCGAGATCTGCCATCCACTACTGGGACTTTCCGCAAACAGGTTATCTCCTACCAGCAGGGCACCACCCCAACTAACTCCCCGACCTGTCTCCCGGAATGCGTGGTACTGTAGTGCATGTGTGTGTGTGTGTGTGTGTGTGTAAGAGGTGAAGGTGGGGCAAGGTAAGAGGAAGGAAAGATCGCACTGCGGTCCAGTGGCCCGTTTGTTATGGTCACTGCTCCGGCATTCGCCTGGTATTGAGCGGAGAAACCGCTAACAGAGCAGCTCGCCGCTAAAATTATCCTCCAGACAATGACTTGAATTCGACCTAGCTGACAAGCTAGTATCAAAAATCCTGCCACCGTCGTGAGTGTAAGCCTAGGACGTCCCGGTCAGAGGGACTGCAATGCCATCAGCTGAGCCCCCTCCCCCGGCCTCTCCAGTCAACCAGGTGTAGTAAAGTGCCTTCCGATTCTTCCGTCAAGTGTCGCAAGGGTTCGCGCGTCGCCCACTGGCCGGCGGGGGCGCGCCGCTAACAGCGGCTAACGAGCGGCGGGCGGGGCGGGGCGGGGCGCGGAGGGCGCGGCGCCGCGAGAAAAAAGGCCGAGCGCCATTGTGGCGTAATGACGCGGGGCGCGCCTTGGTTTTTCGAGATTCGCGCCCCATTGTGGGCGCGGGGCAGCTGCGAGGGCGGCGCGCGGCGGCGCGGGGCGCGGGCGTATAAGCGCCGGCGGGCGCGCGTCGCCACGCACTCCACCGCGGCGGCGCGGGTCCTCGGGCGCGGCGCGGGGCCGGCGCGACGCACGGTGAGTACCTTCGCATGCATTCATTGATTAATTCATTTCAGTGATTCCGGGCGCGTCAACTACCGAGGATATTGATCCAGTAAGTATAGTACATGTTTTTCCATCTGGAGGAGGGTGTGATATTCCCTCGCTGGATGGCGAGATCCAGCGCCGAACTACGTCGGCTTGCAGGGTTCTTCTCCAAACAGGTATTTGCCACCAGCGGGGCATCGCCCCAGCCAGGACAAGCTCTAAGCCCCTGACAGGTCTCCCGGTATGTGTGGTAGCTTAGTGCATGTTAGTGTAAATGTATGTGCAAGGATTGAGGATAGGACAAGGAAGAGAAAGGAAGTATCGTGGTCCGTGGTCCGTTTGTTAGGGTACTGCTCCGGCAGTCGCCCGATGTAGATCGAAGAAACCAAGGAAAAGTACCGATCAGAGCAGCTGGTCGCGTTCTCCAGAGAGCGGCTAACTTCCACCAATCTATCTAGCTAGGGTCGAAAATTGTACCATCGTCGGAACTCGAACCCTAGCGACCCTACCGGTCAGACCTACTGCAATGACATCAGCGGATGCCCTGAGTAACCTCAGCCGGCATGGAGCCTTCAGACTAGCACTCTCATCCACTTCGGTGATTATTTAGGTTTGCTGGTCGCATCATCTACTATGGTCATTTGTTTCACGAGTTTAGTGTAATCGCCGGGAGGTGGCAGAATTCTTCCCCTGTTGGCAGAGACATCCGGCACAGACAGGCACATAGACCAGCGGGCTTTCCCTCCTCCCGGTATCTCCCTCAGAGGCGCACCGCTTCTGCTGGGCAAATTCTAAACTTCTCGACGTCCCCCGATATGTAGTAGTGTAGAACATGTGTGTGGTTTCGAAGGAGAGGAGGGGAAAGAGGAAGACGAAGGAAAGATCGCGCGCGTGTTGAGGGACTGCACCTTCATTCGCCTAGTAATGATTCGAAAAAAAAACTGACAAACACCAATCAGGGTATCCAACCGTTAGAAGTCTCCTCCAGACAGCGACTGATTTCGACCTAGATGTGTAGCTACAGTCGAACTTCCACCAATTTCGTAGCTCGAACACTAAGACGCCGCGGACAGTTTGTTCCCAGTGTGGGTTACTACTGCGCTTTCTTGTAATGCCAGAGCCACTTGCTCCTCAGGGTGGGCACCCAGACTCTTTGGCCTTTATCCTCCCCCTGGGGCGTACAAGTGCACCTCCGGGCTGACAGCCGAAAACGCCGGAACGGAGCACCCCGTCCTCAATTAAGCCTTGCCTTCAGCCCTCGCGAGTAGATCATGGTCAGCGTGCTCGCTTTCCATGACGCGCCCCGGGTACGATTCTCGGTCGGAAAAAATTACTGTGTACGTTTTCCTTGGATTGTCTCAGTATATGTTGCTGTGTGACGAGGAGAAAACTCACTTTTCAGATTGAGAAGACCAGAATACGGCATAGGGATGCCTACGATGCTAACCACATGTACCCTGTAACTCATGACCGCAAGGCCTGGGTCGCAGCTTGTAGGCCCAGACTTCGTCAGAGGTTGTTGCGCCGAAAGACAGACAGGGCTGTTCTGCCAGCTGAGAGCTCCGAGCTGTCCGGGCTAGCCCCGGTCTAATTCAGCGCCACTCACAATACGTCGAGACGAATCGCTTCTCAATGTCCCGCGAGCATCGAGCACTGGCAGCGACCGAACGAAGTGCCCATCTGGGGGCCACCCGGGACCGAAGTGGAGGCGGCTCAGGGGCCCCCAAACCGTCTCCTCACTGCACTCTCAATCGCTACTATCCGCGTGAGCTTAACGCCGGAAAAGATTCCTCGTTCCCTTGGTTCCCGTGCGGGGAGGACGTCTCGGGCAGATGTTTCGGGACAACGGTGATGCTGCATCTCAGACGCACGTGTGCTGTCTGCACGCGCTGATTTTTCCCTACAACTCGCCACTTCTTCGACGGGTGCCAAGTTGATGGAACGCGCCAATTCCGAGGCACGCAGCCACGATAACGTGTGTTGCGCATCTTACTGCTGCTGCTGCTCGTTTGTTCGTTGCATCTCTGCAAAATGATGCATCATTCACCTTAAATATGTTTCAGGCACATAAGACTCAGAGGGAGACATTCGTTACAGAGGTTTTGCTAATTGATTGATACTGTAAAGACGGTGTCATATAAATAGTACAAAACTGTCAGAATTACTTAGCGGCACCACATTGTGAAGCAGGCACAGATTTCGGACAACCCGAACGATTTTTCGATTTAATTGCTTTTTTTTAAAAAAAACAGTGAAAACTGTATGTGAAGTAATGGGAAAGGTAGAGAGTGCCAAGGCGTGAGTGCAGTGGAGGTCTGAGCAAGAAGACATGCGAGCTCCATTTCCACTTAAGCGTCGGTGTTTACCTATGTACCACCCAGCATGACTCCAAATTATCTCATCTTTCCTCGTCTACCTCACATAGCTATGTGGCGTAGCCGCCTCGGCAGTGGGCGGGGAGGTCATGGGCGGGTCATTCCCCAGTATCACCCTTCCACCCATCAAAAGAGTCGGGCTGGTGACAGCAGACTGCGCTCCGATTGAGCGATTAATTCTTAGCGATTCCGGGCGCGTCAACTAAGGAGGTTATTGTTCCCGTAAGTGTAGTGCATGTTTTGTCGGGTGATGGCGGGGATCTTCCCCCTAGATGGATAGATCCAGTGCCGACCTATCGTAGGCTGGCGATGTTTTCCCCTACCAGGTATCAACCACCAGCCGGGACAAGTTCTAAGCCTCGACCAGAGCCCGGCATGGTTGGTAGTGTAGTGCATGTTAGGGAGATAGATAGGACAAGGAAGAGGAAGGAAAGATCACGCGGGGTCCGTAGCCCGTTTGTTAGGGTACTGCTCCGGCTTTCGCCTTGTGCTGATCGGAGAAACCACGGAGAACTACCGATCAGAGCAGCCGGCCGCTAGAATTCTCCTCCAGACAGCGACTGAATTCGACCTAGCTGACAAGCCAGTGTGAAAAATCTTGCCACTGTCGGGAGTGTAACCCTAGGACCTTCCAATCAGAGACACTGTAGTAACATCAGTTGATGCACTAAGCCACCTCTCCTGCCACTGCGTTCCGCACCGCACCCACGAAGCACAGCAGAGAGCGACCTAGGGGCGGCCACGGACCCTCCGCCGCCGCCGTACACTAATTCAGGAAATGCATCACAAATACACATCGGACTAACACATTAATTCCCATATTATTGAAATTGAAAATAGATACTGGAACACGCCACCATTTACATACTTAACAACCTGCATAATCAGCATGCGAATTCCTCAACTCTCTTCATCACTGCTAAAATTAGACAAATGCAAACACTCCATACTCCACTCCGAGACAGGGCTTCAGCCGCCCCCCCCCTTCTCTTCCTCATAAAGCGTCCAATATGCGTAGGTGGCTAAGGGGATAATGCTGTATTGCCTCTGATCGCGAGGACCTACGGTTTGAATCACAACAGTGGCAGGATTTTCGACAGTAGCTTGAAAGCTATGTCAAATTCAAGCGTTGTCTGGAGAACAATTCTACGGACCACCTGCTCTGATCGGTAGTTATCCGTGGTTTATCATATCTACACCAAGAGATTACCGGAGCAGTTTTCTAAAAACGGGCCACAGACCGCGCGCGATCTTTTCTTCCTCCTCCTAGCTCTATCGACACTTCCAAAGCACTAGTGGTATTACCTATGACTATTTCACTCATGTGATTTCGACCAATCACATTGAAGAATTCTCACTGTTGGGACATGTTATAGCTGTATGAAATGTCGTTTTAATTGTACAGTTTGTGTTGATATTTGTTTTAAAATAATTATTTTTCGTACCTAATGTTCTAAGATGTAATGAGTAAAGTCAGAATTTCCATGTCAATGCGTTTTTATGTAACCTTTGTAAAGCTTCCAAATTTGTAATTATATTTTTCTTGGCAACCTCATTTTAAAAATGCATCATTTTTTCTTGCATGTTTGCGTGTTTTCGTAGCTTTTATTTTAGAAAGTCATGCATAATGCATGATCAGACATTTTTTCAATTAACAGTTAAAACTGTGCGTGACCTACTATGTGAAAAAGTGCATTTCCAATTCACGTTGGTCATGCGACAAATTTTAATTTCACGATATTACACAGCCTCGTGTATTTGTGTATCGCGGAGTCATTTGCAGTTTAGGGGTCACAGAATTCTCTACTCATCCTTATCAGCGGCGTTTCAAACCTGTGAACGATAGAAACAGCGGGATTGCTTAGAAATTCAGCCGCACCGGAACTTCTAAATTTCCTTTTACACCGTATTTTTTAACTATTTTTTCTCATATACGTCCGTATATACGGAGTATGATACGTAATATAGAGAAACTTATGTAATGCTGAGGAAAATCAATTTCGAGATTTCAACAGAAATACATGTTTTGTGGACTCATGATATCCCAAAATATTTTTAAAAATTAAAGATTTTTGGACGTCTTCCTACAACTACAAATGTGAAGATAAATTTTTTTAATGAATGAAATATGTTTATTAAAACACATCTTCAAATAAAGTGATTTTGAATTTATTGAAAATATGAATATTTTTTGTGTTATTTGGTGACAAACATAGTCGCCCACTCCGAATTTATTGATCTTTGTGAACATCATTCCAGATAGATGGATGCTTCGTAAGTTAGAATTTGTATACTGTATTATTTCATGTTTATTTTTTTCTTACATTTGAGCTTTTGTTATACATTTAGAAATTAATCTTTTAGATATTATTTAAAACCTATTTAAAAAATATGAAATAAAATTTGCTAGTCTTTAGGAAATATCAGATTGGAATGCAACAATAGCTTTTCAACAATGACTCGGGAACTAATGTGAATGAGCTTTCTGTGAATTACGTCTTATTGTTGGAACATGATTTATCTGTATGATAAGCAATTACAATCGTCAAATTTGTGTTGATACTTGCTTCGAAATATTATTGTTTGCCAAATGTTTTATGATTTAAAATGAGTTTTACAAAAAATGATGACTGAGATGTGTTAATTTTGGAGAGGAATAGTGGTAGACAGATAAATAATATTACATAACAATTATTAAATGATAGAAAGTACGTACTATTTAACACCATTAGTTATTTATTTTTATTTATTTTTATTTCCGACACTTCGAGTATTTTCTTTCCAAATCCCGTTTTGCACTTCTGTTCCGTTCTCTTCTGCTGTCGCGTGTCAACTTAGCATCAAAAGTATTAAAGCTTTCATATTTTTAAAGTAGACTGTCAAATGAACCAGAACTCCTTATTGCCTCCAATCTGATTATGAATAGTTGAGAAGTAAATGACGTCATTGAAAGCAGATTAGAGAAAGTCTTACAATCTATTTTTAGAACATTTTTATACCATGAGTACAAGCGAGATCGAATCATGATGTGTATCGCAAGTCAGCAATACGGAAGTCATTGTTTTGAAATAAATTTTCACCCATTCTGATAAGTTTGTAGATTTATTTTCCGCAAATATGCAATGATTTGCCGCTATATTTAATGCTTTGATTTAGAACTTCGGTGTAGAGAAAACTGAACTGAAATGAGTTAAATGCACTCGTTACTTTGTCGAGGAATAGTGTCTCAATAAATAATAAAACGAAATTCATAAGCATTTTTGTGGTCGCTTTAGTAATTTCTTACTTTTTCTCACTTGATTTGTTTTGATTTATTTCCATTTATTATGTACTTATCAACTGCAGAAGTTTTTTACTTCAGAAACAACGAAAAGATCCCAGATTTCGAGACCACGGTGGCGGAGTTACGATGTATATCTAGGTTGAATACATCCACTGTCTGGAGGGAAATTCTAGCGATGAAGCTGTGTGATGGGTAGATTTTCGTGTTTTTTTTCTGGTCAATACCAACCGAATGCTGGAGCAGAGCCCTAACAAACGGGTCATGGATTGCGCTCGATCTTTTCTTCTCTATTTAGACCAATCGTCTCCCTTTCGCAGACTTAGTACATGTACAAGCGCTGCATATCCTCACAAGCCGAGAGACCAGTCGGGAACTTAAAGAGTTGTCCACTACTGAGGGAGGTACCAGAAAGGCGAAACCCGTAAGCCAAGATGTTGGTTGGCGCCGAATCTCACATTCTAGCGGGAAAAGAAGCCCGACTCATTCCGGAATAGAATATGCTCTCCTCTCACGGGACCATAACCAAAGTCGTGGAAGCGTTTGGAAACCCGGAACACTGCCTCACTCATTGAAGCAGATGACTGAGTAGGCGGAACCGTAAGAAATTGTTTCGGTGAATGAATGCTGCTGCGTTGGTTGGCGCGAGCAGGATGCCTCGAAGGCCACGCGGGGCGGGGCGGGGCGGGGCGGTGGGCGGGGCGGTGGGCGGGGCGGTGGGCGGGGCGGTGGGCGGGGCGGTGGGCGGGGCGGTGGGCGAGGCGGTGGGCGGGGCGGTGGCGGGGCGGTGGGCGGAGCGGTGGGCGGGGCGGTGGGCGGGGCGGGGCGGTGGGGCGGGGCGGGGCGGGGCGGGGCGGGGGCGGCGGCGTGTGTGGGCCGCCCACCGCCCGGGGCGACGGCTCCGTGGGCGGGCGCTCGCCCGACGCCTCTCGACAGCGCCCGACGGCCAACGCACAGTGCGACAGTGTGCAACGCACAGCGATTCCGCGGGAGATCAATTACTAAAAGGATCTGCGAGAAAAAAAGTGCGATTAATGGATCAAATAATCTTGAAACTACATCTAATATCCAAGTATCAACTGAACCCTTGCAATTTCTTCGCACAAACGGAGATTTAAAAGGAGAAGAAAATACTACTCTTAAACGAAAAAAAAAGTTAATTCCGTAAGAGTAGTTAATTCCGTAAATGAAACGAAAAATCTCATGACGGGTCAGCACGGGCATCTTTATTCAATCTAGAGGACTTTCAGAGCAAACAAGAAGCAAATTAGTACGTAAAAACGTGACGTTATGTTCTTCTCAAACTACCCTTACCATACAATTTGGTTTGAAGAAATATGCATATACTAGTTACCATCAAACAAAATAACTCCTTCAATACTCAAACAATGCACACTAACATATCACGATCAAAAAAAACTCTTCTATGTACAATTTTAACTGAAAAATACCCTTAAGCTTATTTACATTCCTCATCTGCAATAAAAATCTCTATTGAAATATTTCGTCTGTTCTTTGCGTGACAGCCCGACACGGGCCAGGGACCTACCAGCAGCTTCCCGGCCTCGTGGCCAAGGGATAAGGGGGTACGTTAGCACGAAGGTATCCCTACGCCGTATTCCGGTCTTCTCAACCATGAAAAGTGAGTTTTCCCATCGTCACACAGCAACAGATAACTGGGCCATTGCAAGGAAAAGCGCACACCATAGTCTCTCACGCTCGGGAATCGAAACCGAGGTCGCGCGATCACGTTGACCAATGAGTTCAATCGCCAGGGCATTGAAATATTTACGAAATATAGCTTGCATTCTTTCGTATTATCGTTTTCCATTTGAAGATCCTTCAAGATTTAAGTGAAGTGGTTTTATTTCAAGTACTTCTTTACTTCTCTATACACTCACGTTACATCTTTGTGTCCGTCTAATTATCCTATATTCAAATTCTAATACGTCCTTATTGTACCATATGCCCCTTCAAGTTCTCTTAAGGCTCTGATTTCTGATATTAATAACGGTTTTCTTTCTGCCGTAATAGAACCATGCATGTACCACGGCCTTTCTGTCCTTGGCCAGTAGCAACGTTCACTAACGGCTCCATGAAGCATTTAATTCCTAACACTTTCAGCGTGCCCTCGAAACGCTGTCGCCTATTCGCGACTTTTCCCCTTACAAATATTAAATAAATTGTAGAGTGGGTTATATACAGTAATTGCTGAACCCGATTACACCTAGATCATACGACGCCTCGTTGATCATGCAGGCTTCTCGGAGTTCGCTTTATGCTGCGTGGATGGAATTATTATCCGTGAAGCTGTAGTCTCACGGCAGTCTTCCTCCCATGAATTCACACACAGAACCAGATTTCTCCCACTCGAGAGTAAATTGTAATTGACTCATACCGCCCAATATCAATTACATTTCTATTACTTTCTGAGCACGTATTCTCCTTTAACACATGGTCATCACGTCATCTCCTTTTCAATTCTCCGTGAAATAAATTATATTTTTACATTATATATACGTACATAAGATAGCAAACCACAGGAATGTTGTGAACTGGGCGAACTTGTAGTTTCAAGAGATATATTAAAATCATCTGTTGTTAGCTGCAACAGAAATTAATTCCCATGCGAGATAAGCAACTCTGGGTCTCATTATTCGAAGTAATCTAACCATGCGTTCCGTCGTAATAAATCAATAATATGCTCTACCACCTTCCGCTTCTTGTTATAATACACTTCAAAATCGCTTGAGGTGTCTGCTTAGGAAATGTCAATCTACTAAACCTGCCTGGTCGCTTATTTAGGTAACCGCTAGAAAAGGGACATTTAGACGTTTCTCACATAAAAATCAATTGTTTCCTCGAAAAAATGGACGTTAGTGGGTCGTGGGTCGTTAATCGAGGCGGCTTTTGAGTAGGTTTCAATGTGTGTGTTGCAACGTAGCGGGCTACATTGTCATTTGTCTCCACCTAGCAACGAGCACCGTGATAGAAGACCGTGGATAAACAAGCGGAATGCTTCGTGAGGTCTAGATTGAGGGTTTCTCGCTTCCACGGAATATGGGTTTTAGGCGTGATTGCTTAAGACATTAGCAACACACCTTCTTAGCGTTTGAAGGAGTTAATACGACTTGTGAACCTGGAAGACGGAAGTCTCGCCTTTAAATTGCTATTCACGTTGAGAAAGATTTTTATTGTTCATAAACGGTCGACGGGAAGTCGATGACGTACCATGAGTCGATTGAGACGTTAACAATGTGAGTGAATTATGTGTGCGTGTGTGTGTGTTATACATCTTAGCTCTTACAAACGAAAAGGAAAGGAAAAATTACGAAATAATTTAATGGTATTTTATGTACGTACACATTAAATATGAGAGAAACTTCCGAAGTTAACGGCCTCTTTTACTTGCTCATGCGCAGAAAATCGTGATGGAGGACAGACCGGAAACTATTTTCTTATTTAGTCGCGTGCACGATGTTTTAGCGTAGTGGGAATTCCATCCATATCTCCTCTCCAAATGAGAAGGCATAACGTTTATAGTTATTCATTACATTCAAACACTCATTGAATAATATTAATCCGTGCCACCCACGCATCTTAAAATTTCTGTAGGTTTTAAAATAATGTTTTGGCTATACAAAGATCATGTATTATCTATTCGTGTTTTAAAAAGGGTCTTTTCAAATTTGAAATGTTTCTATCAAAATTATCTTTTACCACTGTATTTAAATTATTGTTCTCTTTTCTATAAAAAGTCTTGGAGTTTCAGTCTGTCTGAGACCTAAACCCATGTTATTCGGATATCAAACTAAGAATATTTTTTCGCTGCTCGAGATTTTAAGCTTTCCAATACTCTCCCTATATGTGTGGGGTAAGTAAAATATATTAAACAATTTTAGTAATGTTTACGATTATTGGTTTTTGACTAAAGTGGGCAATTATAAAAAATACTTGTGTATATTTGAAGGAGAAACAAGTTATGAGCATTGCATTGTAGACTCAGGAAACAACAGAATGCCTTGACATTCACCGCATCTTTATGAACATACAATGAGCCGAATGTACGCAGGAATGTTTCCGATAAAAGTGTTGGAACAAACCTTTGTCCAGATAATGAAAAAGAGATGTTCCGATATAAAGCAAAAATGTGAGCCTCTTTTCGAAAAAAAATCCTGGGTTTGTATTTCTGGAAAATTCTTATCATTTGAGTCAAAATTACGAGAATAATACTCACATTTTGAAAAAACTTTACACAACATCTTTAAACTTGGGCGAATTTGCAAATTTCGTGGTTTTAATAGCAATTGTACCTGTACTATTTTCATGAATGTACTTTGTTCTTCTAAAAACACCGAAGAAATGTGGATGCATCATTAAAGAAAAAATCGAAAATCTTCTGGGGAGACCTGAAGAACCCCCAAAATTTAAAGATCCATTTCAAATTCGAGATGTCGCCACATCGTCAAGATTCATCGGGGAGAAACCATTTTGGTTAAAATCCTGTGTGTTTGGTTTAGTGGCTAGTGTTGTCAACAAAGACGTCTGTGACGTCTTTTAAAGAAAATGTTTTCGGTACAAGGAACTCAAAACGAAACATTTTTATTTTTATGCGTTTGTATGATTTTTATAGAAGTAACAAAGAGGAACAGTTGAAAACATAACTTATGTATTCGTTATACCAGAAGCACCAAAGTTGTATTAAAGAAAATATGTTCAGCTCCAAGTCATTAAATTATTATTATAATTATTATTAAAGAGCGATTTAATATGGAAAACTTAAGACGAGGGCTGAGGGAGAGGGAGAGAAAGGAAGAGTTGAGATACTATGACAAAAAATGGTAATTGTTTCAACATCATCCTTGTAATTTCAGCACACAGCAATAAGTAAAAGTGAATAATAAATATAAAAGTTAATGTGAACAATCTTGTTTATGGTTGAATTGCATGGCATGTCTGAAGAAATCATACGTTTGGAAAATTGCTTTATAACTGCAAATAAGTAAAATTTGATTAAGAGGAATTTTGTATTCAGAAGGTGATAAAAGACAAGCAGAAGAACAAGGATTAAGTGTTGTCTCGGTGTACGGGTAATCGACGCGTCGTGGGCGCTGCAAGACGAAGAGGCTGCTGCTAAGTCGGTAATTCCGGCACTTAATACCGTCTGCTTCCCTTTAACGGCGTCTTAGCGCTTTAAGCCTCCGTCGCCGATTTATGCGTCGAGATTCTTTTAATACGGGTTTATTACTCGCTTAAGTGCGGGGGAGGGGGTTGGCCCAGTGACCTGGCGCCTGGTAAATAAGAAACGAGCGCGGGAATAATTAAAGAATAAAGGCGCTCGAGAGGAGATAATTTAAGGCGCTCCGGCGGCGGCGGCGGCGGCGGGGGCGGGGCGGGGGCGGGGGCGTCTGGCAAGTCTTTAGCACTCACCCTCTTAATTGCGCGGCACGACGCGCCGCGCCGCGCCGGCGTCTTGGCCGGTGGTTGCGTTGGCGGCCGCCGCGCGCGCTGCCGGCGGCGCCGCGCCGCCCCTGGCGTAGTGCGGCGGCGGGCCGCCGCGCCGCGCTGCCGGCACGCCCCGCTCCCCGCCGTCGCGCCGCGCCTCGTCGGCGGAAGGGCCTTCGATTTCTGAGCCCTCCTTCCGCCCGCCGAGCCCCGCCGTGTTTCTTGTGCTTCCGAGCGGGCGACAAAATGACGTCCAGAAGTGAGACTCGACATCGATGTCATTGTTTTCAAAACATCGATATTTTTTAATAAAAAATCATTCGTTTAAAGTATTGCATTGAAGCCTATGATTTTTGAACATCGATGTTTTTACGTCTTCAATGTTTTCACGTCTTCTACGTTTTTTGTTCGTGGATGAAAAATTCCCTTTAATCACAATTTTGTAAAAGTTAAAATAAGAACTGGTAGTAGCATTGTCTGCTTAAGTGTTCAGACCAAACGAACGCGATTTATACTACCTTCGTCGAGCAGGCTATCCCCCGCCCGAGATCATCCTGATGCCATATTTCCTTCGCACATGGAGAGGCGTTTTTAACTGTTCTCTGTTGAATTTTAATTACAAATTACACTGTCAGAAATGTTATGAAATCTAATGTAGATTAATGTATTGTACATTAAACTTAATGTACCCTATACATTCAAAAATATTACTATATTTGTAAATTAAATTTATAGGCCCTAGTTTAAATTAAAATTAGTGAATATTTAATGTAGAGGTTCTCCAGTTCCCCTTGCCTCTCATCATTCATTCGTAGTCACTAGTGCATCAACATCCTTCCTTCCAGATTTCGTTGTATAAATTATTCTCCGTTCCGATTATATAAATTACGAGTTAATATTTTTTTTAAGTATTCACACTATTATGAATACTAAGGCTATTATTATTATTATTATTATTATTATTATTATTATTATTATGAACTAGCTGATCCCATGTGGAAATTTTGCACATGTGAGCACTTGGAAGGATGTAGAATTACTCTAGTTTTTAGACCTACATTTCATTCTTGAACGAATAATTTTGAAGTTCAAAAGAGGTTTTTTGAGCACATAAGATCAGCTTTTTAAAGCAGTAACTGATTTATTGGATTGTTGTATAAAGTATTTCGAATTATCTTCAGTGGCACACTAACTGAGGGATCATTGAGCTTCCTCCCCCCTCCCGCAAGGCTGAGATACGCAACGGAAACTGGTATCGTGACCTCAACCGCCAACAGGGCAGTTCTTTAAAAATCAAATATACCTTCTCCAGTAAAACTACGTTTTTGTACAATGTTAAGCCAAACGAAATATTATCACTAGGAATTTTTGTAAGAACTAATATAGCACACGTGCTAAAATTTACAATTTACTTTTCAAGTTTTTAATAATACGTATGATTTTCACAAACACTAATGCAAATATAGAGTAGAGTATATTTCTCTTAAAATCTGAGGTTGGAATGAAATGTCAACAAGTGTATAATTTTGAAGATTAGCGCAGTTCAAAACAAAACTCGTGTCCCTTTAAGGACATCAGTGTTCTGTAGCGTGTTTCCGGGTTGCATCTGCACGCTATCTCTCTATGTATATTGCTAGTTAATTTAATATACCTGTAACCTATATACATTTTAGCTTCTGCACTCTTCTGTGTGAACATTAACTACTCCAAATCTCACAATCCTGTGAGCGCAAAAGAAGTACAAATTTCTCTCTTCATTAATATATAGATAACTAGGGTGTTTTTAAGTTATATCGTTTGACTTTTTCTCCTGATAGCTGAAGTGTTTCGAAATGAATAAGCTGTAAAAAGATGTTCATTGAAAATAAGAAGTTGTTAAAGAGAAGACCATGTATTCAAATTCGCACAATATCATACATCACCTTCAATTATCATTTTATGATTACTTCCTACAACTGTTCTCTCGAAAATAATTTAATTTCTTCTCTTGGCCTCCTCCAACTGTAATAACCCAACTGTAATAATAATAACACAATTTAATCTTTACAAAAATAAAATGAGCCATGAAAATCATCATTACCACAGGAATAATATTTACAATTTAAATATTATTAAGTTTAAGATCATCATTGACCCTTTTTCTATTATTTTGCAGTAATAAGGGCGAAATTTGATAAAAAATGTGGAAGCCATTTTGAGAAAATTTTGAAAATGTTGTTGAGTCTTCATGTCAAGTACCGCCCCCCCAAATCAAAATACCGTTCAAACTCGAGAGAACCTGGAGTTAGAGATATATCAATATAGTGAATATCAATTTTGGACAAAATCTGCTGAACGGTTTAGGCGATAACATTGATCACAGACGGACAGACAGACGTAATTTACTACATACTCGTAGATAAGAACAAGATTTGTGTGTTATCAGGACCTGGTAATAAGAGTCTTTTTGGTCGAAAATTCGCGTTTTCCTAACAACATAACGATACTTTCTCTATACTTCGTAAGCAGGTCGCGAAAAGTAAAAATATCTATCCGTAATTATGTTGATGTAAGAGGGATTCAAGAAAATTATACATAAATTGCAAATTTTGAAAATTCAAAAGTAACATTGAAAATTGTATCGGTAACTACAGTAAAAGAAAATATATTTCAAACCTAATTATAAATTATTATAAATGTCACTAACAAGAGTGTTTCGAAGCATAGTTTAGTGTATCAAAAAATGGCAAGCGCTAAAGAAGCGTTAGTAAATGGAGAATACGTATAAATGTTCAGAACAAAACAAAACGTTTTTAACATTCAGAATACGCTGTTATCCATACGTGTTTTCAATGTTTACAAACGTTTCACGCTTTCAAGACCGCGTCCAAATGAAAAAACTGTTGCTGTTACGTTAAAGAAGAAATTACACGAGAATCTGGAAATACAATAAACCATCATTAACTCGAATTCCAAGGGGCCGAAATAATCAAAGTGTGCGCTCTGAAAATTCGTGTTATCCGATTATTACAAATGTCCGTAAACCCTTGTCGGCACCGAAGTTTCGTTCGTGTTACGGCGAAATTCGTGTTAAGCGAGTCCGTGCTAACGAGTGTATACTGTACTATTTCATGTAGTACCTTGAGGACGTCGTGTAGAGTCCAGCAGCAGGTCATCTAGCAGCTGAAGTGGACAGAGAGCGACACGTTTGCTTAAGCAACACGAAAGCGTTTTCTCGTCGGCGTGTGCTTCACTACGCGCACTCCACTTGGGCCGATTGCGGAGTCAGCTGGCGTCCTCCCGGGCGCATCCTGGCGGTGGGCGGGCGCAATTAGCCCGGCGGCGATTCACGCGCCCTCTGGAGTAACCGCGCGCCGCGTCCGCCTGCGGCCCCGCCGCCCTTCCCCCCCCTCCGCCCACGCTCCACGAGCGGTCAGGTCTACTTTGCTCCTCTTCAGTTTGATCTGGAGATCGTCCGTACTTCTGGAGCACAGAGAATCTCCTGTATTATTTCAGTAGAAAACCTTCCCTTTGCGGCTCTCACATGCAACCCTTATTTAAAAATGAGGTCTCTAAAGAAAGAGAATTTCAAGGAGACGTGACAAATTGGACTCTGACTTTAAAAATACGAAGGAATTGTTTACAAAATGCATCTAAATATTAATGTAAATGCAACCCGCAATGCACGTCAAGATTTTTTTAAATCTGTATAGATAAGTAATTCCCAAACAAAGGTAGGGCCTTAAAAACTAAAACTTTGAGGCCAACGGCCTCAAAGCAACCTCACACAGTAATCTACAGGATGAGATCTTCTTGACTATTCTATTACATTTTTGCTGGTTCGATGCTTCTCGATTCTACCCCAACTGTTCAGAGCCGGTAGAACCTGCAACTGTATTTGAAATTATTAATTGCTTGATATTCTATGAGATTGAATTATACGGGTGTACCTCTTTGCTCGATAGTAAAGTTAAATAAGAATAGTTTGTATTGACAATAGTGCCTTATAGTGTTTTTAATTACAAGGCGACATATAGAACAAGCGACGAAGGATAAAAGGCTCTTGAAAAAATATATATCACAGGCTTAATATGGAAATGCAAAAATAAGAAAGATGGTGGGGTGTAGCACGCGAGGGTTCTCGCACGGGAACGCGAGTGTATTGTAGCGAAGAGTGGCGATTTGCTGAAGCGAAGACTGGCGATTTTTCGACAGAATAAATAATATTGTTGGTTCCTGATACCAAAAAAGTGGATAATTCTCCGTCCTAAATGTACTAAATTACTTCCTCTAACGCGTTGTTTAGTCAGAATTCACGTTTTGTGAGTCCGTAATTCGTCAAAATTGGTTTACGGTAAAACGTCTATGCGCTTGTCTGTACGCATCACTAAAGACCTTTCATACGATTCCTCAAAATTTAATATACCCCAATCGATCTTGCCGAACTCTACACTCTATAATTTAACATTGATACTTTGATAATGAGAATACTTTTTACATGAAGCCTCAACGACACCGAAAATTTTCTCTAAAATGGCTGCAAATTTTTGGAATAACTTGTTTCGTGGTTAGAAAATAGTACCCTTAAAAGAGGCTCAGGCTTGATTTTAATGAACTCGCAGAATTTTTGGGAATTGAAAAAGTGTATATTTTTCCTGCATCAACAATATGAAATATAGATCTTTTATTAATTTAATCATTTCTTCAAAATTAGATTTTCAATAAGTTCACCTATAATTTTTTAATTTCTCCTATACGTAGTTTAGAGAAAGGTTTGTATCGTTGCAAAAACTCAATCTCGAAACATTGACGGAAATACACGTTCAGGTCCCTGATGCGGGATGTTTTTAAACATCTGTTCGCCTTTGCGTTGTCCGCCATCTAGTGTTCTGTGTTCTAAGACCCAATCTTCATCTAGTGGTCCCTGGAAAATTACCAAAGTTTGGCAATGACCATGCTTGACCTAGGAATGGCCACTCGACATGTACGTCTTTGCAACATATTCAGTATCTGAAAATCTACCAGTTATGTTTCAATGTCAATAGTAATGTGACTGTTACTATACGAAGATATAAATTTTGTACGAGATGTATGAACTCATGGTAAAGAACAATTGAGGGATGGAGCGTCGCTTACCATAGGAGGAAGGTTGTTGAGAGAGACTGAGTTCAGTTCCGAGAAGGCAATGTAGGACAGTTAAATATTAGCGTGAAATACTGATTTAAACTTGAATTAGTAGCGACTTCGGGATATTGGAAGTTTGGTGAAGCTTTGCGGAAGGTAATTCAGCAAGTTGATCAGTGGTTCTAAAGTAAGGTACAAGATATTCACGGAAGCGGAGAATGTAACATTTGTCGATGGATTGTGGTTGTATGATTTGAAGAACAATATAGTTGGTTTGTGTTTGAACTTATAGTGTTATTATTTCAATTATCTCAAGAGAGAGGCGAACAGGACAGCGATGTTTGCAGTCTGGCAACTACAGCTGCGAACTGATTTCGTACAAACGATCACGAACACTTCAGAAGTGCATATTCTGTTGTGCGAACATTAGGTTGAGTCGATTCGTAACAGTGGCCTCTTCAACGTAGTTCTCTCTTAAAAAGAGAGAGAGAGAGAGAGAAGGAAAAAGAAATAAATCATTTCCTTCTAAACCTCGGCACTAGAAGACTTAGGGACCAATCTGCAAGTGTGAAGCAAGTGAACGGTCTCCAATCGTTACTTTCGCACGTTTTCTGCTTGAAGCGGTCGGCGCAGGTTCCTTCACCCTCGATCGCAAGCGCTGCATTCGGTCCGAAAGATCGGTCGCAAGCCCAGAACCTCCACACGTGACGTCATGTGGTATCGCTGCCCGCACGCTCTGCACGTGACTGTGTCCAATCGTTCATTGTCCAATTGGGTGGCTCCAGAGTTAAACGAAAAAAACGACCATTTCATGTAATATGGTTTCTATGCCATTAGTAATATGAAGTTTTCACTTGTTCTTTGAATAGAGAAAAAGGGAAAATAAATAAATTTTCCCTTCTACACTTCGGCACTAGAAGGCATACGGATCAGTCTGGAAGTGTGAATGAATTGAACCGTCTCCAACGGTTACTTTCCACATTTTCTCCTTAACCTTTTCAGTACCAATGGAATATATGTCCCGCTGTGTTATGTAGCTACTGATGGGCAAACAAGTGTTCAAAACTGCTGTATCGACTGTTGCTGCTGATGATAGTGATCAAAGTTTTGCTGCATTTTACGTTCCTTTGCACCTAGGAAGTTGAAAGATTTGACCGATTTTCTACTTTGAATTGTGTGACTTACGTGGTATACAAAGAAAGTAAAACTCCAACAAAAATTAAAAGTGGTAGTGAGAGGGTTAAGTGGTCACTACGCGCTTCTTCGCCACAGACCGCAAGCGCCCGTAACCAGCCGTCTCTCCACCAAGATGCTTCCATCGGCGACGCGAGCTACCTTTCCGTCCTTCACTCTGTCGGTTTACTCAACTGCCCAAGCTTTCGTGGCGCCTGTCCCAATGACCCTTGGCCAGTCCGTGTTTTTTCATCGGGAGGTGACTAGAAGGTGACCTATCGTCGATTAGTAGGGGTTTCCCATAACCGCAGGGCACCGCCCCAGCCAGGACATGCTCTAAGGCCCGACCGGTCTCACGATACGTGTGGTAGTGCAGTGCATGTTAGTGTATGTGTGCGTGTAAGGGGTGAGGATAGGACAAGGAAAAGGAAGGAACGATCGCACGCGGTCCGTGGCCCGTTCGTTACAGTATTTACCCGGCATTCGCCTGGTGTTGTTCGGAGACACCACGGAGAACTCCCGATGAGAGCAGGCGGCCGCGAGAATTCTCCTCCAGGACAGCGACTGAATTCGTCCTAGTGCTGGAGCTAGTTCGGTTTGGAAGATGGTCCGTGGCGCGCGGCGCACGTGGGCGCGGGGTCCGCGCCGAAGGAGCGCCGAGGCGAGCGGAGGCTGCGGGCTTTGTGCCGGAACAGGAAGCGCCCCTCCCCCCTCCCCCCGCCCCTGCGCGGCGTTTTGTCTGCGACCTGTCTGGGGCCGCGCACGCACTCCCCCCCCCAACCCTTTATGCGGCGCGCCCGCCGCAGCCCTTGTGCGCCGCCGCCGCCTCGCCGCGCCGCGTCGCGCTGTGTATAGTTTTAATGCGGGGCCCGATTTGCATGGCGCGCCTTTGTCTTGCGCCGCGCGCGCTTGCGCCCTCGCGGCCCTTTTTTGCATACTGTGTCATTACGCGCGTCTAAAAGAAAAGGGCGCGGGGCAGGGCAGGGCAGGGCAGGGCCAGGTAGCGCGCGGCCCGGCCCAGCCCGCCCTTTATGCGAGGCGGGACGCGGACGCGCGCCCCGCGCCCTGCGCCCGAGGTGGCTCAGGGCGGCGGCCGTTGCGGCGGCAGCGCCTCTCGCGGGCACATCTTAGTCACGACCAACGAGCGACGTGGCTCAGGGCATCGACTGATGGCACAGCAGTGACCCTGACCGGGAGGTCCTATGTCTTGGTCCCATCGACGGTAGTAGGAGTTTCCACACTAGCTCCACGAATTCAGTCGCTGTCTCAAGGAGAATTCTAGCAGCCCGCTGCTCTGATCGGGAGTTTTCCGTGATTTCTCCGATCAACACCAGGGGAATGTCGGACCAGTAACAAACGGGCCACGGACAGCATGTGTCGTTCCTTCCTCTTCCTTGTCCTGTCCTCACCCCTTACACACACACACTTACACTAACATGCACTACACTACCACACATGCCGGGAGACCGGTCGGGGCTTAGAGCACGCCCTGGCTGGGGCGGTGCCCCGCGGTTATGGGAAACCCCTACTAATCGACGATAGGTCTCCTTCTAATCACCTCCTGATGAAAAAACACGGACTGGCTAAGGGTCATTGGGACAGGCGCCACGAAAGCTTGTGCAGTTGAATAAACCGACAGACAGAGGTGTCGCCGTGGGAGCAGCGAAGGACGGAAAGGTAGCTAGGAAGGTAAAGAGACGGCTGGTTACGAGGGTTGGCGCACGACTGCCAAACAGCGGAACAGATGAATTATTAAGACGGACGGAAGCCATTGATTGGATGAATGCAGGGGCGGACAGGGCGACGGGAATAGACGGCCAGTCCCTAAGGCGAACAGCCGAGCAGCTTAACAAACTTCAGGTTGTTGTTTGCTAGGAATGTCGCGGGTTTATACATAAATATCTCAGAATAATATAAGTAACGTAGAACTAACTCATCTTCAGTCATCGGTGTTCGGCAGGTAAATAAAATCTGAGTCATAAACTTGACTTCCCAAACACCAGTAAGTTAAACGTTGTTTAACAGGCAGACAAAAATGTTCGGACTGACATGCACTAAGGTTACTACTAAATACGAATCTTATTTGGTGGTAGCGGCGGGATACGAACCGGCTGAGCTCCTCTTGGCTTCGCTCAGGGACAACATTGCCGTTGTCTCTGCAATGTCTCTAACCTGGGGGTTGTAAGCTTGGAGTCTCGACTGTGGCGAATTTTAAATATTATCTACACATCGTATTCTTCCGTTGTCTGGGGGAGAATCCTAGCATCCGGCTACTCCGATAAGTAGTTTTACGTTTTTTTATCGGTTCCAAGCGATTGCTGGAGCAGTGTCCTAACAAACGGGCCACGGACCTCGCGCGATCTTTCCCTCCCCCTCTTTTCATCTCCGTACACACACATACACTTACATGCACTACATTACCACCCACGTATGGCGACCAGTCCGAAGCTCAGAGCTTGTCCGAACGCTGCCGCGCACGTGATTTCCTTACATGCCGACGTGTAGGTCGACGCCGGATCTCACCATCGAGCGTGGACAAACAGCACCACCTCCTGGCATAAAAAAATCACTGCACTAATCAGACTAATGACCGAAGCAATTGACGTCTCAGGAAACAATGAGCGGGATACGAGGTCTAAAACATGCGCCTAAGGCCCCAGATAAACTGAATATGAAAGATGTAAGATCTCCCTCCTCGCCCTCCGATTGGCCGAAGGGCCAAAGGGCCAGAGGCCGACGGACGGAGGCGGAGGAGCGACGCGGCCGCGCCACCTGGCCCCGCCCCGCCCGCCCGCCCCGCCCCGCCCGCCCCGCCCGCCGCTGCGCACACAGCCTCGGCCCTAATGCCCTTCGACACGCGTCTTACGGCGGCCGCGCGCCCCCTCATCGCTGGCGCACATTACTAGGGAGCGGATTTCTACGGGTTGGCATATTTTGGTCCGTTGCTTCAGGGCGCAGCTAAGTGAAATTTCTTGACTTTTGGTTAGAATTGGATGCTTTGTATATGTTAGCGCACATTTGTGCTTATTTCGCCGACTTTTCCTGCTAGTGCATATTCTTGTAATTATAGGTGCATATTTTCCATACGTCGTTACAATATAGGCTTATCTCTAAAACGTTTCATCTTTTCATGTGATCTGTTTATTTGTGACCGTTTATCAATTACATATATAAAATACTTGTGCCAATGTAAAAAAAAATATTGAAATATTTTTTAAACCAGCTAGAAGAAATGCAACAAAACATACAATGTGCAAGTCAAGACAATGTACTTCACTAAGGTGAATATTTATTTTAATTCTTTCTCCCACGAAGTAAGGTAGAGATTATATTCTCTTCGCCCAAAAATATATTTTCATTCGATAAAATTCAGGAGAAGCATTCTTCAAGAAAAGTTAATGCAGGAAATGAAATATTCTTTATTTTAGTTGCATATTCTACTACATATTTGAGAATTTTAAGATCAGAAATGCATATTTTTAGAAGCATATTTAAGAATTTTTTAAGACATAAAAATCCTCTTTCCACCCATTAGGTCTCACAGCAAGTATTTGCCCTGAGCAATGCACATCAATCCAATAATGGCGCCTTTCTAGAAGATTTCAAATGCTTTAGTATGTTGAAAGTAATTTGCTGTTGCTGTCGTGAAAATAACTAGTGGTGTCAAGGAGAAAATAAAAGTTGAAAAAATAATTCTCAGGCCATCTTGTTTCAAAACATCAGGATTTTTGTTTATAATTCAGAAGATATGATTATATTCCTACGATTAGATGTTTTGTGCCAATTTGCTAACACAGTATGAATTACTACTTTTTTTCATTTTGTGAGTTATCAGTTAACCTAAAATATTTACTGAAATAAGATAAATTCTATTAACGTTTTGTGACATATATTGTTTCATTTCCATGTCATTATTACAATAATTTCCTTGCTGAAAAACTAATGCCAATTGTACTAAATATTTCAGTAAGGCTAAATTTCTCTCAAAAGATTTCTGAGGATCTGACATTATTCTTGATACGTTTGTGAGAGAGCATATATAAATGGTAAAAATACTCTATAGTTGCGTAGATACATCACAAAACAGGTAAATCGATAATGGAAAGATCATATGAAGTTCCACTGTTTCAAGCTTAGTATTTTAGAAAAAACAGCTTAATCACTAAATATTCGAAACCAATCTGCATTTTGTATAAAACGTCTTCTGCGATATTTACTTACACGGCGCATCACTTCGGATTTGATAACAGGGTGAATTCGTTTTCTTAAAAATTTCCATGGCTTATCATCATATCCACTTGTACAGAGGACTCTGCCACACACAAGTTGAGAAGCACTGTAGCCCCCCTCTAATGGGGCGCTAATGCAGGTGATACGATCCGCTGAGCTGGCGTCTCCCCCCCCCCACTCCTCTGACGAAGATAATCTCAAAGGATCGGCACTTGATTATATCCCGAAACAGCGGAAGGGTTATTACTACTCAACCACCGATAATATCTCTAGTGTTTCATCAGAAAATTTTTGAACCGAACAGGCTCAACTACTCGTATTAAACGGACGATCGCGGACAAATTATGTCTGCCAGAATGAGAACGTTTAAGGAAATTCTTGGGAGACGGAAAGAAATACGTAAGGAAGAGGGGAACTTAACGATTACAAGCGAAAGGGTTGCAATATGAACAAACAAGAATCGTTTGCCGTATTATTGTGATATAATTGCGTCAAACAGCAAAAATTAATTTATTTTTCCTTTGAATAAAAAAATTGTATTTATAAGCCTTACTTCCTTTATTATTTAAGATAATCTCGACGGGTAGAATCTGAAATTCATAACGATTCACCGTATACTTCCGTCTGCAAAAGCGTTGCCTATCTCAGAAGCTAACATTCATGGCGGCCTGTGCGATTTTGATGATTACGAATACGATATAGAGGGAGAAGAAATACGTCTCATTTGTTTTTGTTTACTGCGGAAACCAACGGAATGTCAACGGTATGAAATCATCCTCCACAAGTAAGGGCTTAGAGATGTGATTTTACGGTTTCGCGTAGAAAAATCTAATATTTTCGGGCAAATGCAGTTGCTAAATTTATAAATCAAGACACGTAACATATCTACTCTAGTTAAGCTTTCTATTCGTTATATTGAGGAGTAAACAACCCTCAAACTTCAGTTATTTTTTTAACTTGCACAGGTAAACAAAATACAAAGGAAAAATTTTGAAAAAAATAGTTACAGTTTTCTTTAAAAATTTCCGTGTTTTCACTTTCTTTTTTTCTTTCTTTGCAAAATGAGCTTTACGAGGGTAACTACCCCTAAAGAAATACTAAAAACCAAGGATAAAAAAATTTTAGGCCAGAATTCATTAATAAAAGTTTGCAATCATTTTTTGTTGTTGAAAATACCGGATGATTTCGGTATGTGACTTGAGACAGCCGCCGAAACCAAGTTACCGCCCTCCCGTCTACATTCCTGCAGCGCTGCGCCTCAGCTGACTGATTATTTTGTGAGCCCGGGCGCGGCAGCTGCTACTGTCATTAGTCCCGTAAATGTAGTGTCTGTTTTCCTTGGGAGGTGGCGGTGATCTTCCCCCGCAGGATGGTGAGACCTGGAGCCATAGTACACGTGGATTGACGAGGGTTTCCTGCAACCAGGTATCTCCCACCAGCGGGGCACCGCCGCAACCGAGACAAGCTCTAAGCTTCGTACTGGCTTCCTGACATGTGTGATAGTGTAGTGAGTATAATTGAGTGTAACTAAGGAATGAGGATATGACAAGGAAGATGAAGGGAAGGTCGCGCCTGGACTGTGGCGTATTAGTTAAGGTCCTGCTCTGACTTCGCCTGGTGTTGATCGGAGGAACCATTGAAAACTATATCGATCAGAGCAGCCGGCCGCCAGAATTCTCCTCCAGACAGCGATTGAATTCGATCTAGCTTTGTAGCTTTCGAAAATCCTGTCGCCGTCGGGACTTGAACCTGGGACCTGTCGATCAGAGGCACTGCAGAGACATCAGTCGATCCCCTGAGCCTCCTAAGGGTGGACGCCTTGGCGAACGCCGCGCTCTCTGTCGGGGACTCGGAGCAGCGACAAATGACGAACAGGGAGGCGCGTCGCTGGCGGAGCTCATCCCGGGGAAGCGCCACTCCGAGAGCAGGGCATCTGCGCATGCGCAGAACGAGCACGCCTATTCGAATTAACGGTTTTAAGAAGTAACGTTTGCATTTTATAGGAGCTAATATTTCGTTTTCCACAGCATAACATAACAAAAAATACTGAAAATCCAACAATTATATTTTGCATCTGTGTTGTAATGAGTACGCTAAAGTCATTATAATTGTAAAAAATACAACTTAACGTCTAAAATGGACGAGCTTGTTTCGTTGAGAAGATCATTGTAAAATATCACCAAAACGCACTTGCAATGCTTTATTTTTATCTCTTGAGACCCGTACTGCACTTCTCACAAAAAGGCAACTCATTAAGTTTGCCAGCACTCATTTTAAATACGATAATTGCAACATCCAGAACTGTGGCAGCTCAAGCCTAGTAGTGCGTTTTCTCGGCCCATCGGCGATTGTCCGTAGACTATCGCCCGGTCGACATTAGCATTTGGAGTTAAATCCGTGTGTAGGTCCTCGTTGCTCGCTGGAAGACCGCTGCTCTTGCATGAACGCACCCACACGCAACGCAAGGGCTAAGCAGGATCGCCGCCCCTCCTCGGCCCCTCCCCCAGGAGCCGCTCGTGAGGCGAGCGACAGACTAAAGAGCGCTTTGAGAGCGACGGCCAGACAGCATTCAAGGGCGTAAGTGAGCCCCGCTTCCTCCCCTGCGCGAGGCTCTCGGTGCGCAAAAAATGTGGGTTACCGGGCCTCCCTGCGCCGCCGCCACCGCCCCTCGGGGAGGAAGAGCCGACCACCGCCACCCCGCGGAACACAAGCCGCCGCATCCGCCCCTCTCCATCTCCACGCCGCCTCGGCCACCTCCACATCCACTTCACCACGGCCATCTCCACCGCCAACACCGCCACCTCTTTGACAACGACGCCACGGCCACCTCCACCTTCACGAAGACACGTCCTTCAGTATCTCTACGTCGCCACGGCCACCTCCGCATCCACAAAACCATGGCCCTATCTCCATGTCGCCCCGGCCACCTCCACAACCATATCGCCACGGCCACCTCCACCGTCGCCGCCCCCGCCATCTCCGCGACGTCACGGCCGCCTTCAAATCCACGTCGCCACGGTCCTCTCTATCTCCACGTTGCCACCGCCACCTTGACAACCTCATCACCACGGCCATCTCCACTAATCCCCGCTGTCGCGTCCGCCGCCTCCGCCGCGGCCGCCCGGAGCCTTCCGGTTCCCAGACGCGGCGCGGCGCGGAGCGGAGCGTTTTTTGCGCGGCCGCATGCAGATGAGCGCTGCCGCCGAGGGCGCCTCTTTGGCCGCGGGTCATGCGCGCCTCTTTTTTGCCCCCCGCCCCGAAAGGGGTCATTAAGGGGTCGCGGGGTGACCTCTGCAGCTGCCCGCCGCCGCCCGCCGCCCTCGGCCTCCTCGCGAGGCACTCCCAGGCAGCGCCTCAGCCCTCTCGCTCTCCTTCCCCGGAATCAGGGCTTTGCTCACTTCATTCCATACTTACGAAATGCCTTTGGAATGATTCAGTTAATTAAGATAGAATCAAAATATCTTGAATTCTTTTTAAAACTACTTCATATTTAGAAACCAATACGCTCATTCTGGCAACGCTGCACGGTGACACAGCGGAATGTTACAACGCAGGGTCGACATTCAATTGGAACCTCTTGAAGAGCATCATTACATTAACGGATGATTTTAGAATTCTTAAATGAATTTCTAAATTAAATTGTATTGTAAAATTCTGGAATTTATTTATTCATTAGTATAAGGATAAATGATACAACTGAACTAAATATCATCTCAAATTCTTGTTATAGTATTCATTCATTTTGAAAAACTTTGTTGACGAATTGGAGTTTTTTTATTCCCTTTTCAGAGCTGAATTTTTTTAAAAGCGAGTTTTTCAAATATCACCATTCACGATCAATAATGAAACATTACTGCTTTGATAGCTCTAAAACCATATTTTCAGAAATAAGCTTTCAAGACCTCTGTCATATGTATACATTCATGCAAAACATGTCTATATCAACAACTTATCTCTTTTCAGATAGGTCGATCACAGCTCTCTACCAGCGGAATTAGAATGAATTCAGGTCTTGTAGCTCGTAACGTGGAATCAAATTCACCGCTTTCTGGAGGAGGGGGCTCGCCGGCTGCTCTCCAGTCAACATGAAAAACGCTGCAGGCGGTAACAAACGGTTCACGGAGCATGCACAATCTTCCCTTCTTCGTATTTGACACATCTTTCCTGAAGCGCGCGCACACACACACATACACGCACACATGCACACGCTCAAGCACACACGCACACGCACAAGCACACACGCACAAGCACGCACGCACGCGCACACACACGCGCGCACACACGCACGCACACACACGCACGCACACACACCGCACGCACACACACGCACGCACACACACGCGCGCGCACACACACACACACACACACACACATACGCATTTACAGGCACTCAGTGGCGGATCCGTGGGTGGCATGGGGTCCATGGCCCCCCCCCAAAAAAAAGACCTATGGTTTTTGTTTGTTATTTTCTTGTATTTGCCCAAATATATTTAAATTATTTATATTAGAATTATGTAATTATTTAAACAATAATATTTTAGATTTTCATATATACACTACAAAAATAATACACAATATAATATTAAACTGTTTATTATTGGACAGAAATATATGATGGCTCCCTCCAAAATGATCGGCTGGATCCTCCTCTGCAGGCACTACACTACCCCACAAACAGGAAGATTAGGGCTTGTCCGCGGCTGAGGCGGAGCTCAGGTGGTGGGAAATACCACAGGAAGGAAATCCTCGTAACCCCACGTGTACGCCGGCGCCGATGTTAAGTTCCAGCTAGGAATGAACGTTAAGAGTTATGCACAACACGTACGGAACTATCGACCTTAGTAGTGGACGCTACATCCATCTGCTGTGTTAGAGGTTTTGAGGAGCGCCTTGCGGGATGATGTTGGTGCCGTGAGGAATGGAGGCGGCACAAGCACAACGGCAGTGGAGGTGCTGGTGGTGATGATGGAAGAGGTCAGACGGAGGTCACGTGCACTGAAGCTCCCGGCGCCCGTAACCCCACGCTCCCCTTCCCCTTCCCCTGCCCCTTCTGGGGTTACAAATAACCGAAATTCGGTTTATGTTTTGTTTAACCTTCTTCTATTATTGTTTACCTTCGTTACAATTGAATAGTTACGCCGAATACAGATCTAACCCACAAAAATTCGAAAAGTTGAGTTTTCAGTGGAAGAGTGACCTATTGGACGTAATACAGCCCCCTCGATTCTGATGGCGCACCGGTCATTTCAAAGTAAGTTATTCTTTAGGTAAAGCTTTCCTATTGGCGACTACTGATCTATCTGCAGCAAAATGTCGGGACGATGCCAAGTATGTCATGAGCGGTAATGCCTTGACTAAAATTTGACTTCAGAGTGATTCACAGTTCATAATATATTGATGGTTTGTAATTTTTTTACAGAAGTAAACGAACTTGCACTGATTAGAGGTTTTTTTCTATTTCCTGAAAACTTTTCCTTTTGTGGGTTAGATCTCTATTCGGGGTAACTATTCAATGGTTTTTTAAACAAATGCAATACTCCGACAAAACTTATTTTCTAAAAGAGATGTATTAAAAACTTAGGATTTACTGAGAGGTGCGATTTAGTGCCTTTTGTTTTAAAATGTGACTTTGGGGTAAGTAGCAAAGGTCATGCTATCAGGCAACGCAACAATAATGTTGAATTTCGTTTTCGATCTTTGTGGCGATGCGCCATAAGCATTTTTAAGGGCAATCGCTTGTTTTTACTTCCTCGTGTTCTTGAATGTACACGTGTAGAGAGAGTTATCTGATGCTGCAGTAAAACGTACAATTTTTTTTAAAGAAAAACTCGTTTGGTTTTAAAGTGACGGAAATCAATGATCAGAAAAGGTATCGCGCTTCCATTCTTATTATGGACGGCATTTACGGAATGAATTCACATAGGTTTGCCTCCCAACCCACCGAATACTACTGCAAAAATGTTTGACAATGACAACTTCAAATAATGGGGAAGTATGTGCTGTTTTAGTGCCACTAGATACTTTTCAAATAGATTGTTTCAACAGCCTGTTATTTTGAGCGGTTAAAACCGCCAGGTTCAACCGAAAGAGGAGCAAACAGGAAGGAATAAGGTGAAACCGGTTGTTCTTGTGATAATCGCCCTGCCTCCGACCGACGGTCGCTTGTTAGCGGCTGACTCGTTATTTCCGAGACTTGGCGTGGCGCAGGTCGGAAAGTGTCGCTTCCCCGCTTCGCCTCTTTTTGCCCTCGGCCGGCGTTGGCTCGCGGCCGCCCGCCAGGTGCGCTTCGCTCCCGCCCACGCTCGCCCTCGCCCGCGGCCTCGGCTCCTCACTGCGCTGCACGAGACGCGTGTGTTCTTCGTGGCTGTCTTGACCGGGTGCCATTAGCTTCTTGCGTACCGGATGTGAAGGCCTTGTGTCCACTGTCTTGACCCGGTATTATTCGCTTCTAGTGTTCCGGATGTGAAGGACCCTGTGTTCACAGTCTTGACCGGTTGTTACTCGCTTCTAGTGTTACGGATGTCAAGGCCCTATGTTCACTGTCTTCACCGGGTGTTATTCGCTTCTAGTGTACCAGGATGTGTACATTCGGTTTTCTCTCTTGACCTGTTTTATTCGCTTGTCAACCGAATGTGAAGACCCAGTGGTGCCGACTCCCGTTGCCTCTGCAGCGTTGCTAATCGACATGTCCTAGGGTTCGAGTCTTCCACACTACGTTCATAGCCAGATCGAATTCACCTCCTTACTGATGAAGTTTGGTGAACGGTTGCTCTGATACGTAGTTTTGCGTGGTTTCTTTTATCAATGTCAGGCGAATGCTGGAGCAGGACCCTAACAAACGCGCCACGGTACAGTGGATCTTCCCTTTCTCCTTCTTATCCTACCCTCGCCCCTCATTTACAGACACAAGGCACTATCCTACCATACATGTAGGGGAGACCAATCAGGAGTTGAGGGCGTATCCCGTTTGATGTGGTGGCCCATTCTGGGAGATACTTGGACGGGGGAAATCCCAGAAACCGCCGTGTAAGTCAGCGCCGGATCTCACGATTCAGCGAAAGAGCACCACCCTGCAACACTTCACAACACGCTGTAACAGTGCACTACACTTTTGGGGCTAAAGCCATAGCTGTTGACACACTCGGATTCACAGAATAATTAATTCTGTTTCTTGTAGCCCTCTCAGACCTTCGTTCCTCTTGTAGAACTTGTGCTCGAGCCCGTCTTAAATAAAAAAAGCACCCAATTTACACAATTCGACTCCTTTTTTATTTCTCGCTTAATTTTTCTGTCTGAGCAAATATATTCATTTCTTTTGTAAATAATAAACAATTAACATGTTTCTGGAGTCTTTCTATGCTTCCATAATGCAAATTTTTGGCCTAGAAATCATTTCTTCAAACCAAATTTTGAGTGCTCATTGTAGTCCAACCATTCGGAATATCCATGAGGTTTATTCGACAAAATATGCTTAGAACTGTCGTAAGAGCTTGCTTCTCGAAGTTTAGACGATTTCTCTTCCGGACACTGTAAATATATGCGTTCGTGTGTGTCTGAATAATTAAACCTATCGTACATTGTGTAGACTTCTGTAAAGTTGTAATTGTGCTTTAAAATAATAATAGTTATAACTGGAAACAACAATTTCTAAAGTATCTGGAAATAATTTAAAGGATTTTGAGTGTTTTAAATGGATAATTGTATCCGAAACTAATTTCTTTTTTTTTTCTTTCAGGATGTTCATTTTTCTCTCTATATCAACTTCTGACCGAAGGTAAGCTTTTTGACAATATTTCGTGCGTGATATAAAAGTAATAATTTTATTAAGAGGTCAGTCAAGACGTTCACGTTGTCGTTACGGTATTGAGTGAGCGAATGTGTTATGATATCTTTTTACGAAGTTGTACGATGGAAGGAAATGGTATGTACGTACAGTACAATGAGACGTGCCTCATATGAAGACTTTTTGGTAAAACGTACACGTACGGTGACACAAAAACATAGACATTTTTAATCTCCTGATTCAGTGGCACATGTGGGGAAAAATAGTGTGATATGTGGTAAAAAATAGTTATTTATGAAACGAGTGCTAAAAAGTGACATTTCATTTTGCGTTTAGGAAAATGTTGCGACTCTCGGCGTATCGGCCTCGTGTCGCAAGCCTACGAGCAAGATAAAATCACTTTTACCACATGCGACAACACTATTTTTAGACACACTTACTGACTTTCATTTTATTTGAATGAAGAATACAAATTACTTGATGATTCAATAAGCTCAGGAGTAGCTGATGCGGTCAGACGAAAGTATTTGGTTTTCTTTCATGCATTAGAACAATTGAGCAACGCTTCACTTTTAGCACTAGTGCTAAAAAATTGAACTTTACTACGCTATTCATGACCTAAAAACCGCTTTTTTAGTGTCTATCTCAAAATGTAATTTAAAATACTTTATGTAGGTAATAAATTCATTTTTTCTATCCTTCTAACCTACGTAAACGGTGTATTAAGAGATCTCCGATGAGTTATGTAAACGAAATATACATTGTAATCTCAACATTCCATTTTCTTTTGTAGTTCTCTGATTTAAATTGAGGTGAATGCTTATTTCGTTCAAGAATAAAACTTCGTTCTTTGAGGCCTAGACTTTATTACCTTGATTGAAAGCTACTCGTGAGAAGAATGTGGGAATGAGTGAATGGGTTTTGACAATGACGCTCTGGAGAATAGTAGTATATAGAGAAGGCAATGAAGTGCATCCGAACAGTAGCTAACAATGTTAGTTTCATAACATCAATTCTCCCTTCAAATTAACATATGAGTAAACGGAAAAGAAATCACAGTAATGGAAATGTAGGGCCTGCAACAATAATGTCGGTAAACTTTTCCTAAATTTATGCTTTCTTAGTTTGAAATATATTTTGCAATTTGATGTTTCATTTACTTCATTTTGGAGAGGTCATCAACCCTTATAGCTTAGAAATTTTACATTTTCTTTATTTTCATCAACATAATTTTGAAGATGTAGAAGACGAGTTAAAAAAAGTACCAACTGATACAGTACATACAAGAAGATAAATGATAATCATTTTAACGTACCGTAAACGGGGTAAAGCGGATTATACGCAATAAAGTGGATTAAAGTCACATTGCTGAACTAAAACTCATCTATATGATGTCATCTAATGTAACGAGAGAGAGAACTCAAAAGTCAAGACGTCGCTATAAGGATAAGACATTACGCTTGTAGATTTATTCGTGTGTAGTATAAAAGGTTCAGAAAGCGGATGTCGACATCAACTTTCTTAGTCTGCATATCGAGATTTGTGTCACCAACGATCAACGAATGGTTACAGTGTCCAAATGTGAGTAGACACTTGCATTTTGCAGAGGAGTTGTATCAAAGAAATACAGTATCTACAAAATGTGCGACACTTCTTACGAAACAGGACGAAAAAATAATAAAAGTAGTGTAATAATGTGCGAAAAATCTATTGTTCAGTATCAAGGACCCACAAAACATCCATTCTGCCTACACAACGTGATAAAGGAAGTGATTTACTATAAATAGAATGAAAATGTATCGCTTTTTTCTTTACCAAAGCCCGGCAAGAGTTTTGTGTTAAAAGGTCTTAGGTTTCGAACCCCGACGATGGTGAATGTTCAATATTAGTTCCTTAGCATTCAACCGCTGCTTGGAGGAGAATGCTAGCATCCGTCTGCTCTGTCTTTTCCGGTGGTTTCTCCGACGAACGAATGCCAGAGCAGTACCCTAATAAACGGACAACGGACACTGCGCAATCTTCCCTTTCTTTTGGAATGCCTCTCCCTCTCCACACACACACACACACACACACACACACACACACACACACACACACACACACGATATACCATCACACTTCAGACCAATAGAGAGTTACAGCTCGTTGTAGGACGGTGCTCTGCTAGAAGGAGAAACCTGGAGGGGGAACTCCGTCAAGCACATGGCGACAGATCTCACGTCTCATCGAGAGAGAAAAACCCTCCCATGATATAACATGCAGTACACTTATGGGACTAAGAATTATATTGCGATTTAGAGAACTCTGCCTCTGGCAGGTATCAGCTGTTGACGGTTTCATCCAGTCGGGAGCTTGAAAGCTTGAAATTACCATAGTGTCGTCACGGTAGCGACATATAAGCTCCCGATTGGATAAAATCGTCAACATCTGATATCTGCAAGAGACACGGTTACAAAAATCGCACTATATAGTAGCTGACGCGCCCGGAAACAGTAAATAAGCAATCAATCAACAGCGAAGAGCGCCATTAAAACTCGCTCGGCGACAATGGCCACTTGTGGAAAGCGCGAGTGTATCGAGTATCGCGATCGCCGTGCGGCGGGCGGCGCGCGGCGTGTGTCGCTTTCGCACGCTCGGGCGCCCGCGTCCCGGCGACGGTCGGGCCTCCGGGTGTCTGAGGCGCTCGCCCCGCCGCCGCCGCCGCCGCCGCCGCCCGTTCATTGTCGGCGCGCGACCCACCTGCGGGCCCGGCCGCTCTCGCCGCCGCGAGCGAGCGCGAGCGCGCGCATGCATTTGCATGTTAACGGCGTCCGTTGCGTCGCCCGCCGCCCCTTTCAGGCCTCGAGTGTGACGGACAAGATTTTCTGGGGGAGCGCGGACCCGATCCCGACTCGCCCCTGCCCCCCTCCACATATATATACATTTTCAAGGCTGACGCGCCGGTGACAATGAACTATTATTTATATGTAGAACGCAAAAACGCGCGCGCTAGAGACAAAGAGGCGCGACGAGGGGGGTCGGGCGCGGGGCGGGGCGAGGTGGGGAGGGCGGGGCGGGGCGGGACTGTGGGGGGGGGCGCGGCGCGGTGCGGCGCGGCAGTGAGGTCGAGGCCGCGTCCAGGTCCGTCGTCTCCGCGCGTCTTGAGAGTTCCGCGGGGGTCTTTTTCCGGCGGGGCAGCGGCGCCGGGCGGCGGAGGCGGGGTGCGGTCACGTGGCCCGCCCCCACCCCGCGGCTTTAGTAATTAGCCGCCCGCCGCCGCCGCCGCCTCCGCCGCCGTTAGACGCTGCGGTGATAATTGGTGCGAGCGCCGAGCCGCGAGGGACCGCGCGCCGGCCGCCGCCGCCGCCGCCGCCGGTGCGACCAGCTGGCCACCGCCGCCGCCGCCGCCGCCGCCGCCGCCGAGGCATCCTCCTGAAGACGCTGCAGCTGCTGCCGCCCCGCGCCGGCGCATGCGCCCGCCCGCCCGCCCCGCCCCCTCGCCCATCGCCCATCGCGGGAGCGCTGGCGACCTCGACGCGCGTGTGTCCAGCGTGCGTGTGTGTGTGTCTGTGTGTGTCTGCCGGGCCAACTGTTGCCGTCCGACGCTCACAGTTTCGCTTCTTGATGGCTGGCCAATCGCTCACTTCCGCACGTTTTCTGGCTCCAAGGCGCCAAATATTTGTTTGATTGTCTTTCTCCGATATTATCATAAGTGTGACTTCGGTTTGTGAACGGATGTTCTCAAAAGCTCTCGCGTGTGAAAACATTAATTATCTGCATTTTTTCAAATGGAGGGACTTTGTGAACACATCTATTTCGGTCATGATGAATCAAGTAGTTACCAATATTTCATAGTACGAGTATGATTATTTCTTATTATTATCACTTCCAACGACGTTATTCAAACAAATTACATGGTTTAGATTCGTAATCTTAGCACTAGCAGCCAAATGAAATTAACGTATCCTTTTGCAGGACACAACTAATTTTACATGTTTTTGAAGCTTGGCATTATTCGTAGTCGTTAATCTGATGAATAAGGCGATGATTTTTTTCAATCATTCATGAGGCATATTAATTTTCATATAATTTTTCAGCAATCGAAAATGTAATGTTAATTCCAACACTTATATCTCCGTTGCATGTGAGGCCAACTGTACAATCTTGCTCCTCGATGTTCGACCAATCGCTGCCTTGCGCGTATCGTCTGGCTCGAAGTGCGGAAATATTTGATTTTTTTTTTGTTTGGCATTATTGCAAGTGTGACTTCCATCACTTGTGAATGGAATGTTTTCGAAAGCTGCCGCTTTCGGCAATTTTTTTTAGACGCAGTAACTTTGTGATCATCTATTTAAGTCGTTATGAATGTAGACTAATATTTATTTTATCCTATGTGTAAAATTCATCATGTTCTTTAATCATACTTTCAACGTTGTTTCTCAAGCAAATTACATAGTGTAGATTCATGATTAGTAATTACAAGCAGTAATGAGTCCAAATCAAATTCCCACCTACATTCACAAGGCAAAATATTTTCCACGTTTTCTAAAGCTCGACTTTCTTTTGTTTCCTCCTGGTCATAAATATATTGTGAATCACTTTGTGGTGCACATTCATTTTCTTCTTAATTTTAAATTTCGAAAGAGTGAAAATTAAGTCAAACTAATCATGTAAACGAAATATCTTGCAGACATTCGTTATACTATTTTCGGGAAGGTTTGGTTCTTGTATTACTTGACAGTTTCTTTTCATTTCGTAGCAGCTTTTATTGTTGCTAATGTATATTTTACAAAAAATTTAAATGACTCTATATCATTTCTTCGTATATTTAAAATAGTTTTTCTCACAGCACGAAAATGTTTTTTGAAATACTTATACAATCAAATCTTATATTCTTAAATCCGTAAATTGTGGTTTTGGATTATACAATTTCATCCCATTTGTTCTGATTTTATTTGGCGGTAATACATCCGATGCTGGAGATCTCAACGAGTTTCATGGAAAGTGTTTTCACTCCTTATTGATAAAAGAGTATTTTGAGTAGATATTGCAAAACGTGATCGATTTTTACAGTACTATAGGCCTTAATATATTTAACAGTACTATAGGCCTTAATATATTTAACAATTTTTCTTTGGGGATTACTTCGATGCGGGAATATGATGAGGTTATTTAGGATTGTATGGTGGCATAGATGAAGCACGTAACGTGATACGAACTTCTGCAGAATGTTGCCGTATCTGTTGTCACGTCCAACAAAAGCTAGTCATGATAGGGCTGTGAAGTGATTGTGAAGCAAAACTTACTCATGTGCGCGCATAAATATGCGAGCCAAACAGTACCACATTCGTCATTCCGATTCACGAATGTGACACATGAAAAAGTCATGAATTTCATGTCGGTTCAGCTCGGGCTTTGATACTAAGAGATATATTGAAAAGAAATGAAACGCAATTCACCTAAAGAAAGAATGATGGCCAGAGAAGAGGAAATATATTGAAGACTATAATTTTAAGTAATTATCTTTCTTAATTATAATGTGAACATTTTAATTGTCATCGCATTTCCATATAGTTTTCTTTGAGTTGTTCACGACGGTAGCTGGGATTTGCGCCTGGCAGCGTTCATCTGAGTAAGATTATCAAATTCCTTCGGAACTCATAGTTCAGAAGCGATTCACAGAACACAAGCAACGCTTATTATTACTTCTATAAATTAACATACAGTTTCTTATATCTGAATTTCAGGTTAAACCCGACAAAATTGCATAACCCAAAGATATTTACCGCATTATTTTATTAAGACATCCGTCAAACTGTTTACAAGTAATTACATGCTCATACGTCAGAAAAAAAGCATTGTAATAATTACAACAGTGAAATTTTATTTATTAATATTTATTAGTGCACAATATAGTATTTATTAGAATTTAACTGTAGAATATAGTGTTTTTTTAATGGTAACTATCCCAGTTATTCGTTTTCTGAGAAAAATTTTTAGCTATAAAATGCGCGAATAGAAAAATATAAATTATTTTTAAATGTGTTTATTGCTTCATTCTCCTACAAGCAATAGAAAGCGGAGTAAGAAAAACATTTTTGGTGTAGATAGCAAAAGTACAGTTCTGCCGTAGTACAAAAATCTATATATTCCAGGGATTTTTCTCGCATCGAACCTTTTTAAAACAATTCCGAATACCAATATTTTTGTATGTTGATTTCCAACATTTGGTGACGCATCTTTGTATTCTACAAAGGTTACAAAATGTTCAATGTGTTTTTAGAACTGGCCGTAACATTTCTGCTTTGGGTATTGGAGCGAATATTTTCTAGCAAAAAAGAACAACGTTATGAATACATTGCTATAATTTCTTCAGTTTTATAAACATCCAAACGATGAATGATGAATGAAAAAGAAAGGCAGCGAATTTGTTACTTGTTTTTAGGTGTTTTGTAGTTCTCTATCAGAAAAAAATTAATTATCGACTTCTTTAATACTGTTTTGCAATCAATGTGATCTTAATTATACAGATTAGTGGTCGTCTCAAAATCGCGTACTGGCTCCCAGCTGCCCCGTCAGCATTCACTCATACCCTTTGACATTACCACCCACGTGGGGAACCCTTGATCTCCTCTTGTCAATCTATCTGCCGCTGTGGCATTTTACTGCGAGTGAAAAAAACATATAAATTTGAGAAACTGTTTGTATGTTGGAAGGAATATCGATAGAGTGAATAATTATATAGGTAGCTTGGTAGTGATTTCAATGACAGGGATATTGGGAATTGAAAATGGAATTGATGTTGAAATTTTGTTATTTCTTTATAAAATATTACAATAAGTTGAATTATTTTTAATACTGTTACCTGCGAAAGAATTTTTTTTCTCGAGCTTCATAAGTTTTGTCCAAGTTTGAATGCGGAAAACAAGTGTTTTTAAGGTAACTGAAGAACTGTTTTGAAAAAAGGTTTTTAAAAGGTATTTGTCGCACGGAGATGCTCTGAGGTAACCAATATAAATGGCGAGATATTAGATTGTATCACCTGACCTTCTCAGTATCACCTGACGAATGGTATATGCGGATTAGATAAAGTACCGATTTTAGGATTAGATTTGCTAATAATATCATGCATTAACATACAGTGACCAATTTCGAGATAGTTGATGAGAGATTGAGCTCTTTGATTATTTCCAAGAGTTGATTGTAATTGAAAAGTGGTTTCTGTAATCTGATACAGTTTAATTTTTTTAGACTGTAATCATTCTGTTGTTCCCATTTTCTTCTATTTTATGGGTATACATTTTGATCATATCGCTGTGGGATGCTGGGTGATTTGACTTATTAGGGAGAGAACCATCTGTTTCATTACCTGGGATTTCTGCAAAGGAAGAACACACAGCTACTGAAACATCGTATAAGTCTTTGTTCATGAAATAATTTCAAAGTTTATAAAAATAAACGTCCAGGCAATTTGGTTCCTTAGTATTTTTATTTTGTACGATTTCGACGGGTTTTCTTAAGTCAGTAAAAACGGTAAAGTGTGAGTTGCTTAATTTTAGGATGTTAATAAGGAAAGATTTAATTAGAAGAAGTGAACTGTAGAAAACAGCAGACCCGTCGGGCAGAGAAGCGATTTGAGTAGCTCTTACGAGTTCCATTTGTTCATCGGTTGGCCGCGACCGTGGAGCGCGCCCTCTTCACCGCCCGCGGGCGATCGCAGGGTGGGCGAGGCGGGGCGGGGCGGGGCGGGGCGGGGCGGGACGGGGCGGGGCGGGGCGGGACGGGGCGGGGCGAGACGGGGCGAGACGGGGCGAGACGGGGTGAGACGGGGTCGAGCGAGACGGGGCGAGACGGGGCGAGACGGGGCGAGACGGGGCGAGACGGGGCGAGACGGGGCGAGACGGGGCGAGACGGGGCGAGACGGGGCGAGACGGGGCGAGGCGGGGCGAGGCGGGGTCGAGCGAGACGGGGCGGGACGGGGCGGGGCGGGGCAGGGCAGGACGTGGCGGGGCGGGGCGGGGCGGAGGGCGGCCTGAGCGGGTTGGGCGGGTTGGGGCGGGGCGGCGTTGGACGGGCGAGGAGGGACGGGGTCGTTGGTCGGGGAAGGGCGGGGTTGTGGTGTGGCGGGGTGGCGCATGTAAAGCGGAGCGAGCTGTGCGATCGGGGCGGATGACGGGCGGGCAACGGGGAGGGCGGAGGCGCCGTCATAAAGGCGATAGAACAACACATCGTCGGAGGGAGACATTTTGCACTTGACCACTCCGCTTAGACCGAATTTCCGTACGTTTCGCAATATCTGCGAAGAATTGGGCCTCTCATTTGGTTATGCGAACATAGGTTTCTGGAAGCATTCAGCAGCTTTGGTGGAGTCTACTACAATAGTCTTTGAGAAAATGTCCTTAAATTGAACAGTTTTCTATGCTGAATTTACTTCATGACACTTTTTTTACAAATTTTAAAAAATAAAATACGTATTAACAAAATACTGACTTCGGACTTTGTAAATAAACTATAAGATTTATTATGTGATTATTATTCAAAAGGTATTTTAATTCATTAAAATACAAAATGTCTTTTTGTTTTAAATAAATGTTTCAAACATTGCCCCATTGAAATGTAAGTCATGTTAACTTTCACGCTAAACATATCTCTCAAATTTGTACAACTTAAAGTCTATCTAGTCTACGTAATAAAATGTCACTTCTGAGATTCTGAATTTACTATCACGGATTTGGGAGGGTTCTTTAGATGAATCCTCAGTACGTTTTCTAAATATTTCCAAAACTGGCTCTGAACTTTTTGATTAAACTTTGTATTTGTATAGCGTAAATAGCTTAATAATAGCTTAAAACCAGAGGTCTCATTTTCGTTGAAATCTCTGAATTCTCGGAACATTTCAAAAGTTCAGTATTTTTTCGGAGTTTCCCTTTAACTGCAATATTGAAGTTTATTTTCTTAATAAAATATTTTTTTCTGTATAAGTGTTTTAATTCTTAATAACAAGAGAGCCGTAAGAATTTTTCTCTTAATGAAATCAGTTGTTGAAATATTTATCTTGAAATAAGATCATATACAATTTTTTGAATAAGTGAGTGCTTTTCTCGTAATTTTGCATACATTACAGGCAATTTTTAAAAAAGTATTTTTTCAGAAAACCGCTCCATCTTTTTTAATTGTTTTCCTCGTTTGTATCAGAGGGCGGCAAAAATTGTCATGATACCATTTTCGACTAACTCACCGTATTTTCAAAAATTGCAAAAAGATAAAATTTAAAAAATGCGATATTGATTATACAGATTATTATGAAATAAAATATGCTCTAAAAATCATATCTTAAGGTTTGGTCAGGCCATAGAAATATTTATGAAATAATTAGTTGTTTTCGCATAATGTCTTCTCGAAGCTAATGAAATTTTTTTTAATGGCTCCATATTTTTTCTTTAATTTTTTTCACGGATAGAGGGAAGGTTTCTTAATTAATGGCATACTTCTCACTGTCGTTGAAACTATCTTAATTTTGGAAAATTGCAAAGTTTCAAATAATGCGAGAAAATATGTGGTATTGTTAAACTACTAGCTAACATTGTAGCACACGTCTGCATGACTAGAGCTTTTAAATATTTTGAACTCATTGAGTGAAGGTTCAAATTGGATGGTTTCTTATGGCAGAACTTCATTGCTGCAACACTTATGCCTTACAGCATATTCTATCTTGAATCTTTCCTTTTTGGAATTTCCCTAATATTTGCTACGCATTCTCTACGAAGCAAGGAATCTTGACTTTCTGAGCACAGTTAGGTCACCAATTAATTAAAGCCAATTCAGTCACAATGTGTCTCGGGGAAGTAACATTTTTGGTTCATTAAATAAGAGTTTCGTTGGATCCGATAATCCCGAAAATACAATAGGACTACTCGTATGATTGATTTTATTTCAGAGGTGAAGTAAAAAAATTGCAATCTCGCGAATCCAAAATTTCAATACATTTGTGCTTTCTTCACAATTGATTATATCTTTCAAAGCATTGTTAATATGTTAGTGCAACCTTCAATGACTAATGCACTGCTGGAACATTTTGTTTATTCTTTAGTATTTTTGTATCTTCTTCGTCATCACACTACCCCATTCACGATTCCATATCTAGTGCAGATTTCACTAGCCTTTAACTTGCAGTCTGACAGAACTGTCATCGGTGAGCTGAAGCAATTTTCAGTAGTAGGGTTCCTCCAATCGCTTTCATTCGCAGAATTGAGCGTGGCATCATCAGTGTTCAAAAACAGCACACGAGACCCTTCACTTGCAAGCCTTTAAGGTTATAAACCTTCGCAGTGCTAGGCGGAATTTTCCTCCTGTAAGTTATATTTACTATATTCACTATCACTGAATTTTCTATTGCTTATGAATGTAGATTCGGATCAGTGACTTCAGTTCACAACAACCCAACGTTTAGTATTTCCGAGTTCACTCTAAACAGAGTCGCCTGCATTTCCACATTTTTACCTCGTGTTTGTTTTAGGAATACGACATCTAATGCGACGCTTCCTCCTAACGTAGTATTTTGAAACCGATTACTTGTTGGTTTTTTCGTCGTTCCGCGGCAAAAAAAAAGGTCGTCCGATGGCTCTATTACGAGGCGGAGGGCGGCGGCAGCGCTAAACAGCGCAGCATCGAGGCCGCCGCCGCCGCCGTCGGCGCTTTTTGTGGTCGGAGGGGGGAGAGGACGGGTTGAGGGCGGGAAATGTGATCTCCGGCTGTCGTCCTCGAGGCTCCTCTCGCCCGCCTCCGTCTGAGGGCCCTGCCCTGCCCTGCCCGGCGCTGCCACCATCAGATAGCTCACACGCATCGCCCTTCAGCGCCTAAGCGTTGCTCCGCGCGCCCTACCGCCCCTCGCCGCCACGAGGAGGCCCGCCGGCGTCAAGTCATCCTATCGCCTATTTCGGAAAGCCCGACAACCCAATCGTGGCGGAAATGCTGCAAGAAGTAGCAGCCTGTGCAGTCCGAATCTACATTTATGACAAATAAGTAATAGAATATTCAGTACCCCACTAATCCGAACCCCGCAAATCCGAAATTTCGGATAATCGGAACAAAATTCGGGATGGAGGAAAAATAAACAAAATAAATAAAGTGCTTATTTGGAGGTAAAGAAAATAATTTTATAATTACTGTAGAACTGAATAACTAACGATTGAAACAAGTCGAAATGAAATGTTTATGGTACTGATAACTACGGTGTATATCATATGTTTATGTCGCAGTAATTTTCACTTAGAGCAACTTGCAAAATTGGCAATCATCTTTTGACGTAAAGAACTTAATCTACTTGATTATGCAATCGCTACGCCACTGTTGCCATTTTCTCACATCGCACTGTGTTGTTACGGTACAAGTTTTCGGATTTCCGAACATTTCCGAATCCGAACAGACCCAAGATCCGACACCCCAATTAGTTCTGAATACCAGGGTTTTACTGTATAGTAAATATAACTTGTAGGAGGAAAATTCCGTCTAAGAACTGGGAAGGCATACAACCTTAAAGGTTTGCAAGCAGAGGGTTTCGTGTGCTTTTTGAACACTGATTATGCCACGCTCAGTTCTGCGAATGAAAGCGATTGGAGAGAACCCTGCTATGAGAGAATTGCTTCAGCTCACCGCTGACAGTTCTGCCAGACTGCAAATTAAAAACTGGCGAAATCTGCACTAGCTAGGGCATCTGCTCAAACACAAATAAAATTCCTCTACTTTATCGCTACAATAAATTTACTATTTTAACAAAAACAGTCTTCAAGAATACTGCAATAACTCAGTATAGTTTATACAGATATACACTACAACAGTGCCATATTTTCCAAGAATTAAAAAAAATATTGCTGATCCATAACGCAACCGTAAATAGTAAATATTTACAGCGGCAAGCCTCTTCCTTGGAGCTTTGCTGTCGCATGACGTCACCTATATCGTAAGATGCACGGAGTATGAGAATTCAGGCGGTACGCGCAGTATGAAAATAAAACTATCAAATATTTGCATTTTTAAGTCAAGATCGAACTTTTTCATATTTTTAAAATTTTTTCCTTAGTTTCTGGATATTCAACAAAACCATAGGACTCTTCTTATAACGTCGAACAATGCATAGTTTCCTGCCCGCATTAAATTTTCAACGATGAAGTTTCAATTTCTCCGGATTGAAAGTTATTTTTCAATATCCCCCATAAAAAGTTATTAATATATAGATTTTTCTCGCGTTTCTTGGTGCCTAATAAAAGCATTAATACTTCTCCAAAGCTCGAAGGCTGCGTAGGTTTCTTTCAATTTCTTAGTGTTGGTATTTAGTAATATAGATACTTTTTATAACTTCTGTTAATTTAATTTATATTTTACATCGTCGTTTGATCCCGTATTTTCAAGCAAAATTCACTCCATACATAACAAGAAAGAAACGAATGGCTCGGGGCAGAAACAGGATAAAATATACCAGCCACAGCCATCCTCCCACTGACAGTAGACGCTGAATAAGAAAGATACAAGAGATTGAGGCAGATACACGCCACTCTTTAAATTGGGAATGATATACATACTCGAAAAGATTAAGAAAAAATATATCTCACATGTAAGATAAAAAAGATGTTGGTTCTTATTTATTTCATTGTCATTGCTACTTTGTCAATCGAAGGCAATAAGAATGTAGTAGAATATTCTTTTATTTGCAATTCATTTATGCATTTTCAGGAAGTTCGAGTGTTAATAAGTTTTTAAAATATCAAATATAAAATTGTTTAAAAGTTGTTAATCTCACGATTGGTATTTAATTTTTCGTTTTGTCTCTGTGTTGTTTACATCTGTGCAAACAATGTGGATGAAATTTTAATGAACAATAATAATTAGTAAGTGATTATAAAGGAGGAAAATATGGATTTAAGCAAAACACCAGTCATTTGTGCGTATATTTATTCAAATGACTGATAGTATTAACTTCATTATATTCAAGGAATAATCCTAGAAAACTGTTGAAGCAAATTAACCTTCCTTCCATTGTGAATTCGGTCGAAAGAAATACACAGTGAGTTATTTCTAATTAAAATTAAACTGAAAAGGTTTATGTGAATGTGATGAAGTACCAATGATCATTAAAGCCAGTTTAAATGTTTAAAACTTCATTCATTATCCTAACATCATTTGCTTATTTTGTACTATAGTTTTCAATGACTACATTGAAAACCAATGTTTTATATTGGTGATTACTTTGTTTACTTCTTTCTGAGTTTACATTTAGTTGAATTTCGCTAATATTCTTATTAATAATATTTTTCTTTTGATCTTAATATATTTCATTTGATTGTTTTTTATCTGATTTTCCAAAACTTTTTATAAAATTCAATGAAGTTAACAAATGTGGGAGAAGCATTTCTGCTCCTGCTGTTGCTATTCTCTACCAATGTTATTGACAACTGACTACGCAGAGCTGACGGATTGAAAACGCAGCAGGGAAATGGAATTTTCGTAGAATAGGAGAAGAGTTACGAGGCGTGTTTTTGGCATACTAGGACATTGAGGATGACAGTTTACATAATAAATATGTCATGCTGTTGTCTCTTTCAAACTCACGAATCTTGAGACGTGTAACAACAGTTTTTAATTTTTTAATACAATTTGAGGCCGGTGGTAGTTCAAAAACTATACATCGGAGTCACTCTGCGGTATGGACACTTTTTCTTTAACTTACAATTGACCTCTTACATTTCCAGCCTTCACATCATTCTCTCTATTTTTTAAATTCAGAACAAATGTTCAGTTATTCAACAAATATATAATCTTGAGATGAATGTTTAGCTTCAGAAATATGCAGATAATATTATTTATATTTCCAACATCTTTTAAACCCCCACCATGGCAATCCATCTACGACAGCCGTCTAATATCTTGGATATGTGAAATATTCTAGTTCGATATCGTAAACCTGTTTGAGACGTGGACTGGTTTGCAGTAGCATTTCGGGAGCCTTTTGACCTAGCCGAATTAGTTAAACCGGCTCAAGTCCATCGGTGGTGCGTTTTCCTGTCGCGATGTATCCAGGCTTGGGCCCTGCTTTAATTTATTGTCCAAGTCTGGAGGGAGACTCAAAGGTTCTATTCCCCAGGCATACTATACATCATCCATCAATGAATTTATTCTTTCTAATTCTTTATCATAAAACCGTACGCAGATATACGTACACCGCATACTGCTAAATATGCCAGTTTCAAAAATGTGATATCTTAGTTACGTTCAGATGTAGAGTAAACTCTGAGTCAATTCTTTATACAACACGAATTATAACTATAGATACTTTCACGGGTTTTGTAATTGCTCTTAATGATTTTTGAATTAAAGTTGTTGATTGTTTGAACATCATCTAATGTATTATTTCCTGGCAATTATTTTTGAGGGAAAATGAACTACTAAATAAAACTCTTCGTTGACTTGAAAACAATTCGAGTAGAACAAATTCAAGATATGTTACATATTGATGAAGTATTTCATCGAGAAAAAGAATAATATAAAATTTTATTTTATCTCATCTACTATGAAAAATGTAATTCTACACAATTTTCAGCAACAGTGCCAATTTTTTAGCAGAAACTCACTGACAACGAAAAAGCTAATTTTTGAAATTAAATTACTTTATCCTGTACTTATACTACAGGAGTACTTATAGTTACTTTTAGTACTTATAGTTAGTACTACAATATCAGGAGGAGAAAAGTTGATGGTCGGATGTCTACAAATGTATTATTATAAATATTATTTCCTAGTCAATTTTCTTCTCATTTATATCTAAATGTACATTTTCATCATCCACATTTTGCTTATATTTTTGTTAACTTTTAAAATAATTTATTTTTTAGAACAAATGCTACAGTGAAAATAATCATTGAATATTTGAACATTTCTTTTTTTAATAGTGTTTTGTGAAAGACAATGCTTTTTAAGTGCAGTTCCAGTACATGATTATCACCTTTGCACACAAAACCTTATTTCTACAGCAATTTTTAGCTTCAATGGTAAATCATTTCATCGTAAGTTGTTTTTAATTAACCCAACTTTCTCGGCAGCTGAACCAAATTAATTAATTAATAATGATTGTTTCCTACGCACAATTTACAAATAGTGTTGTAAATTTTGCAAATGGTTTCGAAAATTGTCAGACATTCAAAAGTAGTCATCAGAGAAGGACTGATCTAACTTACAGATTACATCAGAGAAGTCGGTTGTTGGGAGGTGCGGATTGAAATGTTGACAGCTTTCGGCTACTTCAGGGTTCAAGGACATTGGGCGTTGAGACGTGTTTCACGAGCCTCGGCCATCATGGCAGAGATTTATTGCTGTGAAGAACCTGGAACAAACGAATATAATATAGTATCGCATAGTATAAAATAATGTTAGTAGTCGTCTAACAATAAGGATATTTGAATTTTATCTTTTGTAATTTCAGTTATGTTTTAGCGTCACGTAATGTATCTTCGAGCATCCATTGTTTCACAATAATTTTTTTCTCTTACATGCTTGTGGGGGAAGTTGGTAACGATTTTTAATGCAAAGTCAATTTATAAATGCGAGCACAAGAAAACGTAACCTTCAACTCTAAACAAATAATATTTTAATAAGTTTACAGTCATTTTTATTGAGTTTAAGAGAATTGTGCGAAAATGATAGGTGTGTGCACGGTTTAACCAAATTTTAGATTACGTTATAATGTCCAAATTTTAGATTACGTTATTCTGTCATAACTTAGGCGTTAAAATCGGTTTATTCCACGATTTGAGCCCTGAATTCTGATTTATTTTTCGTGACATAATTTCAGAAATAGAATTCGATTCAGGATTTTCTTCTTTTGTCAACACAGTAGAAGATACTAGATGGAGGCACTAGAGGGAGGATACGAGAGGGAGGAGGTGGAGAGTATTTTTTTGTAATTTTACTCACTTTATTCAAAATAATTACTATATGTAAATTTCATCGTATTCTAAGTAATTCTCTTGTACCATAAAGAATGTATATGTACAAATAAATTTGCCTTCATATTTTATAAATTTATTCAGCTTAGAAAATCTAAAGTGAAAAGGCGAAATGCATTTATTTTACAATCGTACAAAGATGAGAGCATTTACATTCCGCTACGCTTGCGTGAAGTCAGCCTTTTTCACGTCTTCTGAAAAGTGACTTCACTATGAAACGTCTTTTTTTCACGGTGAGTTTACGTCATTGTGTTAAACAAAATTTTTTCAGTTTGACGGAAAACAAAAAAGGTGGTTTGTTTCGAAAACCATGATAAGTAGAGCTTAAACGAATAATGATGCGTAATAGAACATTCTTCATTCTTTTGTCATCGCAGAGAACATTTGTTTATATTTCATGAACAAAATATTTGTTCCATACACGATCTCTCTCTCTCTCTCTCCTCTCCTCCTCTCTCTCTCTTCGATTTGTCGGTGGTAAAACCGCATACATGATCGTGCAAAAACAATTTCAGGCACTTTCTATAAAAATGACAATTTTACATTTTGACTCCAGTTCTACGTATTTTTGACACGAAACGGCACAAGCTCCGTGAATAGAAATTGTTTTCTGGCTGCGACTCCGTTAAGAGTTCGTGCCCTTTTGAAAGGAACGCTTCGGCCGCAAAGTGCTCGGCTGCCCAGTTGGCACCTCGACCGCCGCGCGCCCGCGAACCCCATTACGACACAATTACGGAAAATGCCGGTTACCGCATCTTGATGGCGGAGCGCGCAGTCGCGTGAGCAAAGAAAGCGGCGCGGCCGGGGCGGGGGCGGGCGCGGGGGCGGGGCCCGGGGGTCGGTATTTTCGAGGACAGAAAAAAGCGGAAACTCGCAATACATCGCTCCGTTATCCATCAAAAGCGACGGTAAGCGCGCCGCATTAATGCTTCGGGTAAAGTTCGTAAATTACAGGTGCGGCGAGCGCTGTTCATTCGTCTTCTCGCGCAGCCGCAGCGCACAGTGGGCGGCGCGCGGACAGCCCGAAACTTCCCTGCTGCATTCCGCGCGCCACTTTACGCTCTGGCTGCCATATTGAAACCGAGTAAATGCCACCTGCGACACTCATTGCCTGCGTGGCGGGCACGCTGTCTCCGTTGCTGTGTTCTCATTGTATGGCATGTGTTGTTGTTAGTTCGCGAATTTTGTTTTTATTAAACGGTGGTCGCTCATTATTAAAGTTTGTTTCGATGTGGATGTTAACCGTCAACTGGTCACGTGCCTTCGAACTTCTGTTACCGGGTGACGTGCGATCACTGATACCGGGAACGTTTTAGACTGATTGTATTCGTTACTTCATTTCACATCGAATTAACAGTTTTTTCACGTTAACAGAGGCACATTAAAGAGAAAAATCGAAGAGTTTGTAATTTATAAAGTAAACAGAAAATAATATAATTTTTAATTACTCACTGAGAGAATTTCAGGTCTAATATTGCTCCATACCTTTTCTTCACTGTTGACGATTGAATTACGCATAGAAGGGCTTTAAAACGATATTGACTACATAAAACAACCTTTATTTTAATAAGAAAATACACTATTAAATGAAAATTATTTACTAAGTATAAACGTGCATTACCAAGAGGTACTGTACCATCTGCTACTGGTGAGGTGCGGTCATCGAAACCGATCCGTAACTTCATGCTTACATTTTTAAGCATCCTTTGTTCTAGATGTGAACAAAATTAAAGAAAAATTTAGAGCCATGCTTGAGAAAAAAATTTAAATTGCACTAATGAAAATTAATGAAATCTGCTTTTAAAAATTTCATATTTAAATAGCTCTACATAGTATAATCTTTTTTAAAACGTAGTATTTCCGCAGAATTTCTGTTTCAAGTTAATGCAATTTTAAATTAAATTAATTCACACATCTATTTTAATTTAAAATTGCATTAACTTTAAGCAGAAATTATGTGTAAATATTCTTTTAAAAAAAGGTCATACAAAGTGGCCTTCTTTAAAGATGTAATTTTTTAGAGCAAATTTATTTTAAGAAGTAAATCTTTATCTTCATGTAGAACTTTTTCATTGTTATTTTTTTCAATTTTCGAAAATACAACGAAATTTTCTAAAATGGGACCACCACCAATTTCTTTACTGTTCTTTGCTACATCAAGGAAAAAATGCAAAGAAAAAATTTCATGACAGTTTTTTAGAATATTGCGAAAATTATGATGAGGCTTCAGGTAAAGTATCCCCAAAAATCAAAATATTTGTCTCAAAATCACAAGGTCTTGAGATCGTTTAGATAGATTATAGCATTTTGTGAGAACATTGTGAGAACTGCTGGCACTGGTGTTGACCACTTCAAATTGTGAAAAGTTTTGAAAAATGTTTAAAACCGACAGACAACCTGGTTTTCATTCAGGTTGCAATTCATTCAAACCTGTAATATTTCAACCAATTCTCAATATTTCCAAATATTATGGAATTCAGAGCTGAAATATTAATTGACGTAAAATCTGCAGTTTTCACAAGGGACGATACACAAGTGAAGAATTTGGGGCAGTAATAAGATTGGCCACAACAAAAGCTCCTGTTATTTTCAAATATTAATATGTTGATTTTGGTAAAATTGTGGATTATCATGTAATATGTCTTGTATTTATTAAGGCTTTTGACAGTACCAAGATGAGGAACACTTCCATATACGTCGAGATACTAACATTTCGAAAAGCAGGTTTGCTAATCTGATATGGTTTCTATTATTACTACTCCGAGCTATCTTTGAAAAACTGACTTTATTAAGGGAAGAATCTGAATCTTTAATATTTTAGTTGTAGAAAAACGCCGAAACCATTTCAAACTTTTGCAATTGGTGAAAAATCAGGGGTTTTAAATTTGTGGTTGTGCTATTCGTAATTTGCTATTAAAAATAATTTATTTAGATTTGAGATGAAATATTTATGCCTGTCATCTTAATTCTCTGCGTATTATTTTAAATAGAGCGGACGCGTTTGTCTGTTTCGGTGATATAACTGTTAGCGTGTCGGGCTGTTAGAGAAGTTTACGTGTTCAAACCCGATCGAAACCACGGATTTTTAAGGACGAAAAAAATCCTTTGTAGAGGACGTAAATCCGGATGTCCCATGTGGTAGATCTAATGGATGTAAAAGATCCTTAATCCTGAGCTAAATTTAAAATCGCTCGTTTCGTGCCCTTCTCTCTCTTCTAACTTTGAAGGGAGCGTAGCGAAATTTGAGTATTCAGACGGCAGAGCGGGCTTGATGGCCCCAGTCTCGTCACGTAAAATCAGGCATTAAACTCTCTAACGTGCGAGAGGCAACGCCCACTGTGCGGCGGGTGGCGCGGGCTGCGCCGCGCATGCGCGAGCGAGGGGCGTGGGCGTGGGCCTTCGCGCCGAAGCAGCGCCGCGCCGCGCGCCCTGCGGAACCCCAACCTCTGCGAGATGACGTCACGGCGTTGTTTTCAGAGCGACTTTCAAGCGAACGAGGTTTTGATTTGGATTAACAAGTCGAAAGGAAGGAGAGAATACCGTTAGTTGAATGGAGCGTATTTTCATAATGCACCAATACTTTCTCGACATGCTCCGCACGTAGATTCGTAGCAAAGAGAACGTATTGTAAAGCTGCGACACAAATCGGCGATTTTTTTATTTTTTATTTATTTGTCAAAAAACAGTAAAAACTGTATATGACGTGTGGGGAAAGAAATTTATCTGCGCACATTTTCTTGAGGGCCAGAATTTTATTAAAAAAAACAACGAAAAAACAGGAACAGGAATACTTGTATTGTAAACAAAACTGTCGAAACAGTGGATAAATCTTGTTCCTTTATGTAGTATATTACTTTCTCTAACACGTTGTGAAATCAGAATCCACGTTCGGTGGGTCCTTGAAACAGAAAAATTGGTTGACAAGGAACACGTCTGTCTGTCTGTCTCTGGTCAACGCTAGCGTCTAAACTTTTCAAACATGTCTCTTCAAACCTCTCACTCCCCGATCGAGAGGTCCTGCGAGATTCAAACGGACATTTCGATTTTTGAAGGTACTTTAGATGAAGCCTCAACATTATCAATTTTTTTTCTCAGTAAATAGCTATAATGTTTTGATAGAATGTTTACTTCGCATTCAGTAAAGGACGCTTGATAATAATGCAGGTTTCTTTGAAGTTTTAATTTTATAAAATTGCAAAAGTTTCATTTTTTCAATTTTCCCTTAATGAAGCCTTTTCTTTAAACACTTCTTTAAATAAGGTCATGTCTTTTTTTCAAAACAATGAGTAGTTTTTGTGTAATGTTGCATTAAATATAAGTAATATTTTAAGAAATATTATTTTCTTAAAAACGGCTCCAAATTTTTCTTTTTTTCCTAGAGCGAAGTACGCTGTTAAAAATAACAGAAGTATCATTTTCGAAACTCTAAATATCTTTTTGAAAATTGCAAATAATAAATATTTCAAAACTATAATTTGATGATCAAATTCTTTCACAAAATCTGTTCTAAAAAAATAGGTTTTTAAATAAGATCATGTACAATTTTTAAAAAGTTCTGATGATTGGCTCCAAATTTTTTCTTTATTTTTTCCTTGCAAAGAGAAAATAGCTCTTGAAGAAATTGCGTCCGTTTCATTTTCAAAGATTTTTGAAATTTTGACAATTGTATAAGAGAAATAATGGGAGAAAATACATCCTGTTGTAGCACGACAAGTTTTAAATTTACTACATGGAAAACCTGCTCTTTCTGCGCATGTTTTTCATGTACTTCATACCCGGTTTTCTCGCGTTATTTTACATTGGTCATTCAGAATGACGAGATGACGAGAAATGTATATCACAATGTGAATGACCTTAACTACTGAAGTGTTTCCATGGCCTGTAATTCCTGTGATTTATAATAACTATTTTTTGTCGATGTATTTATCATTTTCACTGTGTTGTAAAAATTAAGAGAACGTGGATGAATCATTATGGGTTTTAAATAAGAAGAGTATTTTTTTTCACGAATCAGAGATATATTCTTTTCCTGCAACAAATATTATTTGTACTTCTGCAATGGCTTTCTTGGTAACAAAAACTTCTTGAAAATTGAAATAATGTTTCTTTCAATCATTTAAGCTGTAAACAACCAATCATTCACGGGTCAGAGTTTTGAAAAAAAGCGTAAAATGAAGGAATACGAAGTGTGCCGGCCGCAGACTGTTGGTGTTTTGATGTGCTGCGTAGCCATTTGGATTCGAGATGAGTATCGATTTTTTGCCGCTGCCTCTGGAGGCGTCCGCCGGCGGCGTCTTTCCCCTCTCGGAGCGGAGGTCAGTCTCGTTTCGTCCCGCTACAGAAAGAGGATAAGCCCTGCTACGAAGCTAAACTATCAAGAATTATTCAGATTGTTTCATATTTATTTTAAATTAATTGCATATATTATTTTTGAAATCACTATTTAATACGAAATATTCGATAAATAAGAAAGTATTCTACCTATCATAATGGAGTTCTTTTGTGTTACAATAAGTGCCTAAGCAAGTTAACATTGCCTATTTTTTATCAATAACGTCCATTGCAATGAAAATAGTTAAAATACAGCAGGTCGTACGTTACTCACTGAAACATTTCACTTTCACTGGTGTCTTAAGAATACCGTAGTTTATTTACTTATCTATTTAAGAATATTGTGTATTTCCTTCTACAAAGGTAATGCTATCTATTTTGTAATTTTGCTAAAATCGATCAAGTACAATGTTTAATTTCTGTGATGCACATTTATACATTAAACATGAGATGGGAAATTCAATTATTAGGTAGTACAATATAAACAAATACTTCATTTGAATAATTACATATCACAAAAGTTTTGTATATTCCAAGGTATAAATCGAAAACAAATAATAATTTACAAATAACAAGCAAGTGTATTTCGTGGTTTTTCCAGCTTTCGAGAATCGTGGGTACAGTTGGTTTATTGGTGATGTTCTGTTTTCCAAATATTTGAATAAATGGGGGTCATTACTAATAATTTTATTCAGCGTTTGACAGATTAGCCATCATCAACACATCTGCGGTAAGAAAGTTATAAATTCGACTTTCTGTATTCGAACTAACCAACGTAACCAAAGATTCAAATTTCTGGCTTCCAGACTGAAGATAATAGTTTTTATTGATTAATTTTATGATAATTGTTTTGTATTGTTAATTCAAAAAGGTTTACGTTTTATTTACCTCGATCCTACATCAATATCAGTGCGTGTAATATTTAAAAGAGTAAACAAAACAAGTCTTTTTATAAAAAAGGATTACCCAAAAAAGCATTTTATCCAGTTTCCCCTTATTTTCTTTGAAAAAACTAGTCGTATGGCATCTTATCCTGAACGTCCGGAAATAAAAATGTTGGTATTGAATTGATCTTTCCCCGCTGGATGGCAAGATCCGGCGCCGACCTACCATCGACTAGCAGGGTTTTCGCTAACCAGGCATCTCCCACCAGCAAAGCACGGCCCCAGCCGGGACAAGCTCTAAGCTGCCCGACCGGTCTCCCGGCAGTTGTGGTAGTGTAGGGCATGTTGGTGTAAGTATTTGTAAGTTGGGGGGGTGAGGATAGGACAAGGAAGATGAAGGAAAGATCGTGCGCGGTCCGTAGCCTGTTTGTGAGGGTACTGCTCCGGCATTCGCCTGGTGTTATCGGAGAAACCGCGTTAAAAGCGCCTTCAATTCAAATAGCGCGTGCGTTTCTTTGCTGGCGCTGCTTGTGATTCCTGGCTGCGGAGAGCCAGGGCCTCGGCGAGGGCACGAGGCCGCCGTGAGGCAGGTCAGGGCGCCTTCTGGCGGGGCAGCTGTGAATTAACCATTAAGCAAATTAAGCCTCAAAGGGAGGGGCGCCGCCTTTTTCTCTTTCGCCTCCACCTCCGGAATGTCGCTGCGCGGCCCCTCCTCCTCTCCTCTCCTCTCCCTTCCTCTCCTTTCCTTTCTACCTTTACGGGTGATAATCAACTTCCGTAAATGAAGGCGATCAATTGTCGAAGTACCTCTTTAAAAAGAAGAACGTTTGGTTTTGAAAGTATCGCATTGAGAAAAATGTGGTGGGAAGTAAACACTCATTAAGATGAATTCAAAGGGACCGAAGTAATCTCAGCTCGAGTTATAAAATTTCGTGTTTATCCCATCATTATTAATGATCGTATTACTATAATCCCTTGCCGAGACCCACGTTGTGTTCGTGTTATGGCGGAATTAGTGTTAAACGAGTTCGTGCTCACGAGGGTTTATTGTAAATATAAAATATTTCGTTTATCCAATCACGTGTTATTCAATGAAGCATTTCGAAGTTAGTTAATTTTTAGCCATATATTTTCCACAAAAATTATTTTGATATCTGAATGTATTTAAATACTAGGAGTTGTAACATTTTCTGTTTTTCATGTTATTTTTCTTAGAGAGAATCGAATTTTGAATAAATTTATTAATGAGAAATTACGTTATTGAAATCTTTATTCAACATACTGAAAGAAAATTAAAGCGCAGCATCATAAATGGTGTAAAAATGTGTTCGAATTTCAGTAAATTAAAAAAGTGCTGCTTTTATAAGATAAATAAAAACATTTAGGAGAATATTCTAAAATCGTATAAAGTGCATATTTGAAAGAATTCATATCATTTGACACATTAATATGTAGCCATCAAGAAAATAACAAGTTTACGAGAGGAGATGAAATTCAAGTTTCGAGGTCGGATGAAATCTGTTAGTAACTTTTCTTGTAAAACTCAAGCAGATCATTTCTTTTAATCGAAGCAGGTTCACGCTACTGCGTTCAAATATTAAAAAGAATAGCAAGTACAGAAGCAGAATTTAAAGAGGAGATTCAGAGCGTATTCCCTAGAATAACAACAAGAAAAAAGTCATTGATTGTGAGTATTTAACTCAGAGAAAGAATAAAGAATACTTCTATGCGACTTTAAAGTTTTTCATAATCAATTTGAAAACGAACAACGCCCGCAATCGTAAGGGCCTCAGAGGCCTCCAATGCTCGTTTTCTTTTCATTGCTTCATTTTTTAGAAAGTTCAAAATTATTGATTGCTTCTGATGTGCCGTTTGTCCAAAATTTTATGTAATTTATCACAATTACACGAATTTGTTGTTATCACAACTGTTTTGGATGAGGGCAAAGATCACTGAGGACTCTTTACTCGAATCGTGAGCATTCCAAATAAATATTGGAAATATTTGACGTATTTTAAAACGCAGTATATTTTAATTTTAATTTCATGTTAGGAAGGTATATCAGCTTTTATTTTAAAAAATGTAGTAGGTTTCATCAGTAAGTGCAAAATTATTGATGCGATAAAGTAGATTTTAATTCTTTTTGGTTTTTCAAGCTCTACAATTGAGTAGTGATATTTTCTGTTTAAATTAATTTACACGTATGTTAATAAGTTGAGAAAATAGTAAAGACGTAGAAACCATCATCAAAATCAAAAAGTGAAAGGTGGATTCGAATATCCTGCCGTTGGATTTGCTCGGAGCCCTTTCCAGCTCGGTATTGCCGGTGTTCGTGTGGGGAGCCAGAGCCCGGCAGTGCAGCGGGCGGCCGGGCCGTCGGGTCGCGTCGTCAGCTGGAGCGCACGTCGACAAAATGGCTGCCGCTGCCGCTGCCCGCCACACGTGACGCGCAACGCCCTGCCCCGGCCCCGGCCCCGGCCCCGGCCCGGCCTCGGCCCGGCCCAGCTCAGCGCTCCCCTCTGCGTGTTTTATTCTCTTTCGCCCTCCCCTTAACCAACATACAACCCCGCCCCTCCCCCGCCCTCGCCCCGCCCCGCCCCCGCGCCGTCTTCGCTGGCTTTCTTCACGCGAGGGTGCCGCTGCAGATAGCTAGGGATGTATATAGGCGTCGCCCGGCGGCGGAGGGACAGAGAGAGAGAGAGAGAGAGAGAGAGGGACGAGAGCGCGGAGAAAATGGCAAAGAAGTGTGGCGGAGAGCGCCCGCCTCCCGCGCGCGCGCCCGCCGCGCTGCCTGCCGGCTGATGGGAGCGGCTGGCGGAAGGAAATAAGAAAGAAAAGGGACGAGGGGAAAAATGAAATCTGCCCGATCGAATTTTGGCGCGCGCGGTGCAGTATGGCGAAGGGCGGACGGGGCGTCTCGCGACGATGCAGCCGTGGGCGCTCAGGATGAGGGCGGTGATGGGGCGGGTGAGAGCGGGTGAGGGCGGGTGAGGGCGGGTGAGGGCGAGAGAGGGCGAGTGAGGGGGAGAGAGGGGGCGAGGGCAGGTGAGGGCGAGGGAGAGAGGGCGGATGAGGGCAGATGAGAGCGGGTGAGGGCAGGGTGAGAGCGGGTGAGGGCGGGTGAGGGCGGGTGAGGGCGGGTGAGGGCGGGTGAGGGCGGATAAGGGCGGGTGAGGGCGGGTAAGGGCGGGTGAGGGCGGGTGAGGGCGGGTGAGGGCGGGTGAGGACGGGTGAGGGCGGGTGAGGGCGGGCAGAGGAGGGCGGTCGGGTTGGCGAGGTTGGGTGAAGGCGCTTGTGGTTGGGAGAGGGGGTGTGGGCGAAAGGTGGGTGAGGGTGGGTTAGGGAGGGAGGTTGCAGTGTCACTTTCTCAGTGCTTCCAGCGAGCGATGTGATGAATGACGTCACCGCTGAGAAAACGAAAACTACATTCAAGTTGGTCACTCGCTGTGAAAGATAAAATGGATGATAACTCGTACTGGATCAAAACTCTAATGTTCACCGAACTAAGAAAGAAGTAAAGATGGCTAGAAACGGATAGGTACGGATATGAGGTTATAGAAAGTGGGTTCGGGATAAGCGGTCATGATTGGCAAGAAACGAGAAAGCAGAACTGAAGGGGGCGTGTGGCGGGGCGTGTGGGTGAGTCGGGTGAGCCGGGCGTGTGGGCGGTGCATGTGAGCAGCGCTTTGGGCTGCGCGTGGGCGGGACTTTTAGGCGGGGCGCGTGGTCTGCGGATGTTGGCGGAGAGTGTGGGCGTGGGGAATGGGGCGTTTAGCTCTGGGAGGGCGGGGCTTGTGGGCGGGGCGTTTGCACGCGACCGGACGGGCGAGGGCGAGGGCGAGGGCGGCAGCGGCCAGCACTGCGGCGAGCTGCGGCTGAGGCCACCGGCCTCTTCACCCCCTTCCACCCCTCCCCCTCCCCCGCCCCTCCCCCACCTGGTGGCCAGACGGCGCCTTGCCCCCAAAACTGCTTGCTGCCCACTTCAGTAATGCTATATACTGTATTGGAATGAACTCAGTACATCTCAACAAACCATCACATTTCATACAATTTAAAGATCAGAAATAATATGCATTTTCTGTATAATTTGCTAACATAAGATTTTTTGAAAAATCCTCACTCGCTTTGTTATGAATATAGCGAAAACTAATGGCTTGTAGCAGCAAATGTCTGCCGAACGAAGCCGCACAAGATGGTTTTCCCAAACGTAGAATGAACACTGCTCAAGATCAACAAATTAAAAACTCGCGTAACGTTGGAAAATATCAAATATAGTAAAAACGATCTTAATGAATACTGCAATAACATTCTTATTGTATAGTGTGATGTACAACAGTCCTGTACATACCAAGAACATAAAAAAGGTACTGTTTCAGAAGGCAACACGTGAATAATAACCATTTAATGGATTTCTTTCTTAAACCCTTGCTTACTACACAGCAAAGAGCGAGTCACGTGGGAGCAATAAGCACTGAGCATGGGGATTCATTCGAAACGTTCGCGGTATGAGAATATACCTGGAATGGTATAATCAAATATTTGGATTTTTGAGTCAAAATCGAACGATTTCATTGTTGTTTTTCTATTTCACCCGATTTGCTCAGTAACTAAGGAAAGCATAGACACCTCTCCCATCCCTGGAGGTTGCATAGTTGTGCATTTTTTAGTTTCTGCTCGCATTGAAAATTGATAACATAGATTCATGTCGTTGTATATTTATTTCTAAATGTGGCAACGAGAGGAGTCTTGAATTCTTATCTTTCCGGATTTACGAGGCGTTTGTTCGTTATAGATTTAAACGCAGTACTTCACCCTCGTGACTCCTGCCGCCTTTCCTTTATCTCGTCGCCGCGTGCTTGGCTCCAACTGCGCGTCTACCGGTTGTCATGGCTACACGAGCTCTCCCCGCCCTAGCACTCGTACCGGGGAGGCCCCCCCCTCCCTCACACGGCGTGCGGATGCGGCGGCGGTGCTGCTGCCTGTGAGGCTGTCGGAGACATCTCGTGTTTGGGTTTATTTACAAAACTCACGCTCCATGCTTCCACTTTTCTTACGTCCCAAGAAAAGTTCGCGTTTGCTAACCGTAGTTTACGTCACGATTCAGTAATTTTGTGTTTTGAATTCCTCTACTATACGCACGAATATCTGTGCCGACAACAGAATGCTGATTATCCGAGTGAATTGCGTACAGGTCCCCTTCCTAATTATTTATGAATCATTAAGGTGGCCATTAAACGTCTTTAACATAAGAAAACTTTGCTAAAAGTCGTTATAACTAATTATGATTGTTACAGAAGTGGAGCAGATGAATAAAATCATTATTGTAGTAAATATTTTATAACTTCAATTATAAAAAATATACTGTACTCAACATACATATGTATGTATGTACGTACATTGGTGCATTTACAGAGTGTCTTAGGTATTATACAACAACTTTCTTGAAAAAATTAATAAAATTATTAATTCATACAGTGTAACAAATACAGTATTCACATCATGCGATTTATTTCGCCACAATCAAGTGCGCATTATTGATGGTTTTGACGAGTGAATTCTTGACGCTGAACTGTGCCACATGTGGATGATTCTCCCCTCTTCCTTGTGGTCCCCATCGCACCATTGCCACGGACTTTCTGGCGGGGGGGGGGAGGAGAGAAGTGAACATAAAAATGTTTCCTTTCTCCTTCACTAGTATGCAAATATTGAGAAAGGGATATTATGAAAATGCTCCAGAACTGGCGGACGTCGGGACACAACCCGCACTGCTTCCCAGCACTTCGGCTCCAGGCGCTGCCGCCTCCGCTGCCTTCGTAGGTGCAGTCAGAGTATTCGTTTCATTCATATTCATCAGAGTCATTCAATTCAAGAAAAGCTGCAGCGTCACTTGCACCATTTTTAATTCACCGCGCGCACTTTCTTATACTCAATCAATGAAAAAAGTTGTCTTGACTTCAACTAAGATTCCGTGGAAGAACTGATCCTCCTCTGTCGTCCCTCAGGCAGTGGTTCGGCTGTGTTCTGCACCTCCTCTCCCTTCGGTGCAGCTCAGAGGAAACAAGAACCCCGGGGGAGTACGTTCAATGGGGTCATTTAATTGTTATACTTCCACTACATTTAAATAATTATTTTCCTTCAAATTCGTTCTTCTTATTGAAAAAGAAATGTATACTTTCTGTATAGATTAAAGATATTTTAAACAGTTTACTTATAACAATTTAATACAAACTATGAAAAATTGGTTTTATATAATATCTGACCTTGGTAAGAAAGGTCACAACGGTTAATTTGAATAACAAGTACATAGGTGCACGTTTTAAAATGTTTCGAAGGGGCCCCAGCCCAGCTGTGGAGGCTGGGCGGGGGCGCCGAACTGTGCGGGCGGGGCTGTGGGTCGGTGCCCTTCCGGCGCAACGGCTGCGGGGGCGGGGGCGGGGCCGGATGTTAATTAACGCCGCGGGAACGAGGCCTTTGACCCCGCGGCCACCCCCGCGCCCTCGCCCCCGCCCCCGCCCCGCCCCGACAGCGCCGCATCTGCCGCGGGGGAGGAGAGGGTGCGCCTCGGGGCATCGAACTCTCGCTCCAGCCCCCGCAACGGAAGGGGTACCAACGATTTTCAATATTTTTTTTAAACCGTCGCAGAGCAATATGAATCATGTGCGTGCATTCGTGCATCAGTGCTATTCGTGTACCCTTCTGTTGATCTCAGAAGAAATTGCTGAACATTTGAAGGGAAAATTATGTATTTAAGAATGAACTGTGCTGAAGTGCGGGCCTGGATGGCAGAGGTGGCTAAAGCGTCTCGGTCTGAAGGGTTGCGGGTTCGAGTTCCGCTGCAGGCATGCTTATTTCTCTCTTGTCTTTCGTGTACGTAAGCTGTCACGGAAAGCATTGTGAGTGTGCTGACCACAGGCCGACGAGCCCGCATGTGTTTCTAGTGCAAAGGTTAATGTGTTTTCCCATGAGAGACGAATTAGGTACCCGGCGCGGATAGTCCTAGGAGGAAAATAATTGGACTGAAGTATGTACCAGCACAAGAGAAGAGTGTCCACGAAGTAATTACGCATGGCAATGCGTAAACACATTACCTCACTGTCGAAAGACGCAACTATCACTTATGCTTAATAAATATTCTAGTAATAAAAATTTTAAATTGATGAAAAGTAACTTATTACGTAATGAAGTCAGAGGACAAAAATCTACGCTGCGGTCTGTCACTGACATTCACATGTGACTGCTGAACTGGTTGAGGCCTTCATTAGGAATCCGTTGGGTGGAGTCATTTGTTTCTCCTATTTTAAACACAAGGAAATTTTATTTTTGTTAAGAGGAGGTTTATGTTCAAATGAATTTGAAAAGTGGTTTAGTGTGGCTCTTGGGCAGGGTGCTAGCTTTCCACGGCGCGATCACAGTTTCAATTCCCGGTCGGGTTAAAATTAGAGTTGTAACTTTCTTTTAAAATCGACTTCGTTTCTGTAGTTGTGTGACGAAGAAAAGCTCCGGCAGATCACGCTAGTTACGGTGAGGAGAATGTGTCGCGTTCGCCACATGTCTGTCATACCCTCCAGGCGTGAAAATAAAACTAGGCCCAACGATGGGAGACACCATTTGCTAGCCTGCAAGGTCGGATAATCAACCCCAAATGCGAAATACGTACATACATTTCAACGTTAGCTTTGAATGGCTGGGCGTGGTAAAGTATTTCTCTTAAACAAAACTGCTCTGTTGGAAACCACATTCATATATGAAACGACTTACAGCCACAAAACACTTGTCATACTCCATTTCTTCTTTCCACGAAAGAAACGACTGCCATTATGATATTCAATACAATGTCAACGGCACGGGTAAGCATCGGTACCACGGAAATTACCTCCTCACCCTGGGTGTGGTGTTTGCTTTGAAGATCTCCGCTCTACGAACTTATTTAAAAAGTTTCCTCTTATTACACATTTTAAGCAACTCATATTTTAATAATGTTGCTTGTGACGTACTAATGCATTCTAAAAATTGCAAGTACAATATTTGTGGGTACAAATATTTAATTCACATGTACACGAAAATATTATATATCTAGAGGTATTTTTTAAAAGGAACAACTTTAGTTTAAGAATGACAAAACAACCAATCTATTCCAAGTAGGCCACCAAAAATAACATTACATTTGCATTTTAATTCAACTAGTGTACTGTTTCATTGCTCTCATTTCGGGTGGCTATTTTTCGTAAAAATAACTTACCGACAGTATTTTGGAGCATTATGTAGTTTTAAGGCAAACGCCATGTTGGTGAAAAACAATTTTATAGTCACGCCAAAAAACTTGACGGTGCAGTGCGCTTTTGCGAATGACGCTTCTACCGACGCAGATCCGGTAGGTGAACGATTCGAGGGTCATGCAGATGACGGGGCGGCCTCTGCAAAGCCCTGCGGCACCCCGCGCCCGCGAGGGCGGGAGGCGCAGCTCGCGAGCCGCCCTGTACCTCCGCCCCCTCCGCCCGCGACGAGGGAGAGCGCGCGCGAGAGAGGCGAGGCCCGGAAGACGCCAGGGATTTTATTTCTCTATATGTTTAGTTGCCTGCTGCAGCGCCCGTCCCTCCTCCGTCGCTCCCTTCGCTCCCCGCCCCGCCCCCGCCCGCGCCGCGAGACTTATTGCCTCCCGAGCGAAACATCCTCCCCGCCCCTCCCCGCCCCGCCCCGCTGGACTTTGATCTCCGCGAGCACGGCGCGGCCCTTCGCGGCCCCGCCCTCTCGCCCGCTGCCGCGCGCGGCTGACTTAACCGCATCAGCGGAGAAATACATTTTTTGCTCCTCTTCTTTGCGCCTTCTTCGCCGCCTCCCCTCCCCCTCCTCCCCCCCAGCTCGCTCCGCGCCGCTCGCTCCTCGCGTCCCACCGTTTCTTCTTCCTGCCTCTATATTTTATACGATTTGAACGTCAGTGGAGCCTAGATTACAGGCTGACTCATAAGTCCAAGTAATTCCGAAATAATGTGGAAAACCCGCTGCCGCCACCGCCGCCGGCGGGCGGGCGGGCGGGCGGGCGGGCGGGCGGGCGGGCGGGCGGGCGGGCGCGTACTTCGTTATTATTCAAATGGCGGCGGTGTTGCCGGACGCGGCCGGGGGGGGGGGCGATCGAAAGGCCGTCGGCGCGAGCGCTGCCCTGCGGCAAGGCTGGCAGGCAAGGCCGCCGGCCACCCGTGGCCCGCTTCACGTGCGCGGTGTTCGCGAAGGCACACATTTCACAAAGAAAGAAAAGGAAACAATCAAGACTCCAGAACACCACTCAACCAACCAATTCATCTACTTGTGTGTACAGTTGCCGAGACATTCCGCGTCAAAGGCAGTGCCGTATGCGCCAACTGATGACGAACAAGAATATGGTGCGAAAAAGAATTGTTAGCAATGCAGAAAAATCAAATCAACAGTTCGTTTACCATTGCAATAATGTTTTCTATAACTCGGGAACGAAAATGTCTAGTTTTTCAAATGTTGTTAATCTAGTGCTTCTTTTTTTTCCATTCTGGGCCTCAAGAAAATGTGCGCAGATAATCTCCTCCCCCATACGCCGCGTACACTTTCTACTATTTTTTGACCAAAGAAATAAATACAATGTTAGTGCACTAGCGTAATCGTTGGCCGGTGAGCGGCCTCGTTCCTTCGCCTTCCTAAGCAGGTCGCCCCGGCCGGACTCAGTTAGCGGCGTTCCACAAGGCACAGACTCCTCGCCGCAGCGATTGCCAGAGCCCGCGACCGGTCATACAGACAATAGACAAAACAACATTGTCTCGTTGTTCAGCCGGCAACAGATATGCTTCTAATTTCCGAGCGCTTGAAAGTACTGTAACTTGCAACGGGCGACGGTTGTCGGTTCTTGTTTCTTGCGCAATGTTTTGACGCGAGTATACCATGGAAGTCTTATAAATGAGGAATTCCCGAAATTGTGTAAATCCTAATCCAGCATGTCAAATAATAACGTATTCGGTGACGTCGTTGTTTGCGGTCATCATAACTCGTGGTTTCAATTTGGTGTAAGTCACGTATGTTGCCTACAGAAAGTTGTGACGAGCTGCTCAGCTCCTTCATTTTTGCTTCCTCCTTGACTCTCTATTTGTTTACCTCCACTATTACAGATTCCTCAATGTTGATGATTTACTTTCTTGATTTGAAATTGTATTCTCGTTAAATGTCTTATTTAGAATCGGGTACAATTATTAACACAGCTCGCTCTTAGCACTTTCTGTCTAACTTTCATGGGCACTCACTTCTGCAGTCGCTTCTCCCGCCCCTCTCTGCCAAAAATCCATTATTTGCTTACTTCAAAACCTCATCCCTCCACTAAAAAACTTACCTAGGCATTCAAATTAAACAATCATACTTTCGAAACGTAACTACAGCGCAGGTCCCTTCCACGGTATACACAAATCCCTGAGCGCAGATGCAACCCCTCTGTACGGCCACACTTGGTCCCTGGGAAATTGTTCAGTTGTGTTTGCGCTATGAGCAAACGACGTGCTCCATGGAAGATAATAGTGAGAAGTGTAATGGCATCCATATACCTCCTTTTATTATATAATTTCGCTAAAAATATAAGCAGTCAAATGAATAAAACGTCACCTTTTACATAATTATTAAATGAAATAAGAGATATTCTCAATTTTTGTTCGTAGGTTGTTTTCTACAGGCAATCTAGCAGATCAAACGAAACAATCAGGGCTGAAATGTATTATTTTCCTGTTACTGAAACATTAGTTCACTGCGTTTTACCATTCTGATTACTAACATGTACAGTTGAATTGATTCTTGCGAGTAAAATGTGCTTTAAACGACATTTCCCGTAGCTAGTCGACGCACATTCCTTCAATCACTTTACGTTTGACCCAAAATAAAGTGTGCTAATCCTCTGTAAATTATATTTTCCATTTTAATGTTGTTTTACTGAAACTCGGGACAAATCTCTCTTTGAAAGTAACAAAATCCTAACTCAAAAATTAACGTTTTCCAGAAACTTCGTGCGTAGATTAATTTTTTTTCTTTGTAATGAGATATAGATTGACATTATCGCATTCCCACTATTTGAATCTGTAATCTCTGATTTGAAACTGATGCAGTTAGAACTCCAAAATTTGCTACAAAAACGCTACATTTAATGAGTGAAAAATCATTCTTTAAACAGTAATAGGACTCGGTTTTTAGCACAGATTGAATTAAAGTCAAATATAACCTTTCGTTTGTTTGTAACATTTTTGTCTGTTTACTTTTGACGGAAAAGAGGAATTTCTTAAGCTTTCACTCCTGAGTTTTTTTATGTAACTTATGCCGTGAAAATATGAATGCAATGAAATGCATCTTAGCAAATAACAACACCATCTTTTTTTTTCAAAGTCATGTTTTCTTGACAAATTACATGAATTTACAATTACCAATCTTCCTTCTGAGGCCAAAATAGATTTTTTATTGGGAATCTTGCAATTTCAAGACACACTTGGTCATATCACCATTATATCCTCAATGGCTTTCCTAAAGTGTTGCAAGAAATAACTGGCATCACAATTCCTCGTAGAATATAGATTTTGAAAAAATAGACGAAATTCTCCATGCTTTATATTTACACTGTCAGGACCAGAAAAACGTTATTAAATATGTATAGCACCCTCGGTAAAAATTATCCATGTTCCTGCTTTGATTGATAAAGTTAACGCCGTAGCCGATTCGAGTGACTTTTCACGGGCCGTATGCATTTCCATGACGCATATCTGTATTAATAACGCGGGGAAATAATCCTGCGTTGGAGCGACGCGCTTAGTTAATACCCATCCATTCCGGACAATCGCACTAATTCGTCGTTCTCTTTCGCAAATATTTACATGCCGTGTAATTGCCTATAATTCAGTGTGTCGATGCAGATCGAGCTTCCCTTTTTATTGAAGGCTCCGCCCCGCCCGCGCCCACTCCACCCTGCCCTTCCCCGCCCCGCCCCCGTCCCCGCCCCGTCCTCGACCGCTCGCCCTGGTGGTGAGCGCTGTTTTATTGTGGAGCGCTGCGCCCGCGAGGCGGAAATTGCTGGGATTCCGGGCACCGCCCGCCCTCGCCCGCCCCTCGCCCGCCCCGCCCCCGCCCCTCGCCCCCGCCCCTCACCCATCGCCCACGGGGCCACTTTCACGTCGCGCGACCCGACCGGAGCATCCGAACCAAAACAAATCCAAAATTCGAAACAATACGTAAAAAAACCTATTGCACATTGCGATGCATAGAAAAAAAAACTCTTCTTCTAAAAATTGTGCTTTGCTGTTGGTCTGCTGTCATGTCAGATAATCGGTGTAAAGTAAACTGCGGTTGCAGTCCGCACAAAAATTGACGGGAAATCTGTAGGTAAAATCTAACTTTTGCTACTTTCACAGAAAAGTCATGTTTCAGAATTTTAAAAAAATTGACGCAGGATTCTTTTCAGGCACGGTCACTAAATGTAATGCTGGTGGAAATGTTCAAAGTAAAAACGCTAGCAACCGTTTTGAACTATTTAGAACTGTTGCTAGCAGAACGTTTAACAGTAGAAGATAGATTTCAAAATGAAATTGTTTGAAATAAATTATAGTTAACTAAGTCGAAAATTACAAAGAAAAATGTTTGGGTGTTTAAGACAAAATTCTTATGAGAATTGTTTCGCATTAGTTATTTCTTTATTAAGTGCAATTATTGATGTTTTTCCCCAAAATCAAGATCCAGGATTGTTGCCAAGACCGATAGGTGAAAGCTAAAAAGTAAAAATAGTGCAATAAATAAATATTTCTCTGACAAAAATAAAATTTTATCTACAGTGATAAAAAATGCTACCATTGCAATCATTACTTCTTTCATCTGTACTCTTCATGATTATCGATACAAAGCACAATCTTCTTTCGCCAACATAATTTTTTTTCTATCTTACGTGGGGTAAAAAAAAAGACTTTCATAGCGACGTAACGTCTTTTACTTGTCTTAAGAACAAATGAACTTCACGCACTCGAAGCAATACGTAAAATGCCTCATTTTTATTCGATCGCAGAAAGAAATATTTTTGTCTCGACTGATTAGGGTATTCGTCACTTCGCAGAAGGCGCCTTTAATTCGTCTGCTCCGCCTCGAGATCTCGCCCCCGCCGCCGCCCCCAGCGCCATTCCGCTCATTCATTAACCGCACGATCAACCTCCCCGCCCCGCCCCGCCCCGCCCCCACTCCCCTCCTCTTCTCCCCTCCCGCCGCGCACGCGCCGCGCCGCGCCGCGCCGCGCGCCGTCTTGCGACAATGCCGTAAATTAAATTAATTAGGAGTCAACAGGTGGGCGCACGCTAGACGAGGACGGAGATAAAAGAGTTAACTTTCAGCGAAGTAAGATTTCGGGGGCGGAAGGGGGAACAGGGGGAGGGGATGGCAGAGGGGGCGGCGGCTCTGAGACCGCCACGCTAGTTTTCTCTGTCCCTCTCTCTCTCTCCCACTCTCTTTCTCGGGCACGGTTTTTTTACAGGACTCTTTTCTTTCGTCCCTCCCCGTTTTCTTCATAAAAAGGGAGTAAAAACTTGTTAACTTTGTACTTAATACAATTTATTTCGTGTTTTCCTCGCCGCTACTAATTTCTTTCCTAATCTCAGACGGCTCCTTCGCCCAATGGAGCCTCGGCGCAGAGCGGCGCCGCACTTCTTGAAATTGTTTCTTTCGCACTCGCGCCGCCGCCGCCGCCGCATCCCGGCTGTTTGCAGTAATTTCCTTAAGTTGTTTACCCCGCGGCCCAGGGAGTGCCCGGGTGTCGCGACCAGCGAGTCCCAAACGAGCAGTCCTGCGCCGCTACCGGCGACACGTCCTCACGCCTTGGATTCCTTTTCCCTTCTACCTTTCTTTTCTTTCTCTTCTTTATCCCGTCTACCTTTCTTTTCTCTTCTCTTCTTTTTCCCATCTACCTTTCTTTTCTCTTCTCTTCTTTTTCCCGTCTACCTTTCTTTTCTTTCTTTTCCGTTCTTTCCCTTCTACCTTTCTTTTCTCTTCTTTTTCCCTTCTACCTTTCTTTTCTCTTCTTTTTCCCTTCTACCTTTCTTTTCTCTTCTTTTCCCTTCTACCTTTCTTTTCTCTTCTTTTTCCCTTCTACCCTTCTTTTCCTTCTTTCTTTCTATCTCAAAGTCTAAAATATCTTCTAGAAAATATCTATAGTTCATTGGAACATATCTAAGAATAATGGAATTTAAGGCAATTAATATTCTCTTCTATTTGAACTCCAACAACAACAATATAATCATTATTATTTTATTATTATTATTATTATTATTATTATTATTATTATTTAGAATACGCATTTATAAACTCAGAAAGGCCAGACGCAGTTAATACTGAGAGTTTTGCATTAAATTCTGCAGTAAAGCCGATGTTTAGTGTTGTATCTGGAATTATCACTGAATAAATAAGATCAATTTTTTCCAAAGAACGTCACCATTAGAATAAAATATCAAAAATCGACTGAGCCGCAATAAAAATATGTCATTGAAACGACGTGTGGCAGTGCAATTTGATAGTTATCGCGGCGCGCAATTCGGTTTCGCATTTTGAGTGCGATTAAAGGCTGCAAATGTCGCTCTTGCACGTTTGTGCCGGAGGTCGACGCCGCGCTTAAGCCCGGACATTCGCGCGCTTCGGAACTCGAGGTCTCCGGAGCCAGAAGGATTCAATATATCTCACTCGCGATACAACAGGAGCTCGATTGTAAAGACATTGTGGGTGCAACAAAATCCACTATCAATTAACAAGATGTAACAAAGGAATTTGAGAACACAGTTGACGAAATCATTGATACATACTGTCGGATTTCAAAAACGCGGGGTGTCTCAACGACTATAACAAATGTAAGTGAAACCAAATACGATTCATTCGCAGGATGTGGCAACCTTCGGTAACAAAAGCAAATAGCCCCAAATTTCATCGGGTGGCCCCTCAAGGTCTCCCTAATAGGGCTTTGCGGTCTCATGGAAGACTACATGCCCCAATCAGAAAATCTATTTCTGGTAAAGGAAATTTAGAAACGGAAAATAAAACTTAAATTTAGAATTAAAAATAAATGATGTTATACTATTCATTTTTAAGAATTATTAATATATAATTTGAAAAATATTCAACTTTTGCGATTTTCAAACCGTCGGAGATTTTACGACTGAAATATGAGACTTGTGCCATTTTTGAGCGACCTTTATGCTATCCAAGGAAATTGTTCTTTAATCAAAATATTGGGATACATTTTTTTTAGAAATTTTGAAAGTGTTAAGGCCCCTTGTAAAGACTCCTTAAAGTCAAATATTCTCTTTAAACTCGCAAAGCCTCAAGTTCGTTCAGATCGATGGGGGAATGTCAGTTTTGGATCACATAAAATAGTCTGACAGGTTTAAGCACTAGCATTGGCAACACTGTCTCTTCGAAATGCTGTTGTGGACTCCCTTTTGAATCTTGAAATGGCATGAGTGAAAATGGAAATATATTTTCCTTCTTTGCACTTGTGAAATCGCCAGCTCTGGGAAGGGTGCATCATGTAGAGAGAGCTCTGCTTTCCTCGAAAGGGATCGGAAGCCGCACTCAACAGTAGAACGAGGTTCCTCGTGAGTGCACAAAGCCCTTCTGCAACCTTGTTTGGTGTCACCTTTCCTCATGTTATCCAGGCTTGCAGGTACGTGTCCGCCTTGATCGAGATCGGTGCCGGAAGAAACAAAGCAAAATAATGACGAAATGGCAGAAGAAATGCAAATGACCAAAAATAGGCTTTAGAAGCCAAAATACGCACGAAATCAGGCAAAATGAAAATCTACTAAACGAACTTCAGAAGTACATGTAAATGATCCCTGTTGTGAAAACTCATAAAATCGTAACAATAATAAAAAGACAGTTTGTCAAACTTTGGTGTTCTAATTAAATTACCACCAAGTGAGAAAACCGCCTCCCGGTCGCTCTTTTCTTACAAATGTCCCCGTATCTATTGCTGTGTGACGATGATAAGGTCCACTCAAAGGTTATGAAGACGCGTATAAAGGGTGAAGGGATTCCCGTGGGCGAGAGGCTGGGTCGGGAGCCCTAGGCCAGGCCAGGAGTGAGCTGCCTGAGCGCGCTGCGCGCGTGTGGTGGGCGTAGGCGCGCTGATGAAGAGCAGTACGTGTGTGTGTGTGGGGAGGGGGGGACACCCCGCCCGCCATAAAGCAAAGCGCCGCGCCGCGCGCTTCCAGATCCAATTTCGCTGCGTTTTATGCGGCGGCGGGCGCGGCGTGTGGGGCCGCGCCGAGTGCCACCCGATCGGCGCCAATCAATAGCCCCCCTTCCCCCTTCCGACCCCCCGCCCGGGGGGCCCCACCTGCGGCTACCTGCGGCGGGCGGGCGGGCCGCGCCGCGCCCCCGGGGCCCAAACACGCCATCAAAGGAGCATCAATATTTATTTTTATCTAAACTAATAAGCACCGGTCGCGCCGATGGAAATGCCGCAACGGGCGCCGGAGCGGACGCGGTTCGAAAGCGCCGGCGGAGCCGAGAGGAAACTACGGGCGGGGAGCTGCGCTTTTCTCGTTTCCATTTCGGTTCTCCGTCGTAGAATAAATTAATTCAAACAGTTATTGCATATTAACGGAAAACATTGTTTATTGAATAATTTGTAACGTTTGCGCCACATTTTTGTACTTTCCTATATCGTACAAAAATACTATGCGGTACAACATTAATAACTTAGTAAGAGATATTGAAGCAGAGATTAATTTAATTACCGAATGTAATACAATGCCTCGAGAACTAAATAAAACTATGTTATCTGAATTTATTTAATTTGTAAAAAACATAATTAAGAGTATTAGACAACAGAGCAGTCATTCTTCTCAAGAGATTGTCCTTGCGAAACTCTAACCTCATGGACGGAATATAATTTGAATTGTTGTCGCCCTGCTATCTAGTTGGATAGGCAATAATGTAGGAAATATGTTCCGCACAATAAAGGGTTTCTCAGGACGTTACATTGCTGCCAAGAATCAATTGTAATTAATAATTTTAATTGTTGAAAGCAATACTCACCTCGAGCGGAAATAAAAACCGGCATTTCTAATTTATGAGCAGTTACTCAAACCATTGAGCTAACGGTACGACCAAATAATTTTCTACTCCTGATGTATTGCCCTGTTACATGATGCTCAGTTGCCATCACATTGTGACCGTGTGGTACGCTCGTAGTCAGAGAAATTGAGTGTAAACTAGGAGCACCCGGTTCGATTCCCGGACAGTGCGCGTATTGGTTTGAAGTACTGAAATTAAGAAATAAATCTGGAATGTCCGGAGCTCCTGAGTAAAGGGCGCGGATGCCGAGCTAGCGATACGACCAAATAATTCGAACAATTTCCTACAGCTGATATATTGCCCGTTATATGATACTTAAGTTTCAAAATACTGTGATCATGTTGGTCAGCTCGTAGACAGAGAAATCGGGCGTAAACGAGGAGAACCCGGTTCGGTTCCCGGACAAGGTGAGTACTGGTTTGAGCTGGATGAAGTGAAGGAATGAATCTGGATGTCCCGAGCGCCTGCGGAAAGCGCGCGGAGGTCGAGAGCCCTTGGGCTGGCAGCGCGTGCGGGGCGGGCGAAGGGCGCGCCCTCCGAAGGGCCAAGGGCGGCAGATCGGGGCCCGGGCGCGCGCAGGTAGACGGGTCGCCCTCCGCAGTCAAGCCCTTCCGCCCTTCCTCACGCATGCTTGGGCAAGGAGTATGCATAAACAAGCGGGATCGCCCAGGAAGAGAGCAACCCTCGCCTGGGAAGACGCTGCGCGGAACAGCGGACGACGACGCGGACGTCAGGTGTCGGCTCACGGTGATTCAGGGCGGAGTCGCTTTCTTGCTCGAGATGCGCCTGGAAATGTGCCGACGCGAAGGGCTCCGATGGATCGGGTGGGAAGGTGCGTGCGACGCAGCGCGCCTAATCAAAGGCTGAGGCGCCGATTCATATGCAAAGCGAAGTACGCGGAATAGCATTAGTTTCCCGCCGCGCGCTTTCACCGGGAGGTTCAGAGTTACCACGGTGCACCTTCTCGGCCAGGCACATTACATTTTGCTTCGGGAGATTCCAATTACGAATGCTTCGGACTTCTAATACATCAGGTATTCATTTATTTCAATCTAACTTGACTTGCTTCAACATTCTAGCTATCTCACGAAAAAGTGACGTATTACTACGGTCGCATTTACTTTGTTCGTTATTTTGTTTTTCCTTTTTTCCTCTGTCATGTCACCAGTCTGTTTATATAAATAGTTACCAGGTTGTTGTTCTATAACAGTCACATCTTGCGCATTCACCAGTCTTATTCACACCAGTTTCTTTCGTAAATCACCTTTACATTTGTCACTTCAAATGTCGATCTGAGCAATGGAGTGTACGTAACTAAGCCGTCCCCTTCAAAAGCAACGTTCGTTTAAATCCGTCATGAAGCCTCCCAGTTTCTATTGTGAGTATAATATGCAATGCAATGAGAAACTACGCAAGTCAGAGTTACATAAAAATAATAATCTTTAATTCCTCCTAAATCAGGAGCCCCGGTTGCCTGCTGCTTTGGACAATTTAAATGAACAAATAATAAAGATAATTACGAAAGATAATCTTAGCTTCCTTCATAAACACAGCTATGTTTTGGCTAGGGAATGAATAGAAAAATAAAAACAGTATTGGTCAAAAAATAAGATAATTTGTAGAGTATTGTAAGGTAGAAGAATAAAACTGCAGTTTACGAATAAAATTACTGAAGAAGGATAATGAGATGACGAATTTGACTGTACAAGCGAAAGCAAGTGGGATTTTCGAGTAGAACAAGTTGCAATTGAAAATCCTGACTACTACCTTCGTCACCCAGTTGCAGGCGAACGCGGGCTGGCAATACGCGAGTGCGGTTTGTCTTCTCTTCCGCGGGCGGAGGCAAACGTCGCGGCGGCGGGGGCGATGGGGCGGCGGGGCGGCGGGGCGGCGGAGGCGCCACGGGGCGGCTCCGACCTGCGCACGCGCGCTCGCCCGCGACCGCCCCCGCCCCCGCCCTCGCCCCCGCCCCCGCCGCCGCCGCCCGTGGCTCAACCATCGATCCACGCGCCCGCGCCCCCGCCCCGCCCCCGCCGCCCCCGCTCCCGCCCCCGGCGGGCGCCGCCTTATCCTGTATTGATCCCGCAGCCGTGGGGCGGCGCACCACCACCGCCGCCGCCGCCGCCGCCAGAAGGGAAGGGAAAAAAAAATCTGCAAAAATAAACACTATAACTTAGGCGTTGTCGATATTCTCCATACGCGCTGTATGTTATTTAAATTGCATCCGTCCGGGAATTTATGCGGCAAATGTATTTAAATATATTACACGCCGCCAGATCGATGGGCCATTAATTCGGAACTTTCCTCGGGCGCGGCTCTCCGCCCCCCGAGCGAGCGAGCGAGGGACCTGAGGTGAGGCGCGGCGGGCGCCGGGAGGAGCCCCGGTCGATTCCCGGGGCGGCGCAGGCGGCGCGCGGCCGCGCCTGGGGCCGCGCTCGCCGGCGAGGGCCCGCGCTTGCAGCTGCATGCGTGTTTATGTGTCCCGCAAAGGGCAATTGGCTTCCCAGGCGCCACATCACGAGGTTCCTAGACGCTCACCCAACCAGCAACCCGCGACGTCTTCAATTCGGTTAGTCTTCGTGACTTCACGTACACTGTCAGAAATTTCTGCATTACTTTCAATGTAAAGGTACATTAAAGTAATTATCATATACGTAAATTAAATTTAATGTACACGTAGAGTAACTTTAAAGTACGTGTACATGGAATGTGTAATGTACGTGCTCATTAAATTTACTTTACGTGTACATTAAATTTACTGTACATTAACTTTACTGTATATGTACATTAATTTCAATATTTAAAATTTGTTCAAATAATGTCATCCAATCTGGGTCTCCTAGTTTACGCCCAGTTGCTCTAACCACTACCCTATCAAGACAACCAATTATTTGAATAGGTTCTTAGGCCTGATGTACTGCCCGTTGCGATATACATAATTGTCACCATCTTGTCACCTTCTTGGACGCGTTTACGCTCGGAAATATGTCCCGCAGACGCAAAGAACACTATGTTCTGACCTTGTTACTGAGTAACAAATGTATTTAAATATTTAAATTTGTTCAAAGAACTGTCACCCTGACCAGGATTCTAACCTGGGACTCCTAGTTAACACGCAGCTGCTCTAACCACAAAGCTATCGCGACATCCAACTGTTTGAACACGTTCTTAGGTATGATCTAGTGCCCGTTATGACATAAATTAACTATAGTTCATGAATTGGACCATTGACGCCGGATTCGCAGTCGTGGCTTTCCGTCCTAGCATTCGCGTTGACGACCAAGGGAAACCAGGAAAACCCCGGGTGGGTTGGCCGCCTCGGGGAGGGCACCCGGGCCTCCCGAAGTCAGCGCTGCGCCCTGAGCCACTTCGGGGCACGGCCCACTTGCGGCTGTGCGCTCTCGTCGGGGTCGCCGGATGCCACCGAAGGAGTACTCCTTCGGGAGGCGAAGGCTGCACGATCGCCGCCCGGGGTGGTGGGTCTGTCGTGAAAGCAGCGACTCCCTGCAGTCGACGAAAGCATTCCGCTAGCCACAGATACAATGCATCTTGAAACAAGGAATGTATGCGGTACTAGACATCATATTCAATTCAATTAATCTGTTAATCGTATTTGCTTTGTCAAGCAATTCATTTCTTAATATTTGTTGGTCTACATATATTACGAAGACATACAAGTAGCATATTTACGGATGTAATTATTAATATTTTTGTTTTTTGATAACATTTCAAATGTGACACCACAATTGAAATGTTATCAAGAGCATCTACATCAGATCTATTTATACAACGTAAGTTTAGAGAAATTCAATACGTTTTACTACAAAAAAGTAAGGTTAATTTTTGTGTAAATACGACCTGTCAAGTATCAAAGTATATTTGATCATTTAAATGTTGGATATGCAGCCTTACCCGCTCTGATTGTGCATCGTCGTTAGAAGTATCAACTTGAACCCTCATGTTGATTCTATTCTGTCTGACCTGTACACTCGTCATTAGTAGAGTAATGGGTTCGAGATATATCAGTAGAGTAAAATGATAGAGATAAGTTAGTACAGAAATAGAACAATGAATGGATGAATTCATAACTGGCGATCTATTATTGATTTATGGCGACACTCCACGACACACAAGTTTACGGATGTGAAACGTAACATTTAATTTTCCTGGAATATTCTCATTATTTTTGTATCATTAAAAATTTCGCGTGACTGATAATAAAACTTGAAGGGATCTGAACACTAATGCCTATCTTAACTCGTTGTCGTTAACATTTTTAATTTTATCAACAATCTAACATGAAATCCACATAGGGGCAAATTGGTCACAAAGCAACCACAATAAAATAATGTCGTGGTAACCGCAATAGGTCGTATGTCAAATTTACGTAGTTTTCAGGATGAACGAAAAACGTTCTTACCTCTCCATGTTTTGACATTCGCTTTCACAAATGTAGAAGCTTGCTATTCGGTTTTCCATTACTTCCCCGTCTTATGACCTATTGCAACTGATGTAGTTGTATTGACTGATCACAATGGTGTAATAAACAAAAAAAATATTTTTATGACATGCAACCTATCATGACGATATTCAGCATTTCGTGTTCGTCCCCGTGAAAAATTAATATTAAGACACCCAGGATGCTGTAAATTATATAGAATAATTTTTTTTAAAATTGTTTTCCATAATTTCCCATCTTAACGCGGATAAAATCTATAATTAATCGTGAGGTATCAGTTTCTATGCATTTAATGTGCAAACGAATGAACTTTACGTTTAATTTTATAACCGAGGAAAACAGTTTATAGTTCTTTGCATATAATGATACGGATGAAGTGAAAATATTGAAAACGAATCAAGTCTGTAAGACTTAAGGATATAGCTATAAAACGATCAGGACAAGTTGTCAAATAGTTAAAGTTATCAATCAAAAAAAGTGAGAGGTATTTTTACAAGGAGCAAGAGTAAAAATTTGCGACAGAAAAGATGCAGTCTTAAAGGAAAGAGAATATCCGTAAATTGGAGAAAATATTATAAAACTCGATAATTTTTATTGAATATAGAAAGAATTACACAGTAACATAAGTCATTGAAACCTTATTAATACATTGTTTCTATTGTTTGTACAATATATTGTTTTATATTTACATTCAAACCATTATATTTTTATTTTAAGATTCTAATTTTAATTAGGTTCTTATTTTAATTAACTTTATAACGTAGCCAAAACGCATTGTAAAGATTGAGATAAGATATTTCATAAAAATCGTGTACAATTTTTTTTATTTGTAAAAACTACAATTTAAAAAAGGTTAACCACTTATTCCGTGTTTCACCTATAATATAGCTTTTATTGGATAAGGACTTCAAAACATCCTGGGACCATTTTGAAAAAGGATGTTTCGAACTAATTAAGGCGAGCAAATTCTCGTTACATTGATTTCGTGTCATTGTTTTACTTTTTGGAGGAACTTTCCGCCATTTGTCTCGATGAAAGATAAACAATAGAAAGTGGTGGCGCGCATTGGCGCAATTGGCGTCGCTGCGCCCTGAGAGCGCGGGCCGAGGGGCGGCGAGGGCGCCCAATTGGAGGCCTCGGGGCGATAACACGTTGTGCCACAACACTTAAGTTTTGAGAAGATGAAGAAAAAAGGCTTAGACATTGCATTCTACACACAGGGATAAAGAAAATTAATTTACGATTATCACTGCCATCATGCAGCGAATCTATAAAATAAACAACCAACATCTATAAACATCTATGGAGCGTCCAAATATACGAATATTTCAATTTCATCAGAAATGGGCATAGCATGTTATTGCCCGAGTTCTTCACTAGCTTCTCTCGGCAGACGCATATTGAGCTTCTGGGCCGTCGACTTCCGCTTACTGTTTTTGAGGTTGTACTCGGAAGTTTATTTATTTTGAACTGGAGATCGGGACGTTGAGCAAGATTGTCAAGCAAACATTCGTTATTATCCAATTGGACATTCAATCTGCGCTGTGAGATATTGCTTGGAGAAAATCAACAATAGCAATAAAATCATCAATAGGAGGAAACTATATTCAAAATATTTTAAGTTAATATACATTCACTTTCAGGATAGAAATAGAGAAAGAAAGAGAAAAAGAAAGACAGAAAGAAAGACTTATGGAGAAGAGAAGTAACATTCTGTAACATTTTAGACTTTTAGCCTAGAAGACTTTTTTAGCCAGCACGATTAATTTACAAAGATAGCCGCATTGTTGTTTTGGTTCGAATTTCGTTTGATTAAATATTTGCGATGAAAACGATACTTGATAGGTTATATTTGGATATAATCATCTCGGACTTCGATAGCAAATTTCCAACTAAAATTTTAAAGAAAATATAGCAAATTCCAATTCGAATCCTGAAGTATATCGTGTTACTGAACTTTTAATTCCATCTTTTCTTATATTTAACTCAAAGCCAAAGAAAAGGCTGTACATTATAATTATTATTTAGCATTGATACTTCTGGGCTCAATTCGTATCGCCCATTTCGTCACCATATTGAAGCCTTCCATCTAACACAAGTCATAATTGAATTAAAGACTTCTAGGCAATAACACGCTATACCACATTTCTGATGAAATTGAGATATCAGTGTATTTGGACGCCCCATATATGTATCTGGATGTTGGGTTTAGTCGCAAGATGGCTGTGATATTGGTAAATTAATGTTGGTTACTCGGATGTGCAGAATGCAATGCCTAAACCCTTCCTTTCCTTTCCCTGAAAGCTCACGTCTAGTGGCATGTCGTGTTCTCACCTCGAGGCCTTCAATCGCAAGAGAGGAGCGCGTTCTGCGCGGCTGCAGCGCCCGCTGGCGAGGGGAGCTGCCGAGCGCCGCGCCGCGGGGAGGGGGCGCCAAGACGGAGGGCGAGGGCGAGGGAGGGCGAGGGAGGGGAGGGAGCGGAGGCGGAAGGGCGAGCGGCGACCGGCGCCGCGACGCTCCCCCGCCCGCTCCAGTGCCACTGGCAGAGCTGGCTGACGGCACTGCACCGGCAGCTCCAAGGGTTCCACTCCCGAAGGCGGCGGCATTTTAGACACTAGCTACGCAGCTCGGTCGAACTCTGTCTGGAGGACAATTCGAACGGCGGGCTGCTACAATCGGTAGTTTCTCATGGTTTCTCCGATCAGCACAAGTCAATGTCGGAGCAGTACCCTAACAAACGGGCCACGGACCGCCCGCAATTTTTCCTACATTTTCCTTGTCTTATCCTCACCCTTTACACAAACACACTTACAAGTACTACACTACCACACATGCCGGGAGACCGGTCGGGAGCTTACAGCTTATCCGGGCTGGGGCGGAGCACCGCTGGTGGGTGACACCTGGTTGGCAAAAACCCCGGAAGCCGACAGGTTAGTCGGCGCCAGATATCATCGAGTGGGCGGAAGATCACCGCTAACTCCCGAGGAAGAAACATACACTACACTTACAGGACATGTGACCTCATCCGTTGACGCGCTCGGATCACTAATCAATGAATCAGAAATAGCTGCAGGAGCCGCCTGCAGTTTCCACGCGAATCGCGCGCAAGAGGAGAGTAGAGAAACAAGCTTTCTTTTTATTGATACGTTGTAGCTTGTTATTGCCTTCCATTCGGGGCTCGATATACGCTGCGTACGTAATTGGATCGAGAGGATCGTGGTGACGGGGGATATATGTAAACAGTTGAATGATGCTACATGTTATCTTATGGACGGAATTATGAGGGGGAATTATGAAATGGAATTATGCGAAGGAAACACGAAATGACAGAGTGAAGTTAATATGTAGATAATAGTAAATAAGTAAATCTGTATCATTAAATTCAGGTAAAAATAAAAAAATCTTGTATGCACCACGGGTGTGAACTGTTTCTAATGGTCTCGGGAGAGAAAAATATTTGCCCGATATCATTAAAACTCTTATTACGCCTTTTCTGCGTAAATAAATATTGTTATCAGCTTTACTTTACTGTGCGTGTAAGTAACATACTTCCGCCGTTCGATAGCGCCACCGTTATAGAAAAACTGAGTGCGACATTTTTGCTGATGTTTGATTTCTTTGACTGCTGCGCTCGTGGCACCTGACTGTGTGCCGAGTCTACAGCCACCAGTAGGCAACCCGCGCATCTCTGGCCCCGACGGACCAGGTCGTAGTTGTTCTGCCCTCATCCTCATATTCCTGCTAGGCTACTTCTCATTTCTGATACTCAACTAGCTCAGCCACTTTGCGATGGTTTTTCACATTAAGTCCACCTTTATTGAATTGAATTGCCTTATTTTACGTGGCGACACTCAGGCCATGAAGCCTATTCTTCCGTCTGCCCACGCAAATTTTCGCTCCTTTCACCAACTAGCGGAGAAAGAAGGTATTCCATAGGCGACGAAACACGCAATTTTGAATTTTGCTTATTTAGGTTCGAGGATCTTTTACATGGGAGAGCATGGACAACTTGGGACAGCCGGCTTTACTTCCCCTCCGAAGGAAGACGTACGAAGTATTTTTTCGACCCTGAAAATCCATGGCTTCGATCGGGTTTAAACCCGCGAACTTGGGTATAACAGTACAGGTACGCTAACCGTTACACCACCGTTTTATTTTATCAAAATATATGAAATTCTGTCCTTCTCTCGTCCTCTGCGGTCGTTTCACTTTATCACTACAGACAAACGTATTCTGAATATCAAGCAATAAAACTCTACTCCCCACGTATCTTCTACCAAACCATGTACCTTACCGCCACTTCACCGATTTCCATCTCTGTTGTAATCGTTACCAGTCACCACTAAACGCAACGACGACAACAAATCATTACAAAATTGAATAGTTTGGCTGAAGACTTGCGTATTATTTTCATAGTGGTTAGCATTGTTTTCTTCAGATATGACATCACTGCTGCATCCATTAGCACTATTGTCGCCGTATTTATCAATATCGTCATAATTGTCATATGTCGTGACTCCCACCTAATCCACATCAACTACTTCCTCCATCACGGATACTACTACCACGTCAACTAGCATTTTCCAATATTTTGGTCGTTAAGAATCCCTTCCATCCCATAAATCCTACTAACATCCACTACCATAAATTTCGCCTACGAAAATTATCATTATCTTTGCAGTTGCCACTGAAACAAATCTCATTCTCACCACTCCACCGCTTGTGCGAATCTTTCTCTCGAACGTCTCACTTCGTCGCTCGCAATTGTTCGCACCTCCTCTTTCGCTCTTCTTCACTTCGCCTCCGCTGTGTCACTACCACCTCCATCGCCAACCACAACAGAAAGCGTTCAATTCTGACGAACAAAACACTCCACTCTCCTGCCTTGTGTTTTCATGCACATGTACTTTCAATACCAATTCCAGCCCCGAAGTCTACAATGTTCGGCGGAGCTAACGCTTTGACCTTGCTGGTGCATCTTCGACGATTCACCGTTGCAAAAGTATCAATACGAGTCCCGAAAGTCACGTACGTTAGTGTTAACCCCGCCACCTAGCAGCTATGTCGTCACAGCGAACGCGACAGCCGGCCGTCATCACCAGAACGTCCCCGCACTCCATCGTATCCTCTCCGTCTCCGCCCACACCCTCCTCAGCCCGCCTTCACACCACCCATGTCCCGCCCCGTCCCCGCCACTTCCCGCCCCCCCTCAGTGTCCCCTTGTTCGTCCCTTCCCCACCGCGCTCGCCCCGCCCTTTCCACCGCCGCAACCGCACCCCGCCCCGATTCGTTCTGCACGTGCCTTGGCCTCGTCCTTCCGCCTACACGCCCATCCCGCCCTGCCGCCCGCCACGACCCGCCCCGCTCAGCCCGTCCCTTGCCATTCCCTCGCCCCGTCCCGCCCCGCCCCGCCCCGTCCCGTCCCCTGCGTCGCCCATCCCCCGGACCCGTTCTGCTCTGCCCCCATCCGGCCCGACCCGTCCCGACCAATTCTGCGCGTCCCCCGCCGAGCACCTCCCCCGACACGCCAGCCCCGCCCCGCCCCGCCTCGCCTCGCCCGTCCATGCGTCTCCATCGCCCACCCGCCCCGCCCCGCCCCGCCCCCTCGCCCGCCGCGGGCAGTCCCTCCCCCGGCTCGCGACGTATCGAGCGCCGGCGCTGTTTTCCTAAGATTTGCCGGCGCAGCCTCCGCCCCGCCCGCCCCGCCCATCCATCTATCTATCGGCTTATGCGTTGGTATGCGCGGGGCGGAGGAGGCGCGGTCGTTACGGGGTGATGGATGACTGCAGGCGCGCAGATACCTCGCTCCAAGGTTTTTGTGGCAGAACAGCGCTAAAAAAACGCGGGCGCGCGCCGCCGCCTCCCCGCCCCGCCCCGCGCCCCGCCCCGCGCCGCGCCCGGGAGAAGACGAGCGGAGCGAGCAAACGATTTTTAGGAGCGAGAAGTAATGGCGGAACGAGGGGGCGGCGCGGCGCGGCGCGGCGCGGCGGGCAGGCACAGCGCTCCTGGGGAGAAAAAACTTAAAGTCTGCTGCTCCTCCTCCTCCTCGTCCGCTTCCTCGGCTCCTCCGCTGTTCCGCTGCGTCTCATCCCGTTCCGGAGGGCGGCGGCGGCGGCGGCGGGCGGGCCCGCGCTCGCTCGCTCGCGCACCGCTCGTCTTTTTTTATTTATTTTCGCTGCTGCGCGCGCTCCTTCGCTGCGCTTTTGGGTCGACGCCGCCCTCCCCCCGCCCCCCCGCCCCCGACGCCGGGGACGGGAGCGAGGCGACTGCAATCAGGTACGGGCGGGGCGGGGCGGGCCCCGGGACAAGTGGCGGATGGCGACGGTGACGACGACAATGAGGACACGATGACAGGTTGGTGGATGGTGACGACAACATTCATGTCGTGACCGTCACGCGGGGGCTGACGGCGGTGGGACTAATAATGTTGACGATGACAAGGTAGATGACGGTGACGACGACAATGATGTTGATGACAATGATAATCTGGTGGATGGGGACGAAAACAATGATGCGAGAGTGATAAGATGGCTCACGGTAAAGGGACCAATAATCTTCACGTTGACAGTGCAACGTGGATGACAGTGACGACTCAATGATTTTGGCTGTAAGGGGAGAGGAGGCTGACGATAAAGAGAGTAATAGCGTGTGTTGGTGACAAGTGGCTGACATATTATGTTGAAGAGGTTTACGGTGGCAAGATGGCTCACGATGAGTGTGATGATGACAAGTTCAATGATAAGTGACGTGGATAGAGTCAAGAGACGGGAACTGTTGATGATGATGGTGATGCTGATGCTCCATTGTGCATTGCACTACCTCCTCTCCTTGGCGGAATCGTGTAGGCGACCCGCGGCGCATGGCCGGCCGATTCATTTCCCTTTCTGGTGCTGCCTGTCAAGTCTGCTCCTTTCTCGTACAGTCTGCAAGACGTAGAGCGGGTGCGTTGTCTCTCTCTCTCTTTTTGTTTACTTATCGCACAGACCAGGGCTGCCCAAGTGCTCTGGCCTAGGGAGTCGCCCTGTGGTCAACTGATTCTTTAATCAGCCCGACGGGATGGGGGTGGGCCGCTCGGGCGCGATCGGCTTTAATCTAGTGGAAGGACAACGACACGTAGGTCTTCGCAGTAGGCGATGCCACAGCTGTGATATACACAGCTGAGAGAGATGTTTGAGATAACGTGAATTGCGATCACTCTTAAGACGGTAAATAGACCAACTATGTCCAAAAACGAGCGGAATAATTTCACAACAATGAAATTTTTCAGGTATTAACTAGCGAGTAGTTAACGATATCGTTAAAATATGTCTAAACATCATTGTTGATTGTGTGTCATGTGCTCGTCATTTTCTTGTAATATTTAACCTACAACCAAAACTCACTTCTGCAAATCTGGATTCCAATATCTATGGTCCCCTACCAAGCAGAATTGTACCGAACTAGACAGGTTCCTGTTATGAATATATTTCCCTTTTCATTTTATCGAGACTGTAGTGCTAGTTGGTGGAACAACCTCTGAGAACATCTCGAGTACCTCAGCTATAATTCAATATATCATTGAAATATCTCAGAGCATCTTTTTCTCGAGACCAATACACTGCCACCACCATTAAGAATTTGGTGCCAGACACCAAATTGCACGTTTCTCTCGCAATAAAATAAAAGGGGAATGCAATTAAAACCAGCACTCAGTTAATACAGTGTTACGTGCGTCATTGCATTCTTCTGCAACATTAATGACCACCGCTTCTGGAGAATTTGTTTAATGTGCTGTGTGCAATTACAAAATATATTTTGACATAAAATGTAATTTAAAAGTTCATTATAATGATTTTAAAGGACGACGGGGAAGTGAATTGTTGACAAACATACTGTGCACAGAAAAAACGGTGACTCTCAGGAAAGGAATTATCATTAATATATTCGTTATTAACCCATTTTCACCTAACATTACAGGTTCAGGTTAGAAATCTGAACATTTGTCATTTATTTATCTCATTTTATAAAATGATTCATATGTGTGCAGTTACAAGCATGTCCACATTACTCTATCACAATATTTTCTTCGACGAATACAGTTAAACACCTGCTTCCGAACCGCCACTGGTTAGACAAGTTGGCGTTCATGGCACACAACGATGTCACTTCGAAGTGGCATGTTCTTGTGAATCTTGTTTTGTCATAAGTTGTTTCATCATAAAGTAAGAAAATACTGCGAGGTTAGGCAATGACAAACTGTATATTCGAACAGGGAGAAGCAGGTTTGATTTCGTTGGTCCAAGCCCGGTCGTTGCCCAGAGTGATGTGAAATCCAAGAACAATCTCTCATCAGCTGCCGGCGCCGCGTTCGATCAGCGTATGAGGCGGGCGGAGCGCCCACCTGCCGGCGGGGCGCGGGCGGGGCGGGGCGCGGCGGGGCGGGGCGGGGCGCGGAGCACAAACGGAGCTAAATGAAGTGCGTTCAGACACGCGGTAGCGGCGCCCCGGCCTGTAGCCTTCCCGCCCGCCCCGCCCCGCCCCGCCCCGCCCCGCCCCGCAACTCCGCGCCATCCATCCAATTTCACGTTCACTGCTCGCGCGGAGAGCGGATTGAAAGAGAGCACCATGAAATTGCGAGCCGCCCCGACGCCTTACCTTCCCTCGCTCCACCCCCAAACCCCTGCTCCGACCTGCCCCTCCACGTCACGCCCCGCCCTGCCCCGCCCTGTCAACCCCCGCCACTTCTCACCATGCCCCGCCACCCGCGCATAACCCCACCCCCAACCCCTTCTCCTTCACGTCACGCCACGCCCTGCCCCGCCCTGTCAAGCCCCACCACTTCTCACCATGCCCCGCCACCCGCACATAACCCCACCTGACCCCACCTCGCCTACCCCGCCCCGCCCCGCCCCGCCCCGCCCCGCCAAGCCACGCCACGCCACGCCATGCCAGGCCACGCCACGCCACGCCAAACTACGCCAAGCCAAACCACGCCCCGACTCACTACGCCGCACCGCCCGCCCGTGCCCCGCCGGACGCCCTCACTTTCTCAAGCCTCTGACACCGCTCTAGATTTCTGTGATATCTCCGATCAATGCGAAGCGAATGCCCCCAACTGTAACCCAACAAACGAGCCACGCGAGTTTCCTTTCTCGTCCTGGAGCTCTCATCTCCCCTTATACATTTGCACTTATGCACTACACAATCAGGAGGCGAGTCGTTGCCCGTGTGAAGCGATGCGCGCGCAAACGCTCGTAGCAGCAGGCCAGGAACACCGCCTCCTCCCGGGGCAAGACTGCGATTGCTTGGTTTTTCTTTTTTAGGCCCCACTGGATAGGGGTCCCCGAAATATTATATTGATTCATAAATACTTGGAAAATGTGTTTAATTAATTCATTAATTAATTTAATAATAATAAAAAAACGAATGTAATATACTTTTAGGTTCCAAAATGTTGATAAAGACATTTTCAAAAATTTGGCACCCATAAGTATAGACGAAGTTATTTTCAATTATATTTACATTGTATTTATTATTTTTACATTACATTTTCAAATTGCAGAGTCCTCCATTGCTTGTTCATCCTTAGAGTGTCATTAGATATTCAATCAATCCATGAGCTCAGCATTTAGCATTGATTAGTGATTGCTTTGTCCCTGCGCCATTTTGATCTTGCCGTTGTTCTTTGAAGGGCGCACCCGCCCGTTCGCCCGTCCACTGCCTGCGTTCCAGGCACCTGCAGCCCGGAAGCGCCGCCCGGGCGCCTTTGAACCCCGCCCCCCGCCCCCCGCCCCCGGGCGCGGCCGTTCATGAGCGGAGGCCGAGGGGCGCAACACGCCTTCTGGCCTGGACGAAGGCCAACACAAACCGCACTCTCGCTGTTTCCATGGATTGGTTACTTTATTCTTACGGGCGCAACAACTGCTGTGGTTACCCCAGCACATCCGGTAGTGTAGAGCATACAATTGCGTGTGTATATGTGTGTGTGTGTGTGTGTGCGTGTGAGAGTGTGAGTGTGAGAGTGTGCGTGTGAGTGTTAGTGTGAGAGTGTGCGTGTGAGAGTGTGCGTGTGAGAGTGTGAGTGTGAGAGTGTGAGTGTGAGAGTGTGAGGGTGTGAGTGAGTGTGAGAGTGTGAGTGTGTGAGTGTGAGAGAGAGTGAGAGTGTGAGTGTGAGTGTGCGTGTGTATGTGAGTGAGTGTGTGTGAGGTGAGTGTGTGTGTGTGTATGTGAGAGTGTGCGTATCGGTGTAAGGGGAAAGGAGAAATGGGTTGAGGAGGAAAGATCGGGCGCGCTCCGTGTCCCGTTTCTTAAGTTATTGCTCCAGTATCCGCCTGGTATTAAACGGAGAAATCACGGAAAGTACTGATTATTCCAGCAGACCGCTAGAATTCTTCTCCAGAGAACGGCTGAAATCAACCCAGCTAGAAAGTCTTTGTCCAAAATACACTACCATCGGAATTCGATACAGTTTTGAGATACTTCTCATTTAAGTTTGGCGAATACATGCAAATCAATGTACGTCATAGAACATCAATGATTTTCTTCCATGTAACTACACAATGGAAACCTAAGTGAATAGAAATAGAGTTGCTCAGAGCACTTGGAAACTTGCAGTTAAAAATTTCAAAATCGTGGCTTACGGCGATCTGTCACTAATCCGTTCAATTGTAACCCTTTTATGGTGACTTATAGGATCGTATGCCCTCAGTACGCTGACTCTCAGGCAACCCGAGATGTAATGGTCAGCCCTTCACTTTTCACAGTTGTTCCGAGTTTTCAAGAACTTCTTCCAGAAAAGTTTGAAAATTCCCTTACTATACTCTCAAACAATGTTGAGCTCTAATACTCGAAAAAACCACTGACTATCAATGGGACATCTACGAAAATAATGTTCGAAACTTAAGTTTTATACGTATGCAAAAGTATAAAGTAAAACAACGACTTTATTTTTAAACGTCTATGTTTCGTGTGACAAAATAATATCAATGCTTTGTTCTCCCAAATCAAGAGCGTCAAACATATATATCGCACACAACCACATCTTTATCTGAACAATGTAGTGTGTAGTGTGTTGGGTAGTGTGTTGATATGATGTAATTAAAAGCTATTAATCTGCTGTGTTTCTCTAATCCAAATACATCGTTATATCGTATGCAATCGTTTATTAATTGTTTATTGAAATTTATTTATTGAAATATTACCCAGAAAAGTTCAAACTTTCTTACGCTAGTATATAATACTGTTTTTAAAAATACCGAGAAGAATCCTTTTCTCTTCAATTATGAAATTAAACGTACGTTTCAACTACTTAAGAATTTTCCCCTGTATGTTGTCCTTATCTCCTCTATTCGTAACAGGCTAAGAAAATGTGTGTGTTTTGGGCCATTCACAAGACATAGACACAAACCTCGTATGTATGCTGCAGCTACATAGGAAATTATTCCAGCTCTGCATCAAGAAGATTTGAGACAAAACAGATTCCAGAATTTTGCTTAGCAGTTAACAGGCGCACAAGCAACCCGGAATACACTTTGACCAACTGTGTGCAACTCGCAAACCATGCGTTTTAAGCCCTTTAAACCGGTTTTCTTTTTTTTCTTTTTGTTTCAGAGACACGATTTATTTTTCTTCTGTCGTATATACAAAACGGTAAAATGTTTTTCTGTAAAATTTTGTAGGGAGTCATCGCTTTATATTCCTGGTTATATCCGAAATGTTTGAATTTGGGTGTCAGTTCGAAGCTTTTTTCACTATAAAAAAAGATTTACAAAGTGCAGAGTATTCTCACTAAACTAATATTTCAGGGATTTCTCACAAGAACCAAACAAGTTCAAAATTCCATATTTTGAGATATCTCACCAAGCTATTCCCTAAACTGGCGCTATCTGCTGGGACATTTCCTTACGACAAGTGCCAAACACATTGAAAGATGTAAGATGGAGAAACTCATTAATTTATCATTACATACGTCGAAGGTATGCATTTTTTGTGCCTCCTGATAAATCTCTAATTTAGATTAGTTTGGTTCTTGTAAAAAAAAACCTTCATTTTCATTCCTAATTTTTTTTTACACACATGGTTTGCTCCATTTCGAAAGCAAATTGTTGGCCGCGGAGACGGTAGTTCAGCGCAGTGTGCGGGGGCGGGGGTGGGGGCGGGGGCGGGGGCGGGTTCGTTGACGCGTTCGCTCGAGTAACCCGCGGGGCGCGCGGCGTCTGTTTCTGAATGGAACTTTGCGACGAGTAATTAAGTGGCAGTCCCCGCCGCCGCTGCCCGGGAGGGGGGGAGGGGAGGAGCGGGGCGACTCCATCGATTGTTTCTGTTCGCACGCCGCCGCTTCGCCGCTCTGGTTTGTTCATCTGCATATCTAAAGGGACGCGCGAGCAGGGACCGCAAGACGGCCTCAGGCGGTGATATTGTTTGAGTAGACGTGTCAAATCCGTGTTTGTAGAGAATTAGAGAACTGGGTTAGCAAGATAAGACACCCCACTCCACACACTTCAAATATCGCCGTGGTAATTAACTTTCGTGTAAGTTATCGTTCATCACGGAAATTCACGTATTGCATTTCTTTTATCTCGACAATCGCATTTGTCCTGGGCTTGCTTTCTTTCGTTTTCATTCATTAATTAACGTATTTTCTAGGCAAAGGGTAATAATTTTCTAAAAAACAAGGAAATCACAATAAAAAATGTTTTCCTCTCTTATTAGCGTGGTTTCCTCACATTCGAAACGAGACGGGATATGTGGAAAAGTAACACTTTCTTCTATCTGTAACTGAAGTGTCAGTGGAAACAACAGTACTGATAAAAATTCGTTATATTTTACCGTAATTCTTTGAAATATGTTTTTATTCAATTATTATGTCAAAATATTCCTTCGTTCGGCGTCGAATGATGGAGAAAAATAGTCTGAATGTGTTTCGTCATGGATTTTAAATAGAGTGTACTTAATGTTCCGCTTCTTGACTATTGTTGCGTGATCACATTTCAGTTTGTCTTCATTACATGTTATATGCGTCGGGTCACAAAATTAATTTTAATTTTTTACAGAAAATTGGAAACATAATAACAAGTAACGAATTTATGAGTTCAATAAAAATGACGGATGGTGAAAGAACAAGCAACTAAAATGCTTATGTTTTCTATTTCTTGACATATCTTGATTTCTAATAGTTATCGTTCTTGGTGGCCATTGTGAACAGTTCCATTAATAATAGTGCGTAATAAGCATTTATAATATAATGTGAGACTAAATCCAGGGGGAATCAAGAACACCTCTTCATTTTAATACTCCAAACAGACCTTTCCCACTTTATTCCAATTCTTTTATTGAAGAATAGTCGATGATTCAAAGAGGTCCCGCGTTTTTATTCAAGACACCTATTTCCGTTCAGAATTAAGACAGATTCGAAATATTCAGATGAAACGACAAATAAATGTTCCAGACAATTCGATTTATCTACTAAACATAAAGGTATTTTGCTTTACATTTATTTCTTTTTGGCCTTCAAGTTTTTGACAGACATTAAAATAAAATGTTAATATCTATTATATATTACATACATTAATATTGACATTCTATAAATGATGTTTTAATTTTTAAAACACTTCCACTTCTCTTGATTTCAATTTTAATAAACAAATTTTGAGTACAACAACATTTATATAAACGATAGCAACCTTTCAGGCAGTGATTCTGCCATCTTCAGGCTAAAGCAGTAATCAAACTTCATTACAATCAGTTTTCATTATTTACTTTTTATTTTTTAATCATTCACCATAACACTCACACAATATACCACAAAATTGTCACTGTAACACAATATTTTGCTTATGAATTGAATAGTACGCACACATTGAGCGCATCTTCGTTGCTGCATCCAATAGGAAGTGTTCGCGTGAAAACGGAGAGCGTAGCGGAGAGAAGCGAAGCGACGCGCTCCTCGGCAGCGCGTGTGCGTGCGTGCCGCGTGCGTGCGTGGGGGGTGCGAAGTGCGTAATCGATCGCGGAAGGGCGCGGCCCTTCTTGGCGCGGGGAGAGCAGGAAGGGCCCGCCCTCCACACGCCGCGCCGCCGCCCGCGCCCTCGGCCCTTCGCCCGCGCCATCGCGTCGCAGCCAGGTGTCAGCTCTGTTTACACGGGCATTAGTCGGTACGGAACAGTGACGGACGAGGCTACATGTAATTTGTACGCATGCTTCATTTTTCTGTACGGAATCCATTGATTTTGACTACCGCGCCCGTGGCGTCACTTTTTGGAACTTTCTCTGTTTGGTACACGCTTGGTACGGTTTGCTCCATTTGTACAGGTTCGAGAGCGTTCTAATATATTGAATTGTGTTCGAATGTCTCCTTCCGTGCTCAGTCCTCATATAACCTAACTTCATTTGTTACTATAGTTGCTTTGTTCAACTGTTTGATTTTCAACTTTTTTGTAGAGTGCAGAGGAAATATTCTTCAGCGCGATTGCGTGTAGAAAAAGAAATGCCCCCGTGAAACGCTCGTTCTCCTTCATCGAGTTTCAATAGTGAAAAAGTAGCGCATGGAAATTAGCGTCTCTTCTCCGTCCATTCTCTGTACAGAAAAATTAAGAAAGAATGAACGTGTGAAAACGCGCTTCAGGGAGGCTCCAACTTGCTGTATGTGAAAACCGCCACAACGCCTTCAAATACCATATTTTCTCTCCCCGATGCTTGTGATGTCTGTCAGAGTTGTCGGGTGAGACCACATCAAATGGTGGCGATCGCTCAGGACGTAAGGGAGGGGGGGGGTTCACTAGGCATACACACGCGCCATTTCATCACTCCGACAACACAACCAATTTCCAGTTTCCAATCACAATCCAAAACACTAACTGTTTGCGTTTAAAAATAAATTGTCAAAGACGTTATACTCATCCCAGTTTTGTTCCTTTTTTTTTAATAAAGGTAGTGATCCCCGAGATATGTTCCCATTTACTCTTATTAAGCTGATTTGTAGGACAAATAATAACGATAGCAATATATTAAAATTAAAAGAATAAGTGCTATCTGTCTTTCCTTTACTACTTCCAAGACCAACTACAGTACAATAGTTGGTTTTGCTTCGATTGAGGCGTGAGTTGCAATCCATCTATCGAAAGCAGTCGTTTCCTCGTCTGGCGAGAGCAACACGAGTGAGGTTATGTGTGGCGAACCAACGACAGCGATTTTTTTTTAAGTTCCAAGATCAATGAGTGATTTGTGATGCTGAGGTTTGTGTGTGTACACACACGGCATGACGGGCAATCTCTAACACAAGCATCCCTTAAAAAATAAATTTCTATGTGATGCGTGTGCGCAAGTGGTTGCAATATTTCCTGCTGTAGACCTCTACAGTACTCACGTGCATACAACGTATATGTCCAAATCTTGGTAAATATACATTTCAATTACAGTTTCAGAAACTTGTTTAATATTCTGATCTCAGTGAATGGTATTTATATTGTTTCAGAATTTGTGAATTTCTCATTTAGTTAGTCTTTGAGAATATGTACTCCACGACATAAAACAATATTTTTGAGGTTTTCGTTTTCCCATATAATGAATATTTAATATTTTTCTGTTTTCACTTTATAATATAACATTATAACGATATTAAAGACATCAGGCCGACATAGAGAAAACGGACACGATTGAAGTCAATATATTTGAAACGGAGCTAATAGCCCAGGTCTCTAACCAACTTTCCTTATTTGCGATATCGTCCAGAGTCGTTCAATATTTTTCATAATATCACCTTCTTTGAGAAAAAAAGTAATCAAGATAAGAAATATCTCTTCGGTGAATAGGAGTCCTCACATACGCACAAAGCACTTTAAAATAGCATAGGTCTAATTTTTTACTTTTCGAAAATAGCTTGAGTTCCGCTTTTTTCCCTAAAACCAATCTACAACTACAATATTAATGATAAATATTTTATCCTTAATGAAATCTTTTGTTCAAATTTAGATACTGAAATAAGGTCATGCACAATTTCTCGAAAACATGAACATTTTTCGTGTAATTTTGAGTGAAATATCCAATTTTTAAACCAATAGTTTCCCAAAATTGCCTCACATTTTTACCTTCATTTTTTTTCGTATGTCGCAAACAACGGTAAAGATTTGGTCCCACTCTCTGCGAATTCTCTATATTGTGAAAATTTGCAAAAATTAAAGTTGCAAAAGTACAATATTGAAGATCGAGATTTCTGTCTTAAATTTAATTTTTTTTCCAAAATGTTACACTTTTTCGAAAACTAGTAGTGTACGCGCAATTTATGCTTGAAATTAATACAATCCATTAAAAACATTCTCATAATAACCGCTCCTCATTTAACAAAAAAATATTTCCTCGTATGTAGTAAAGAACGATAGAGAAAGTAGTGCTGCGCTATTTTCGGCGAACACTTGTCAAAAACAGCAAAAAATTCAAATTGCAAATGTATACTTTTGGTGATAAGAGACTTTTTTGTTAAATGAAATCTCTTCTAAAACATCAGTTCTTTAAAAAAGGTAATGTTTAAAAACATATGAGTGGTTCAGAGTAATTTTGCAAATTTTCACATTAGCTAATTCGAATTCCCTGCACTTCTTTTGCTAGAATTTTTCAAAATTTATCTGTTGCGATACAACAATGTGAACGCAGTGACATGGCAGTTTGAAATTCTCAGAATAACTTCTAATTGTTAGGCCATATTTCTGGGTGTGTGGAACGGAGTTTTGGTCAAATTTGTGTTGGGTTAGCTTTGTATTAAATTTTCGCATCTAATGCTGTGATTAATAAAGCGGTTTGCAAATAGTAGCTGAGATGTGTTGATACGAATGGAAATTGCTCTTGACTTTGAATGTCATCATTGTACCTAGCTGTTAGTTATGCGAGAAAGTACGTGCTACTGTAGCATCATTCGTTTCTTTATTTAAATGTGCTTCCCGGTACTGGAATTGTGCGCTCTTGCCTGAAAGTTAAGTTTCCAAAGAAAGAGAAATGGGGTTAAGGCTGTTATTAGCAAGCACTTAGGTTCGTTATTTATCGACTTTTTTTGTAGAAAAGGGGACTGTGACGGAAGAAGTGATGTTTTTCAAACGATTTTGAAACACAAATACCGTTGGGTGTCCAATTATTACTTCAAATACTTAAAGTGCAAATGATAGTATTGTTGTGAATGTGATTGATCACAACTTAATTTCCTGTGAATTAATGATCTATAATTGCCATTTTCTTCACACGTTATCGAAGTCACGCAAACACACTCCTTTTCAGCACTAACTACAAAAGTGCAATTCACTCATCGACTTTATCCAGTAATCATTAATTGTCTTTGTCACGCAATCTGTGTAATACCAAATAAATACATTAAAATAACGCGGTAGAGGAGAAAACATTAATTAATATAAAAGAAAATGTTCATAAATTGGTATAACGAATGAAATGAAATACAGTTTATTTTTGTAATCAAATTTTGTGTTGGCACAAAACTGTTTTCCCCTTCAAAATTTCCCCCTCTCTCTATAATCAGTGTTATTATATTATTTATCAATTTCACACATTGATTTGGTACCATATGTATTACATGTTTTACATCTTTTTTATATTGGATGAAATATTTTATTCTTTGTATCTGACCAAAAGCAGTTTGTATTGTGCAGAGAAACTAATAATTTCCATTGAGGCAGTCTCCTCTGTGATTTTGTGTGTATATACGTGTATACATATGTACATATATATATATGTGTGTGTATGTATATATATATATATATATGTGTGTATGTATATATATATGTGTGTATGTATATATATATATATGTGTGTGTGTGTATATATATATGTGTATATATATATATATGTGTGTGTGTGTGTGTGTGTGTGTAAGTGGCCAAAAATAATTGAAATATTAATAGAGGCATTGATTATGAAACCGCTTTTAATAGTGACTATTTCGTGTCCCGTTTGAAAGAAAGCGTTGGAGTTGTTGAGCAGCTCCCCTCGTCCAGCGCCTTCCAATTGTTGGCCGCCCGCGCGAGGGAACATGGCGCCCGCGAGGGGCGCTCCCCCGTGACCACGCCCTCCCGCCGCCCCTCGCGCGGCGCGCGCTTCCGGGGGGGCGGGGGCGGGGCGGGGGCGGGGCCATTGCCGGCGCCCGCCATGCCCCCCCCCGGCGCCGCTGGCGAAAGAGGCCTCGCTTCGGCGGTGGCCGCTATCAACACTTCTCCTACGTGCAGGGGCCGATCCACACGATCGTTTCCGAGGGGGAGGCATCGTAGAGTTTTGTTAAATCATAAACGTATTTTTTTACTGTATTGTATATTATTTACATACTGTAGATATGATACTATACAAAATTATTGTTTAAATAATTACATCATTCGTACATAATATTTAAGTCAATTGTGCCAAATAAAGTGAAGTCAACGAAAACTCTAGGCCTTCTGGGGGGGGGGAGCATGGTCCTCATGCCCTCCTTGGTGCCCCCTGGATCCGCCAGTGCACCGGTGAAGGTGGCTCAGGGCATCAACTGCTGTCACTGCAGCGCCTCCGATCGGGAGGTCCATGGGTTCCACTCCCGACGGTGGCACTCTCCACTCTCGAGTAGAGAGCTTGGACGAATTCAGCCGCTCTGTGGAGGAGAATTCTAGCGACCGGGTGGTCTGTTCGGCAGTTTTCGTTGGTTTCTCCGCTCAACACTGGGCGAATACCGGAGCAGTACCCTAACAAACGGGTTACGGACCACGCGATCTTACCTCCTTCCTTGACCTATCCTCACCCCTTACTTAAACACATTCCATAGCACTATCAACCCTGTCGAGAAATCAGTATGGAGCTTCGAGCTTGTCCTGGCTGGGGCGGAGCCCCTCAGGAACGGAGAAACATGATTGGAAAAAAAAATTACGCTAGTCCATGCGTAGATGGGCGCCAGATCACCATCGAGAGGATCACCGTCACCTCCAGTTGAATGAAACGCAGGGCAAACAGGGGCATCCCGATAAAATCTGCGGCAACCATATAGATAGGTCCTTTCCGTATAGATAGACCGGGATTTGAATCCCGCTGTTCAGAGGTGAATAAACAGCCTTGGCCTTCTCCCACGACGAGGGACTCGGCTTCTTCCGCTACCGCCACCGTTGCGAAGAGCCAAAAGGTTTGCTTCCCTCGAGTCAAAAGTTGGGACACCTATAAACCCTGAGGTATTCCTCCTAAAGAATTCTCAAGTCTCTAAAAGCATATCTTGTCGTTCTCATTACAAACGAATCTTAAATAGTTGTAGAGAAAACAAGCTTTGAAATTTTATCATCACCTTTAGATTTTATACTGCTACTATCCTTACTAAGTAATACACTTAAGGATGAATGACGGTAGAATAAGATTTATATATAAGAAACAATTCGACACAAAGGCCTTGTAGAGTGTGCTACAGTTGGATAGGAAATTACTCTCCTGTCCTGGATCAGATTATTTTCCAGGGCTTTTTCCATCCTACAGACTGTTACCCTCCACGTCTCGAAGGGATGCATTTTTGACCATCCACTAGACACGAATAAAATTTACGGTCCCCTCTAACCTAGAGTCAGCAGAACACGGGGCCCTCTGCAACAACGCACACATGAAGCAGAAGAGGCAATATGCCCAAGGCGGGACTCGATCCCGCGATCCTTCGGATCCAAGCGCTGAGTCGGCACAATCTCTTCGCCACCTCATCCATATGGTCGGCATCAAACAGGTTAAAGAAGAAGAATATTTTGTGCATTCTGACGCAGGGAACAGATTTTGCGACACTCATTACAATTGCGTATCTTTCAGAAATGGTGCGTCCTAGGTCCTTAATACTAAGTTATTTTGTTCCGAAAGGGCACGACTTTTCGAACAGACAGGTGCGTTTTGCGGGATACATGAGTTTAGGGTAACATGCGGGTGACAGGTGGGGGAATGGTAGGAAGTGAACATGCGGGGGCAGATGTGGGGGAGAGGTGGGGCCCGAATTATGTTTCTTAAGCAGTATTTTACAATCCGAGACCTTTTTGAAACTTCCATTGCATTCTTTGGAGATATATCTGTAGTGGGATATATCAGATAAGTCAGCTACTGGAAATCTATGTTAATTCAAATGGAAAAATAAAGATGTGAGAAATCTTTCACGATAAAATTAAAGTGGTTCTCACATTTTCTGTATATCTTTTATCTCACGGTTTAGCACTGCTCATGCACAGCAAACATGCAGCGTGTTTGCGCGGATCTACCGAGTTACTTTATTTTGATATAGAGATATGAGGAATCTCGATGATTCATTGACCGAGTAGTGATTCCGGGCGTGTCAACGGCTAAGGTCATTGGTCCCTGTAAGTGTAACGCATATTTTTTATCGCGGGAAGTAGCGGTGATCTTGTCCCGCTGGATGGCGCGGACCTACCCGACGGCTCGCGCGGGTTTTTCCACAACCAGGTACCACCCACCAGCATCGCACCGCGCCAGGCGGGACAAGCTCTAAGCTCCCGACTGATCTTTCGACATGTGTAGTAGTGTAGTGCAGGTTAGTGTAAGTGTGTGTAAGAGGAGAGGATAGGACAAGGAAGAGGAAGGAAAGACCGCGCGGTCCTTGGCCCGTTTGTTAGGGTATGCTCCGGCATTCGTCTGGTGTTGATCGGAGAAACCACGGAAAATTAACGATCAGAGCAGCCGGCCGCTAGAATTCTCCTCCAGACGGTGACTGAATTCGACATGTCTGTCTAGCTAGTGTGAAAAATGCTGCCCACCGTCGGGACTGGAACCTAGGACCTCCGAGCAAGGACATTGTAGTGCCATCAGTTGCTGCTGGTTCGGTGGGGCGAAGCAGTGCAGCGCTCAGAGTGCGAGCGGAGAAAGAAGAGGCGAATGGGGCGGCCGCCGCGGCGACGCTGGGGCGCGGAATATTTATAATAAAGGCGGGCGCCGCGACGCTGGAGGCGTCGAGCGAGCTTCCGGCGCCGCGACGCCGCGCCGCGCCGCACCGCGCCCGAGGCGCCCTCGCTGCTTCCGGCGCTGAGGCGGAAGCGGAAGCGGGGAGGGAGGGAGGGAGGCAGGGAGGGGGAAATGGCGGAGCGGCGTCGCAAGGAGATCTCGTGACGAGGATGCGCGGACGTGGTGGAGGAACTCAAGGCGCTACGAAGTGCCGCAGCACACACAGCACTCGAAACATATCCAGTTTGTATTATGTTCTTGGCGCGACTGGCCGTGAACGGGCTCAGGCCTACCGGCGACGTCCATGCCTCGCCGCCATAGTTTAAGGGGGTACGTGTGGTTAGCACGTAGACATCCCCACGCCGGTCTTCTCAACCTGAGAAATGAATTTTCTCATCGTCACACGGCAGCATATACTGGGACATTGCAAGGAAAACGCGCACTATAGTCTTGCCTCGAAATCCGGAATCGAACCTGGGCCGCGTGTTGGAAAGCGAGCACGCTGACCAAGAGCTACCAGCGAGGCAAACCTATCCAGCTACAACACAAAATTCAGGTGAAGATGTTCCGCAGCCCACTGGGCTTCAGACCGAACGCGTTCAGAAGTCATTGTCACTAATTTCCCAACATGATTCTTGTGCATGTTTCTTAAAGGGAAATGGAAAAACAAAGAAAGAAATTGGGTAAATTACTTCAAATGAAAGAAGAGAAGAAAGAAATCCTCATGCTAATTAGCAAAACTCGTAACCCCGTAACCTCCTCTATTTTATGTTTACTTCATGATAAAATATAACTATGAAAGAAGAGTAATAAATAAAAGTAAATAACAAATCGAGCATCTTAAATGAGTTCCCGTATTTACAAGTTCAACGAGAAAGGAAACTAAAATTAAGCTTCCCGTCTATGTTTATTCTTTCCAATGCAAAACTGTCTAGAGTTACGAGGTATGCTAATTAGCATGACGAAATTAGATTAAAATGCGTCCAGTTGTGACGGGGTAAAAAAGAAAGATTCGCCTGTTCCGTTCCCTTCCAAACAGGCTTCCTCTCGCTCAGACAGTGGGATTGCACGTTGCTCCAGCTGTTCCACATCCCATCGCCCGGATGCGCCGCCGCTATCGCCCTGTCCCTTAGAAGATGACAGTTCAAGAGAGGACTTTTCCCTTAAGGTAGTTATGTTTCATAGCAAAGCCTTCCCCCTTCTGGCTGCAGGAGCGCTGTGAGATACTCGTATAGGAATAAAAACACGACTTGATCTTGAAAGAAAGGCAGACATTGCTCTGCAGATTCATTCAGAGATCATTTCCGGATCGATTAAAAGCGCGTTCTTTGAAACTCGATCAAAGGAAACTTCCACATAGTTATCATCTCAAAATGAGTACAATTCTCCTCAAACATCAAAGCAAATATTGTATTTGGTCATTCCATTCAGAGGAGGACGTTCTTCCCGTGCCTCCCCTGAGGTGTCCCCAATGGTGTGGGCGATGGCGGCGCAGAAAATGACGCGATATAGGAGGGAGCAGCGTTGGCTGAAGTCTCCGCCCAGGGACGTCTCAAGAAGGCTCCGAGGGTGGTTCCGGGAGGGGCGGAGAGGGGTGGGGGGACGGTTCGGGGGGACGGGAGTTCGGGTGAGGCAGGATGCGAGACGAGGAGGGGCGCGATGAGGGCGGGTGGGGCGAGGGCGAAGCCAGGGCGGGGCGGGGCTGGATGGAGCGTTGCCGGGCAGGGTGGGGCGTGGCTGGGGCGGGGCGAAGGGAGCTGGGGAACAGGGCGGGGCGGGGCGGGAGATGGAGGCGGCGGGGCGGGGTGGGGCGGGAGATGGAGGCGGCGGGGCGGGTTGGGGCGGGGGCGGGGCGGGGCGGGGCGAGGGCGGGGGCGGGGCGGGGGGCGGGGGCGGGGCGGGGGCGGGGCTAGGTGGGGCGAGACGTTGCGGGAAGAGGCGCGACGAGGCGCGCAGCGGGTGGCGGAGGGGGCGGAGGGGGCGGAGGCGAGGTCCCCCGAGGGGCAGGAAGTGCCCAAGTGCCTGATGGCCGCTTGCGTTAATGGCGCGTGCTGCAAGGAGCCCTCGCCGGTCAACGCGGCGCAAGTCCTGCTGTAATGGCGCTTGCAACGTCTTTGCAGCCCCGCCGCGCCCCACGCCCTGCGCCTGCTGAAACAGCGAAGTTTTTCGAGCAGAAGGGCGCATTACATTTTCGACTTCAGTGCCTTTTGTTTTGAATTTGTGGACTGAAAGAAATTATGTGATGCACTCAAATACATAAGCTTCAGGAACTCGATTTGATGTGCCGTACTTTTGAATTTTCATTCACATTCTTTATTGCAGCATTGAATGAGTGACAATAAATTTTGTTGAGTATTACTTTAAAGGCTAAGATCATTGCAACTCAAACTATTATAAAATTCGTCAATAATATTCATACATCTCGCCATGTACGTTACAATAAACATTACATGTGTTAAGAGTTGTATCGAAGACGTTCCATTATATGAAGATATAAAAATTGTTGGCTTCATTGGTCATACAAAATTATGTTTTTCCGCTACTGGGATCACATCCAGTTTTGAACTGTTTCTTGTGGCCTCATTGTTGTGTGTATTACGACGATTTTTATCCTAGAACGAAATATTCTTCAGATTGGGAACGTGAATAACATTATCCAAGCTGCTCAAACTAAAGTGATCCGACGGTGATCCAATTGATGACGGAGTCAGGGATTCTCAAAACTTGGTTATGTTAATCGAGTTCATAAATTAATCACAACTTGACTGCCCGCAAGACGCCGGGTCCTAGGTACAGATGCCAGCGTTTAGGTCGCCATATGCGACCTTCCTCAGGGCGAAATCGGAATAATCAGCTGTTATCCCTGAAGAAGGTCGCAGAATGCGATCTTCCTGCTTAGCCCTGAAGAAGGTCGCAGAATGGCAGTCGAAATATTGGCACCAATGCTCAGGTCTCCGCATCTCCCGGGCAGGCAGTAGTTACTGATACCGGCCGCTGACTTCGTATATTGCTTGCTGAAACAATAAACAGTTAACCGATGTTATGAGAGCTGAATGTTAATCTTGATTAATTAAACGCGATTAACGAGACACTTGAACAGCAAGCAGCGCCCAGGGGCCCTTTCGCTCGCGCCGTTCACCTGCGGCAGCCCTCGGCCCTTTGCAGCCCTCTTGACCCCGCACCCGCAAGGGATCGCGCCCTTCGCCCCAGCCCTACCCGCCCCGCCTCGCCTCGCCCTCGCGATCGCCAATATTTACTTTCGCCACTCGAAATCTCGATTTTCCGCGAGGCAACGCGACCCGCCGCGCTTTTGTCGCAGTGCATCGGACCCCCGCCACTCCCCTCCACGCCCTTCCGCCCTCGCTCTGCCCTCTTCCGTGCGAACCTACCCCAACCCACCCCCCCCGAGCGGCTTGCCGTCGCGGACGGCCTCCGTGTGACGTTATATTTATTTGAAGTGAAAACTAGCGCAGCTACAACATCACACGTTTTCTCGTGTTGTTTCTAACTTGTGCGATTTTTGAAAAGAAAGAAAAAAAAATCAGAGAGTTCAACGAAAGTGTGTCGAAAATCCTGCCGCGCCGGCGGGACTCGAACCCTAGGACCTCACGAAGGCGTCGTTGTCGCATGACGCTGTCGAAGCCAGTCTTCGCATCGTGCGCAGGGGCGTGGCCGGGAAGGGGAGTGTCCGCGTTTCCTTCTCGAGTGTGCGACTTCGCCGCCGTGTTTTCGTAGACGCGCCTCGTAGCCTCGCCAAATCTATTGATCTCCTTCCCCAACGCATTCGCCGCTGCCCCTTGCTCGCTCTTCCCCTCCCGCTCCGCCCCCACTCATTTCCACCCCTCCCCCTCCTCGTTTCCTCTCCCCTTCGCACGCCATTCCTCTCCGCCTCCAAACGCACGAGTCTTCATCACCTCTTCCCCTTTTCGAAAGGAGGTAGGGAGAGGGAAGTCGAATTCAGGCACTGTCCGGGGAGTCACTCAGGCAGCTGGCTGCTCTGATCGGTCATTTCCCAGATGCGCCTTCCCCAACAGTTCCCTAACAAACGGGCCACAGGCACAGCGTTCGACTGTCCCTACCTCACTCTTGTCCCGTCCTCTTCTCTTAAATAAACACAATACACCTGCAAGCGTGTCTACCACGAATGCCGAAGTTTAGTCGGGAGTTCTGGCTGCGCCCGTGCCCCGCTGCGGGAGGGAAAACACCCCGCTATCCGACGCGTCGCGACGTGTTGGTCGGCGCCGAATTTCGCCATCTGAGGAAGAACCGTCACCTTCCGTGAAAGAATCTCGCATTACACTAACGGCAGTAATGACTTCCAGCAGTTAACGCTCCCGAAAATACAAAATATCCAATTTCTTCTTTTCCTTTCCATTTCTCCTTTTCACTTTCCCGAATGCGTACGTACATTCGGAGTAATAGACGTAGTACAGGGAAAGTTATGTAATGCTGCGCGATTTTTGGCAGAAAAAAAATCATTGCCGGGCCATGATGACGAAAAAGTGGATAAATCCAGTTGCTAAATCAAGAAAAAAAATTCCCCTAATCCATCGTGTAGCCCTAAACCCTGTTTTGTGGGACCGCTGTAGTGATACCGCTGATTTTGTTGATACCGGAAAACCAATTGAAAGCAAAAACGCCCGTGTTTCTTCGTGTGTAGGTGCGCATGCTTGTTTCCCTGGCCTCCCGCCCGGGCCCTTGACGCCACAGCAGTGGTTTATTGCGCTGTCGCAGGGCGCGAAGGGCGGCGCCTGCCTTCCCAGGAACCTCGCCCCCCCCTTCCCCTTCCCGCGCTGGCTGCAAAGGGCCGGCGGAGCTGCAGCCCTGGGCCCTTGCAAGGGCTCGGCTGTGTCGCTGGGCGGGGCGGGGCGGGACGGGTCGCGCACCTGTATGGAAATGCGTCGCCGCCGCCGCCGCCGCCGCCGCCGGCGCTCCCGCGATCCCCGACGGCGACTGCCTGCACTACGCGCTTCCGGCTCACGGAAATGTCACGCGGACGGAAGTTCACTTTACAATCATCCCTGTTGTTTCTCGAGGAACACATCACGTTCGATTAGTTTAGAATCTTAAGATAATTCCCATGACTAAGTTGTCCAAAAACTCCTGAAAAGACATGAGGGAGTAAATAATTAAAGGATCCACCGTCATGACGTAAGAAGACGTCGGCCTTTGGAACAACGTAGTCACACGGACTATCCGAAGAAGATTCTGAATTAGGAATCGACATTTCCTCTTGGAATTTAGTTTCGTATATGGCGGTAATCATAAATGCGTGTAATGTGAGGATTGTTGTAATGAAAATGGACCGTTTCCGCTCTTTCTCAATTTACTACGACCAACCAATCAAAAGATGATGTATCATTTGCAGTAGGATTTTCTGAAACCCATTGTAAAAACAGTCGCATAAAATGTGTAATATTTTCTTCAGTGTACATGTATAGTGAGGCAGTTGGGTGACAATAAGTACTCGTAATTTAATATCAATTAATCCAGGGAATTCTCAAGTCATAAAACATTATATTGAGGACGCTTGAGACACGTTAATATGGAGATATTCAATCTTGATGTGGACATACTTTGTTACAGGTATCAATATAGAAAGTTCCCTCGTTCAAGTATTGTAACAAATCTGGCAATCTTCTATGCAAAAATGACATTGAAGTTCAGTTCCACAAAAGTGGCTGAATTGATACCATGGACATTTTTAGAAATATTTCCTTCAAATTATTTTCAGTGTTTTAGATGTAAAGAGAGGTGAATAAAAAATGAACACACTTTATCGACGGTAAATAGCAGGAACATATTTTTATTTACCATTAGTTAAGTTATAAAATCATTTTAGTGATACATGGATAAACATCCCCGAAATCGCCAGTTTCTACTCCAGCATATTTGGGTTTCAAATAGACATAATATTAAGCCAATTCAAATCTGCAGATGGCAAGACCCTTTGGGTGGATAATGAAGTCCTAGTTTTTCTTTATCAGAATGTCATTCAGCTTCAATGTTTTCTAGTTTAACATGTCAATATATTTAGGTATTTAACCCTTTTCCTCATTTCATTTTTATTATTGTTAAGAAGGACTAAGTTTCGAACAGATGGACTACCCCTGATACATGCTAAGAAATATGTTAAGTCGAAAGAAACAAGATATTATATGGCCCACTTCGGCATTAAATATGATTGATTCGAAGAACTTTGGAAAACAATTAATTAGATGATCATCGAATGTGGAAACTGCCCTGTATGCCGTCTTAAATAAGATGGTGGGTGAGAATCCAAATATGCTTCTATCTTGAATGAAAATGTCTTTAGACTACAGATCTACGGGGAGTTTATTTAGAATCCTAAATTAACATCGTCTAATTCTAAAAATTTACTACTGGTTAGCTTGTGATATTTTGGGTAGTAAATGCAAACATTTGGTCATTTTGTACGCCCCTTTGCGGTGACTACCAGTGACGCTCATACAGTAAGCGGAGATGGCCTTTCTTTTTCATAGAAAATACTCTTTGTTCTTCAAAGACATTTTGTTGAATTCGCCCATCACGGCACGCGTATCTCCTGAATCTTGTGTTTGTTCGCTATTTTTTTAATATACTGCTACTTGATCGCCCTTGCTGCATTTCGAGGTTGTTCATACATGAGTATTTCGCTTTAGGGTTAATCATCATGACTAAACCAACCCACTTTCAATTGATTTTCATTTCAAGAGGATACTCAGATTCAAATTTGATTCAAGGTGTTGTATTGAGTTAATTAGTTGTAATATTTGTCTATATGGATTTTAGAAGGATTTGAAAACATCTTTCGGGTATCGTGAAATTATTCAAGGGTGTTTGAATGTCTGACCTACTTGGTATGTTTCGGGTAATGTTTATTAGAAGTTTTTGAATACGTGGTCGTGGAGAAGTTTGATTTTTAGTTCTCTGTGTAATTGCCCCTCTGTGTGCTACTTAAGACATTTATTTTGGGTTATTTGCAACTTGTTCATATGGATTCGCTCTTCCGACTCGGAACGCTTCATTTGAATTTCGTTGAAAACCAACATTATTTTCCGGACGGCATGTGCCCGGTTAGACAAAAACCCGTTCCACCGGTTGTGCAGCCGGGCACCGAGGCCAAAGTGATTGTGTAATTGGGAGTACGCAGCCGCGAGGGTTGGTGGCGGCAGGCGGCGCGTGGCGGCGCGCGCGGCGGGGACGGCGGCGGGGGAGGGGGTGTACGCGGGGCGCGCGGCAGCTGTCGGGGTCGCGGGGTCAAGGCGCCGCCGCCCCGCTCCGCCCCGCCTCCTCCGCCCCGCCCCACCCCGCTTCCGCCGGGCAGCGCGGGGGCGTCGAACCCGCGCCGCCCGCCCCTCCCCTCCCCGCCTCCGCCAACGCCGACCGTTGGGGCGACGCGACGCACAAACGCAGCCCTCGTTAAAACGAATTTCGCCGCAACACGAATTTCGCCGCAACACGAATTTCGCCGCAACACGAATTTCGCCGCAACACGAATTTCGCCGCAACACGAATTTCGCCGCAACACGAATTTCGCCGCAACACGAATTTCGCCGCAACACGAATTTCGCCGCAACACGAATTTCGCCGCAACACGAATTTCGCCGCAACGCGAATTTCGCCGCAACGCGAATTTCGCCGCAACACGAATTTCGCCGTAACACGAATTTCGCCGAAACACGAATTTCGCCGCAACGCGAATTTCGCCGCAACGCGAATTTCGCCGCAACACGAATTTCGCCGCAACGCGAATTTCGCCGCAACGCGATTTCGCCGCAACGCGAATTTCGCCGCAACACGAATTTCGCCGTAACACGAATTTCGCCGAAACACGAATTTCGCCGCAACGCGAATTTCGCCGCAACGCGAATTTCGCCGCAACACGAATTTCGCCGCAACGCGAATTTCGCCGCAACGCGAATTTCGCCGCAACGCGAATTTCGCCGCAACACGAATTTCGCCGCAACACGAATTTCGCCGAAACACGAATTTCGCCGTAACACGAATTTCGCCGAAACACGAATTTCGCCGCAACGCGAATTTCGCCGCAACGCGAATTTCGCCCGCAACGCGAATTTCGCCGCAACGCGAATTTCGCCGCAACACGAATTTCGCCGCAACGCGAATTTCGCCGCAACGCGAATTTCGCCGCAACACGAATTTCGCCGCAACACGAATTTCGCCGAAACACGAATTTCGCCGAAACACGAATTTCGCCGCAACACGAATTTCGCCGCAACGCGAATTTCGCCGCAACGCGAATTTCGCCGCAACAGCGAATTTCGCCGCAACACGAATTTCGCCGCAACGCGAATTTCGCCGCAACACGAATTTCGCCGCAACACGAATTTCGCCGTAACACGAATTTCGCCGAAACACGAATTTCGCCGAAACACGAATTTCGCCGCAACGCGAATTTCGCCGCAACGCGAATTTCGCCGCAACGCGAATTTCGCCGCAACACGAATTTCGCCGCAACACGAATTTCGCCGCAACGCGAATTTCGCCGCAACGCGAATTTCGCCGCAACACGAATTTCGCCGCAACACGAATTTCGCCGAAACACGAATTTCGCCGAAACACGAATTTCGCCGCAACACGAATTTCGCCGCAACGCGAATTTCGCCGCAACGCGAATTTCGCCGCAACGCGAATTTCGCCGCAACACGAATTTCGCCGCAACGCGAATTTCGCCGCAACACGAATTTCGCCGCAACACGAATTTCGCCGCAACACGAATTTCGCCGAAACACGAATTTCGCCGAAACACGAATTTCGCCGAAACACGAATTTCGCCGCAACGCGAATTTCGCCGCAACGCGAA